>CM077198.1:38782447-39277447 GCA_039654625.1 Rhinogobio ventralis
GGATCATCAGGGAACGACACGCTCACACTCACACACACACAGCCGTGGATCATCAGGGAACGACACACTCACACTCTCACACACACAGCCGTGGATCATCAGGGAACGACACACTCACACTCACACACACACAGCCGCGGATCATCAGGGAACGACACACACACACTCACACACACACAGCCGCGGATCATCAGGGAACGACACACACACACACAGCCGTGGATCATCAGGGAACGACACACACTCACACACACAGCCGTGGATGATCAGGGAACGACACAGAGGATTAAGAATCAAGGGTGTGTAAACTTTTGAACGGGTCATTTTAATAAACTCAGCTATTTTTTTTGTCTTGTGGATTATATGTAAACATCTGTTATGTAAAATATCTTATTCAGGACAGCACTAAATAAAAGAATAACATGCATTTTGTGTGATCCCTCTTATTTTGTTACAATTATTCACATTTTCACTGATTCTGCAGGGGGTTCACAAACGTTTTCCTGCAACTGTATATATCCACTGTTGGTACTTTAGTGAAATTCTTGGCTGATTTCTATATTTCACACTAATATCAGTGGTTGAACTGTGAAATCTTCAGGCCAGAGGTGAAACATCTACAAAAATGTCTCTTTATAGAGGCAGATTATCATTATCTACAATATCTGTGCGTCATCAGACATAAAGACAGAGCCAAAGACATGTCTTTTCACCAGTAGATAAAGGCAAAAAGAAAACAGCCAACAAAAATAAGTTGTCTTCACAGCTTTGCTGGTTTCAAATAATTGGTTTCCTCTTTTATTGTCCCTGCCAGCTGAAACTACCATTAATCCCTTTTATTTGGCTACAGTTACAACCGGTAAAACATCGCTTTACTGCGGTCAGCAAAATGACATTTGGTGTGCAGAGTGTGCTTTACTTTAAAACCAGTGAAACAGACGTATAACTTACGACGTAAGGAGACACTAGCGAATAAAATGTGGTTTCTTGGTGCTGTGCGACACATGCAGCAGATGGGCTGTTAAAACCAGAGTATGGAAATTAATATTTCTGAATGGTCATTAGCATTGCACTGTTGTAATCTCCATTCACAAACGCTTCCCCTGTTCACGTCAAATTCAATCAAGCCTCTGAATAGCTCTATCCATGGCTTCAGCGGATAATTAAGACAAGATGTTCCACTCTGGAGCAATTGTACAATATTCACAACTTGTTCATGAGCTCTTAGTCAGACATTAGTGGCTCCTAATGAGGGTTCATCTGGATGAGCTGATTGAACATTGCTGAATAATTGGCGATGGGGGTCATGAAAGCAAACAATGCCAAATAATGGCATTAATGATTTGTGTATCGCTCAAGTAGCACTGAATATTTAGTAACAAATAAGCATCCCGGAAATATTCATTTATTTTGAGGGGGAAAACTATTTCATGATGTTCAGTTTTCATGATGGTGTTGATTAAATACATTTTTTTTTGTACACTGTAAAAAATATTTTTGAAGTACAATCAGCTTGGTTGTTTAAGTCATTTCAACTTAAATTACATTAAACTGACTTTAAAAAATGAGTTGAATCTTGTAAAAGCAATGTAAAAACATATGTGACCCTGGACCACAAAACCAGTCATAAGGGTCAATTTTGTGAAATTATACAAGTCTATTATATGAGTTTAAGTCCAAGTCCAAGTCTAAGTCTAAGTCTAAGTCAAGTCAAGTCTAAGTCTAAGTCTAAGTCAAGTCAAGTCAAGTCAAGTCAAGTCTAAGTCTAAGTCAAGTAAAAGTCAAGTACAAGTCAAGTCAAGTCAAGTCTAAGTCAAGTCAAGTCAAGTCAAGTCAAGTCAAAGTCAAGTCTAAGTCTAAGTCTAAGTTTAAGTTTAAGTCTAAGTCTAAGTCTAAGTCTAAGTTAAGTCAAGTCAAGTCAAGTCAAGTCAAGAAAGTCTAGTCTAAAAAAGCAATGTAAAAACATATGTGACCCTGGACCACAAAACCAGTCATAAGGGTTAATTTTGTGAAATTATACAAGTCTATTATATGAGTTTAAGTCCAAGTCCAAGTCAAGTCCAAGTCAAGTCAAGTCAAGTCAAGTCAAGTCTAAGTCTAAGTCTAAGTCAAGTAAAAGTCAAGTAAAAGTCAAGTCAAGTCTAAGTCAAGTCAAGTCAAGTCAAGTCAAGTCTAAGTCAAGTCAAGTCAAGTCAAGTCAAAGTCAAGTCAAGTCTAAGTCAAGTAAAAGTCAAGTACAAGTCAAGTACAAGTCAAGTACAAGTCAAGTCTAAGTCTAAGTCTAAGTCAAGTCAAGTCAAGTCAAGTCAAGTCAAGTCAAGTCAAAGTCAAAGTCAAAGTCAAGTCAAGTCAAGTCAAGTCAAGTCATAGTCAAAGTCAAAGTCAAGTTGTCAGGTCAAGTCAAATTCAAGTCTAAGTCTGTCTAAGTCTAAGTCAAGTCTAAGTCTAAGTCTAAGTCAAGTCTAAGTCAAGTCAAGTCAAGTCAAGTCAAGTCAAGTCAAGTCTAAGTCTAAGTCAAGTAAAAGTCAAGTACAAGTCAAGTCAAGTCAAGTCTAAGTCAAGTCAAGTCAAGTCAAGTCAAGTCAAAGTCAAGTCTAAGTTTAAGTTTAAGTTTAAGTCTAAGTCTAAGTCAAGTCAAGTCAAGTCAAGTCAAGTCAAGTCAAGTCTAAGTCAAGTCAAGTCAAGTCAAGTCAAAGTCAAAGTCAAAGTCAAGTCAAGTCAAGTCAAGTCATAGTCAAAGTCAAAGTCAAGTTGTCAGGTCAAGTCAAATTCAAGTCTAAGTCTGTCTAAGTCTAAGTCAAGTCTAAGTCTAAGTCTAAGTCAAGTCTAAGTCAAGTCAAGTCAAGTCAAGTCAAGAAAGTCTAGTCTAAAAAAGCAATGTAAAAACATATGTGACCCTGGACCACAAAACCAGTCATAAGGGTACATTTTGTGAAATTATACAAGTCTATTATATAAGTCTAAGTCTAAGTCCAAGTCCAAGTCAAGTCAAATCAAGTGGTCCTTAGGGTACAGTTATACCACTGTTTTCCTCTACTTAGAGCAGGGGTAGGCAAGTTCGGTCCTAGAGAGCCGCTGTCCTGCAGAGTTTGGCTCCAACACTGAAAGACATCTATATATGCTCTTATTGAGAATTAACAGAGGTTTAGATGTTGATGTTTTATTGAAATGTTTGGTCACCATTATGGTGATCAGTGTTTCCTTTAGTTGGGCAGTTTGACTCTTGGCTTTTTATGTGAGTTTGTGGTTTTTGATAGAGTGTTAATAAAAAACACTGTTCAAATCAAAAGAAGCCATAAAGAAAAATCGTCATGAAGAAAAATGTTTGACTAAACTCATCACTGACTAAAAATGTTAATAAATAATATTCACCAACAATACTTTCCTGCCACAGATCAGACTTTCTGAATTCTGATTTTTAAATACATTCTAGAAGGGAAAAAAATTTAGACACACACAGATATCAAGAATCAGCATATGAATCTCAACAAGGGTGACATACTTAATGCTGCAATGCATGCTGGGAGCCATGAGTTTTATACTGTGGTGGCTTAGTAGGGTTAGAGCTTAACTCTGCAGGACATCGGCTCTCTAGGACCGAACTTGCCTACCCCTGACTTAGAGGTACAAAAATTTACCCTTAAGGGTACCACTGTCACAGGGAGTTTTGGTTATGTTTCATGTGTTTAAGTTTGCCATGTTCACTGTCATGTCTTGCTATGCACTTCCTGGTCTTGTCATGTGATTCTGCCATGTGCTCTTTTGTCCTGTGTTCTGTTGTCATGTCATTGGTTCATTGGGCAATCAGTGTTCACAGGTGTCCCTCGTCTTGTCCTTAGTCAATGTCTATTTAACCCTCTTGTTGGCCGTGTGTCTTGGTCTGATATTGAATGTGTAACCCATGTGTTGGTGAGTTATCGTCTTTGATTATGTCAAGCCAAGTCAAGCCAAGTCAAGCCAAGCCAAGCCAAGCCAAGCCAAGTCAAGTCAAGTCAAGTCAAGTCAAGTCTTTGTTTTATGTTTTGTTAAATAAACTGCACTTGGGTTCAGAAAACTTGCCTCCCAGTGGATGACTGTTACAACCACCCCAGTGACGGCCACTTGTACCTTAAAAGGTACAATTTTGTAATCTTATTTTTGAGAGTGCACACCAGTGGTCGGGAACCTATGGTGCCAGGTCACTCACCATTTACCAACAAATGATCGATAAAAAATTAGACACATCAACAGAGATCCCCTCTCTGCAGGAAAAAAAACAGTCAATTACAATTCCCTTGTTGCACAGCCTACCGAAGTTAATGAAAAGTTTATGATAACAATAATCAAGTTGTGTTCAGTGCCGTTTGCGAGTGTCACGAGTTGCGAGAGCAATCAACTAACCACTCATGTTCCTGTGGTAACCGCTCCTGTAGCTTGTTTAAGGTTACTGAAATTTTTTTTTAGAACAGCAGCGAAAATGTAAAAGTAGGCTATATAAAGTTTAATATAGGCCTATCCTTTCATTGAAACTGGTACTTGCTGTGCAAAGAGACATTTCGAAACATTTCACCCGCTGGAACTTTCACTTTTGCTGCAGAGACCCTTGTGATAAATAAATGTGTCGTATTTATGATAATCCGCACAGGTTTCAGTTGATGAAAATAAATAATAAAAGCGCAATAAGTCACGAAAGACAACTAAATTACTGACAGGATGCTGTGTGTGCGCTCCGAGCGCAACACGGACAAGCATACACAGCCTTTGTCTTCGGTAGCGCCAAATAAACACAGAAATATATCAAAATACCAAGTCGAGTATGCACATAAACACAGTAGATGTAAGCACTGTGTGCGTTCACACACACACAAAGAGGATTTATGCTCATCAGTTGGTAACTCAACCTCACAGTGAAAGCCCTGCTAAATTAATTCCATAGTGCAACTTATTTATTGTTTGCTGCGTATTTGTTTGCTTTTAGTTGTCTATGGACCTAATAATTACTGCTGTTGAAATTGTAATTTAAAAAAAAGCATGTTTTTTAATAATAATTTTATATTATTTTTTACTGTGGTTTTTTTGGAAAAATGCATTAGCCAAAAATGAAAAAAAATGGCTCTTTGGTCAAAAAAGGTTCCCGACCCCCGGTGTACACCAACACAGAATACATCAATATCCATCGCAATTTCAAAACAAAAGTTTAACCCTCTGGTGTTGTTTGGTCATTATAGAATTTTAATTTTAAAAATCACTACTTCTTTGGAATGATACGAAACTCAGTGTAGCTGTAGCAATCGCTATGTGATCACAAAAAAAGAAAAGTGGACTGGATTTGAAAACAAAAAATAGTCACACTTATGTTGTTTGCGTTTAGAAATGACCGCCAAAGGAAATTCATGGAAAATACAAAACATATGAAAAAAGAGAGCAGTTTTTTGGGGGGTACGATCTTCAAATCAGCCGCGATGCAGAAAAAAAGCACACAGCAGTGAAAGGGTGACACTGTAAAATATCAAGCGTGCAAAATACACACACTGTTTCTTTTCTTACTCCCACCAGATGACACTAATATTCCTTAAAAATTTGATTTTAAAGGACTAAAAGGTGAATTTTAACATGAAATACAGCTTTAATTGAAAAAAAAAAATGTATGGGAAAAATGTATCCTAATTAGGTACACTTTACAATAAGGTTCATTAGTTAACATGATGAGCTGCACTTTTTAAAATCTTTTTTAATGTTAATTTCAACATTTACTAATACATTATTAAAATCGTGTTAGCATTAGTTAATGCACTGTGAACTGACATGAACAAACCATGAACAGCTGGATTTTCATTACCTTATGTTAACTAATGAGACCTTATTGTAAAGTGTTACCCATAATTATTGCATAAATATTCATTAGTAACATAAAACGCTCTCAAAATACAAATGATACAAGAAAATATTATTCAACAAAAATATATTACATTGATTTTACTGAAAATAACAAAAAGTTACATTTCAGGTGAACAACACAAGTGTGATTTCCATCATGAAGAAGTGGCTAAATATGAAAGATTAAGTAGATATTGGAATTAAATGTTTTGACTCAATGATTTGATCTGCTGTAAAGTGCAACAGCAATCACAGGCCGCTGGCGCCTCTGCAGGCGTCTGCTATAAGACATAATGTACACAAGTTTATATGACATATTTTACATTATGCTTTTTAACAGTGTTGTTCAATAAAACCATTTGATTACTTGCTTTTGATACTTTATTTGGACCTGTTATGATTGCCTCATTGTTATTATATATGTATTTTAAGTCATTTTAAAGGCTATTGTTCACTTAGGTCTATTTTTATTACCACACTTTTTCGATTAATTGTCAAAAGAACAATTGGTAATTGAGTAATGAACCGTTAATGCCAGCCTTAAAGCAGTCAATTTCATGTGCTATTATAGTGTTATAATGCATTATAGTGTTTAAATGTGTGGTTAGCTTCATAATGCATTATATATAGGCTACTATAAGTGTAGCACACTTAATGATCTGCTGACGATAAACTATTAAAGTATTGTCTCAAATCTGCTTCTGTATCATCATAATGCATTATGGTGGGAAGTCATTTGACTCTATACTGGATGAGAGGAATATTATGGGTTATTCGTGTGACCCTGTCAAGCATTTGAGAATGGAGAAGTTAATCAACATAATATTTTCTTAATTAAGGTTTATAGATGTTTGCACACAGAAGTCAAAACCAAGCCTGCATTAGGCAAATCAAGATGATTGCACAAAGTCCGTCCGTTCTATAAACCCAAGCAAAATTATGACCAAAAATAAAAATTAATTGTAACAGAAGCAGTAAAATCCCAATATATCTGTGTTAATCACCGGAGGCTGGCAATTACTGGACTCATTTATGTTTCTACTGCCCTGCACATATTTTCACAGCCATTGTTAATTAAGACAATGCTCATTGAGAGCCTAATTAACAATTAGCATAAACATAATTAGCGAGTGGTGACATTTCACTCATTACATTGTTGAAATAATTTTTAGAAATTGCCCTCAGAGAAACACTGTCACGCTTGCATAATGGCTGCAGTTTGTCAAAGCGAGCAAGTGACGGCCATGGCTGTGTTCTCCCTGTCACTTTCTATCCGGGACGCTTTATTTTAAGATGCCCGGCACTGGCATTTAACTTACACCAAGTGAAAAACCCCTCTCGCCTTCTGCACGAAGCCATAAGTTGTACATCAGACCAGGATCATAGGATTCAAACCCCGTGACCACAAAACCGGTGCCATAAAATCACAGGTTAGAGAAGTTCACCCAGAGTCAACATGCTTTCCAAACCCATGTGACTTTCTTCCATGCAGCTCTTCTCTATACGACCACCTGTGTCAAAAAAGTGGAGAAATGAACACTGTATTATTAACACATGTTAGGATGCTTTATTTGCGATTATTTTCTTAACTTTTATTAAAGATAAATGCCTTTCCGATCTGATATGTGATGGGAAAAGGGAGTAGAGCGAGTTCGGCAAAAGGCGGATTCGAACTCGGGTCGATTTGCGTCAAAAGTTTTAGCCACGCACCTTGACAATCCAGCGAATTCCTTAATCCGCCAGACGTCAGTGGGCGGAGTTACTGTAAATAGCCTCTGCCAACAAGGTGGGGTTTTTGCACTCTAGAGCTCATTCATGAAACACGAGCAGAACGAATGTGTGTGTAAATCGTTCGTAAAGCTGCTATGAATTCAAATTTTTTTAAAATTCAAGAAATGTACACCTGCTCCCTATCGCGTGTAAATGGCACGCAAAACATTTGAGCGTTCCGTGTTGTAATTTAGGCAAACTGATGACATTGCATTTTGATGTCCCATAATAATACTTCACGAGTTCATTTGCCTGGTCTTTTTTTTTTACAGTTCAACTTTGGGTAATATGCAGCACTCGTCACGGTCACTTTACCCGGCCGTCCAAAATACTGGAGCCAGAAAGTCCAGAAGATTCCACAGCGTTCCTGGACACGGCATTTGCAGGTGTAACTCAGGGGCGGGATTATGCTAATTATGAATGAGCGTGCACATGCGCCATATTTACAAATGTTTGGAATTCATTAATATACACACATTTAACCACTGAATCTGTGGCATACGAAGCGTTTGTGAATCCGGAGGAGAGTTTTCGTAAAGGTCCATTTTACACGCAAATTACTCCGAATTTTGCTCGTATATTTGGGAAATGAGACCCAATGTGACACTCCGTAATTTTACACATTGCATGTGAGTGATTCTATAATTTGAGAGACATTTTGCATTTCAAAAAGTTAAGGGAAAAAAATTATTTGCAGTATCTTATAATGTATACTGAAGCAATATTCAATCAGCTATGATGTTTAAATCTAGCATATTTTGTGTACAAGCCCATACAGTAGCCTAGTGAAATACATATCCATATTTTCATGTGATTTGACAGTTTATTTGATTAAATATCAAAAATCCAAAAGGTGTGCATCATACCTGACACATAGAGCTGGTTTTATGACTGTAAGTAATTCCCTTTAAATGCTATTGAAGTTAGGAACGTGTACCAATGTTGTGTGTAACTTTAGAGGCGGTCCCTAAATGCGTGAATATCGAACGTGGCGTTAATGCCAGTCACATCAGATGTGCTGTGGTTCTGCTGAAATATACAACAACGGTCACTCACTGTATGAGGAATGGATCTCTGCTGTGTTGTTTATGATGAGAGGTCAGATTTCAGTGAGTGAGAGCCGCTCTGAACAAAACTCTGGCTAATCTCAACGCCTCTGATTATTAGACATTGCATTCATAAACTCAACAGAATCGCGTGTGATTGGTTATAATGTGCAACACGACTATAACCGATGCCTTTTGAGAAGACTACAATAAAATTCAACCTGTGATTCAACTGTGTTACACGCCACAGCTGGAATACACGCGCAAATGGCAATTTGGCAGGTGTTAATGTCAAGCCCTGTTGAAAACATATTAAATTTTAATAATTCAGTGCTTGCCAGACAAGTTAATTTTTTTTTACTTTTAACGAAATAACATTTATTTATAGTATTGTTCGTCAACTCTGTTACATACTGTCAGCATTGTTACTCTACCGTAGTAACAGAGTTTGACGGTAACAGAACTGCTAGCTCCACTTGCTAGCATAAATGCTAAGAGCACGTGGCACTAATGAAATCATGATTAAAGGACTTTTAAACATCCCAGTGTGTGATCAGCGATTTCCTTGGTAACAATTTTGACGTTTTACAAAATAACTCTTTTTAGATTAAAATAATTTCTCAGAGAGAGCACACACACCTTTCAGCGCTTCAGATCTTATCAGGGAGGGAAAGTGACATCATTTCCTGTATCTTACATCATAATTCCACCGATTTAAAGGCAAAGTGCGGTACGGTAACAGAGTTGACGGAAGATTTATGTTTTTTTATTTTTTGATTTTGTGTTACACAGGGTCACTAAAATAATGCCAGAGTTGCCATGTTCTGTGTGATCAAAGAACTTCTTTATGCTGTTCTGCTTTAAGTTCTGGTGTAAAAACTGGCCATTACACTGAACAAAATAGCAACATCGAAATTAACTGGTTTTTAATCAAGTCAGAAATTGTATTTAATAGTGCTGAACCAACCTACCCAGATAACAGGGAACGTTCTCTCAAAGTTATGAACACACATTCTTACAGTAACATTATTAGAACGTTGGTCGGTCTTTAAATCTTTTCTTGCCATTGACAGTATTTTCCGGCGATCCATGTTTTCACTGTTATACGCTAGGGGGCGCTATTACACATCTTCTGAAAGAGTACAGCATCTCCTGATCAAAACACAGGCGAAGAAACAGAAACAAGCGACAGAAGCATGGCCGACGCGATCATCAAACATTAAACAGCATATAAATCAAAACTGCCTAATGTTACTGAATGAAATGTGGACCCAGGACGAGCTCTAGGACTGTGAAGCTTTGGGGTGTTGATGGACTCCATCTACTCCATCTGTGTTTGAGCATCTCTCTGAATCACATCCGGTCATAGTCTTTGACAAAAAAAATATTTTCTCAGCTTTTTGCTCAAAATGTTGCTTTGTTATGAAACTTTCCCACATTCAAGAGTTGATAAAAAAAGAATGCATGAAGCGAGAATAAAACGCAACAATTCATGCAACAAAATATTCTGTGAGCCATGAAACTTTTGTGAAAATGATAAAAAATGCTGACACTGACTGGCAACTTTTTTTCAAAAACGCTGGCGGGGAAAGAGTTAATAACGTTCTCAACACATTAGCACAAAAACATTATTCATACATCGTTCATGGAACATTTTTATGAAATCTTTTAGTTGGATGTTCTTCTAATGTTATTCAAATAGTACTACGTTTTAAGAGAGAACATTCAAATGTAACGTTTGCAAAATAATAAAATGGAATGTTCAAGATAAAACGTTTTTAAAACATTCCAAAAAATGTCAATGTTCAGAACATTCAGAAATTAAGTTTTCACAGCAAAACATTTAAAGAATAAATTTGTTAGCTGGGTAAATACATTAATTTACAGCAGCAAAACTCATTTTTATGGGTTAAATCAGGTGCAAATAGCTCATTAAGGTCCTATCAATTGCATGCTAGCACTTTTGATAGTGTATAAATGTCATCTGGCGCTCGAGGGTGTTCGGCAAATGATTTTTATGTTATCTGTTGTAGTCTCCTGCGTTTATGGACAGACATGCAGAAATCTGTTGTGGGAAGTCTGTTCTCCTCCAACAGCAAAAGGAGATTAGCTGACAGTCAACATTCAAGCACTGACAAAATCTGTATCTGCCAGAGGTAAACTGTTTGTCTTGGAGGTATAAGACACTTAGACAAGACAAATTTGCTTCAGGAAGACAAAGTACAACGGGAAAGTTCTGTAGTCTGAGAGGAAGCCTCATTGTCACAGAAGATAAGTGAGCGCGAGTGGATTAGAGCTCTCAGGAACAGATCTGTTAGTCTTTCACAGCAGGATTTCATTCTGTCCATCTGATTCATTCTCCAACTGCATTTCGCTCTGCCATCCCGATGGAAAGAGAAACGGAGAGTCTGATAGCCGCTCGTTCTATAGCACTGAACTTGTGTAAACAAGACACCCATTTTTGTATCAAAGTCTAAGGTTTTGACTTTTTAAAGGGGACCAATTATGCAAAATGTAACAAAAATGTGTCGGCAGTGTGTGTACACAACCACCCTATAATGGTTAAAATCCACCCACTACTCTTTTTAATCCCCATAAATCATAAGCAGCGTCTCAGAATAAGCATTTGCAGATTCTAGCAGTGATGTCACATATGATTAGGCTCCGCCCACAACTGCTGACAGACCCGCCCTATTAGCATAGACCCCATCCGTGACTGCTGATAGACCCCGCCCTATTAGCATAGACTCCGCCCATGACTGCTGATAGACCCCGCCCTATTAGCATAGACCCCATCCGTGACTGCTGATAAACCCCGCCCTATTAGCACAGACTCCGCCCATGACTGCTGATAGACCCCGCCCTATTCACATAGACTCCGCCCACAGTGAGCTGAACACAGTTCGCCATGTTTATCTCCTCGCCAGAGCATTCAAGAAAGAAATGTATTCTTATTAAAGCTACTGAAGTTATTCAGTCGAGAGCAGTGAGTGATTTTCTGTTTGTCTTTTGTTGTTTGATTCATATTAACAGCAGATATAGCTGTAGGTTAAGCTCCTGTCACTTTAATACACAGATCTTATACACACATGCGGTTTCTTTACGTTCACAGACATAACCGACTGTGTTTATATGAACTGTTGACATAACCTTGTGTGTATTTGACAGTTTAAGCACAGTAAGACGTGAAAGAGAACTTAGTTTGATACTCACGGGACGCTCCGTCTGACACACAGCTTTCTGTGCGCGTGCTTCGCGTGTGTGTGCTCAGAAAACCATAGTTTAGACTGATATGGCTTTAAAACGCATGCAGATCATAAACTCTCATGATGATGAAGAACTGCAATGTCACGTGAGCGCGATAGAGATGATCATCAAAACCAAAGAGTATCCGAGGCACGAGCTGTACAGGCTCCGCCCTCTTCTGGATAGGGGCGGAGCAGCAGCTCATTTGCATTTAAAGATACATGCACAAAAACAACATGTTTTTCCTTCCACTCAAAAATGAAAAATTATAACAGGGTATAATAAATTACATATACAGGTATTCTCCAATCATTTATTCCTCTTAAACCTGCTCCTGCAAACTCATGTTCATCTGCCTTCACTTTTGAGAGCCACACCCACATCTCAATATCCAATCAACAACCGACACACAGAACCAAGCCCCGCCCCTTTTTCTTTTTTGATAATCTGTTACACTCAGATGTGTATACTTCCATATTCCAATCTGTTGCTACCTCCATTTCATTGTGACTTAGACAAATGTCTGTGGTCAGTTATTTCTGATATATTTATATATTAATATTTAGAATAAAAATATACGATTTCCTTTACACATACAGTACATATATATTTTAACCTAATATTTGGATACAAACAAATTTTGCCAACAATCTGTATAAAAATTTGCTGGACAAAATAATGTTCATGCAAATATGCGAGTTCAGAATGGATCCGGCTGCAGTTAAATATGGCCGTGTCTCATCTCTGCGAATGAGAGTTCATTGCGGGTGACAGGACGGCGATGAGACTGACTAAACTGCTCTTGGCCTATTGCATCTGTTTATCAAACATTACCTCTGCCTCAAATGAGAATCTCATGTGCTCAGAGAATCATGATTGCTGTAATAAGGAAGGTGCAAACTAGACGAGAGACCATCATAACCTGACGTTTGATTGACAAACTATGATATGCATTGTGACAAAAGATATCAGTCTGTGTAAACACCGTGCCAGCGAGTTGATGGAAATGATCCAGAAAACACACTCTGAATGTCCACAGGAGAGACATTTCAGCTGTTCCGACGTAGAGAAAGAAATGCCGTTTTCTATGAAGCAGATAGTCGCTCGTGTAGGTGGTCTGAAAGTGTTTGAAAACTCAGTCCCATCTTAAGCCCACTGGCAAATTTCTAATTTCCGTTTGGTGGGCGAGCTGTCTAATTGCTATTTAGCTTCGCCAGTCAAGTAATTCGGGCCAATGTCTTAAAAGCAGCCACTTGTAGTTAAGCCTGCATGCCAAAGGCTCGGCTGAACAATAGTGACATCTCATCAGGGCCCCAGGCTCCTGGACAGGAGTGCGAATCAGGTCCCTCTCCTCTTGAATGGGCAAGCAATCTTCAGAAAATTAAGTCTGAAAAGCCAGGGAAGAGCTGTGCGATTCATCACGACAGACTCTGTCAGGCAGAGGGCTATTAGAGGATCTGGCTGCCATGTTGTCATCTGTGCAACAACTGCACCAGCGGACTGATGCGCATAGCAGGAACAGGAAGGACGGCTGGCGTCGAGCTTCATACAACCCATGATGTCTCATTTGTCAGGCGGGGAATCGTTTCACTGAAATCGCTCGCTAGCGTTTCTGCTAACCGATGGCAAATGATTGTCTAAAGACATCTGATGAAAAGTGCTGCTCATGTAACGGCGAAAAACGTCATAGAAAAGATCATCATTTAGGAGACTAGCTTAAAGGGACAGTTTACCCAAAAACACAAATTCTGGCATTAATTCCTCCTCTCCCTCATGTTGTTTCAAACATGTTTCGTTCATCTTCAGAACACAAATTGATGAAATCTCTCTGACCCCTCCATAGACAGCAATGGAAGTGCAACTTTCAAGGTCCAGAAAGGCAGTTAAGACATGGTTAAAATAGTCCATGTGACTCCAGTGGTTCAGCCTTAAAGTTATGAAGCCACGAGAATACAAAAACAAACAAAAGAATGAGTTTATTCAACAATTTCTTCTCCTACTCTATTCACGTTGTTGGGCTGTTCACACAGTGCAGGGCTTCCGGGTTCTACAGCAGAACGCCGGCTCACTATTGGCCGAGCGCGATCACATGATCACATGCAAACGTTGTGGTGCTTAGGTGCATTGTGTAGGAGACTGGCACGGAAGAGAAGAGATTGTTGAATAAAATCGTTGTTTTTGTCTGTTTTTTGCACACAAAAAGTATTCCTGTGGCTTCATAACATTAAGGCTGAACCACTGGAGTCACATGGACACTTATAAACTATACTAACTAACTAACTAACTAACACTTTAAGTGAAATGGCTTTCATCGCATTCAGAAATGTAAACTAAAATGTAAACCTTGTCTGAAACAATTTGAATCGTATTTGACCCTTGACCCATATCTGATATCTGCATTTACAATGTGCACTTGGCGAAACAAGCCAAGGTAGACGTAGAAGTAAAAATGGTGTGATTTGCAATGGAAGCAGATGAAATGATAATACAAGCTTGATGCTGATAATGATCAAACTTCAGCATAGCTCCGTTGGGTTGAGTCTTCATCCTTCATTGCGCCATTGAAAAGAGTCATGTGATCGCGGTTGGTGATGTCATTCGCCACCGACGCTTTTTCAATGACGGGAATTGACGGGAATATCCAATCTGTCCACTTACATGGATGCACATATCAGGATTCATATCAGATTTATTTCCACATATGAATGAGGCCTGAATCCGATCAGAGAATATCAGAATCCATGTGCTTTTTTCCTGCTTACATGTCATATCTGATCTGTGCCACATGGGAGGAAAACATCAGAATTGGGTCACTTGAACCATGTGATCGCCTAAGCGATACCGTTTTTCCTCCATTGCAGTTGTGTGTTGTGAAAAAAAACTACATTTTAAATGACATTGCGCTGCTTGTAGCACGTTTCACAGCGGTCACAGCCCAGTGACTGCCTCTAAATAGCGTGTTCAATTTCCTTTGAAACAGTTTACAAATCATGCACTTTGGGGAAAGTCATAACATAGCATTGTGAAGCCGACGAAAATAAATCCATAATCTGCCCCTGTACTAATAATCTGTGTGAACAGGAATCAAAGTTGTTGGTGTTTTACTGCCTCTAGTGTTCATTTCAGCTGGAAACTGCAGTGAATTGTATGTATAGGAATGGTTTTGGACTGATTTAGCCAGATGTATTTCAAATGAGCCTGGGTTGAATAATAAACTTAAATTTAACTCTTTCCCCGCCATTGACAGAATTTTCCAGCTTTCCGTGTTTTCACTGTTATCCGGTAGGGGGCGCTATTACACAACTTCTGAAAGAGTACAGAATCGCCTGATCAAAACACAAGAGAAGAAGAGGCAGAAACAAGCGACAGAAGCATTGCTTATGCACGTTGTAGTCTTTGAAAAAACAACAATTTTCTCAGTCCAAAATTGCCGTCCGAATAAATCACGTTTACACACAGCCTCCAAAACTTTCATCCGTCATAAAAAAATTCGGATCGGATTAACTTTTTGGCGTTTTTCGCATCCGTGGCAAGCATTTTGAGAGGTGTTTTGACAGTTCAGACAATTCAACGGATTAATGAATACGCATTGGGCTCAGCGTGCAAGGTTTCTGTGCGCGATGAATTTTTAGGATGGCGAATACGAAAAAATGCAATTTCAGTGTTGATAAAAAAAAGTATGAATGCTTGAAGCTAGAATAAAACATTTTGTTTAAAAGCAGAGGCTCTGTTCTTTCCATTGCATGTTCGGATAATATTCTTCTTGGGGCCATGAAATTTTGGTGAAAATTATCAACAAAAAAAATAACAGTAGCTATTTGTCATACCAACATAACACCAAGAATAATCCTTGAATGAGCAGCGAGTAACAGTCAAGGTCAACTAACCTTCCCCATCCTACCGGATAACTGGACGATTGTTGATAAAGCCGTGTCACTTATCCCTAATGACGCCTACCGCAGATCCGCAACAATATTCTCATTTTTTAAGTCTTAATACATCAATTTAACGTAATGGAAGCGTGAGCATGAGAACGCTCTATATGTCACGGTGGGAGAACTGAATGAGGACTGCTTAACAATAAAAGAACCTTGGCTTAGCTGGGTGGGTTAAAGAGGCCCTGGGAGGAAGAACCTATTGATTTTAATTACACTGAACAGCCCTTGGGGACACAAGGACTTTGGCTGTTTATTTAGCCATTGCCTCTCACTGTGATTGTACAGGCTGAGATAAAATCAGTCTCCTAATTATTACCATAATAAGCTTGCGAAAGGCTCCAGGCCTTGTCTTTTCTATTTAAAGAGAAATCACTAGGAGGAAGAGGAGGATGAAGCCATCAACCAGCACTTACCGAACGGTTTACCTTTGACGATTTTAATTATTCTTTATTTAAAAAGCTTATAGAATTGCTTTGATACCTTTTACCACACAACAACATCTCACAGTGTTTGCACACATTGTACTGTACACCGTTACACACAAAGGCCTGTCCTGATGGAAAGTTGAGACACTTTTCCAACGTTGGGCTGGGAATGGAATGGTTAAGGGTAAGGAATGGTTCCAGTTAAGGTGGAACCATGGTCATTATTTACATCTCATATGTGGGGCAATTTTATGAAATAAAAATGAATAAATAAGCTTTCCATTGATGTGTGGTTTGTTAGGGCAATATTTGGAGATACAACTCTTTGAAAATTTGGAGTCTGAGGATGCAAAAACATCTAAATATTGAGAAAATCTCCTTTAATGTTGTCCTTAGCAATGCATATTACTACTAATAATACATGTATGATATATATACAATATATCTTCATGGAACATGATCTTAATATCCTAATGATTTTTGCCATTAAATAATTGACCCATACAATGTATTGTTGCCTCAAATACACCCGTGAGACGCACGGTCACATACTGTCTGTAAACTCTTGCATTACCACAAGGCAACGACTGACACGTTTGTATTACATCCCAAAGTGCTCCGTTATCAGACCCACAGTGGGAAATGAAACCATATCCGTAGCGGCTGGGCCGGATCTGCGCGGAATGGAACGGTTAAGACCGGTTTGGCCCGACGGTGGAACAGCGGCTTTAGTAGGAGACCCCATGTCATGGACGACTCTTGTAGAGTATATCAAGATTTCTGTGCCCTGTGACTGGACAAGGTTTATTCCATGAAGGTTCAATTAGATCCAGATCTGATAATAGTCTGGACCAAGGTTAGATGGCAGTTGAGATTGTACTTTGGAGAAGGCTGAGCAAGATTAGTTGAATCTGAACAAAGCTAATGTTTGTCCTCCTCACTCGCAACACCTGCAGAAACCGCCAGAAATGTGACGGGGCGTCATAAACAGCACGGCCGACTCGATTAGAGGGCGAAATGAATGTGTTACTGAGACAGTGCTGAAAATATGAGACGCTTTGTGTTTAAATATGGAAATAAGCAATGTTTTTGTGGTTTTTAAAGATAGGAATGAATGATGCAGGAATAAAGAAGAAATATTAATATTCCTAGGTCACTAATCAAATCGGATTTTTAGACAAATTTGCTAAAGAGACATTAAATACTAAGAGATCCTCAAATTGATCTTATTATTTAGCATTTGGCCTTTCACTCCCATTATTATACTGACAATATAATTTGTAATAATAAAATTGTATTCAACTAAATTCAATAAACAGAAAGTCGACCTGCGACAAAATGAACTTCACATTTACTACACAATTTCGACATCGACACCATGTGGAAAAACTGCCATATGGATATTTTTAATATTCTCTCATAATTTGTCAGCAGGTTTATTATGCTGCCGTCACTTTAAGAGCTGACGTACGGATCCATTACACCGATACACATACACTTTCTCATCTGTTTACGTTCACTCAAAACAGAACTGACTGTGTTCACGTGAATACTCGCCAAGACCGGCATTTTGACATTATATTGTGTGTGTTTGACTGTTTAAGTGCAATAACAGCGAAAAAGAGCTCAATTTAGTGCTGAGAGACGGCTTTAAGTGCACAAAATCTGCGGGAATAAATAAAATTATGTGTATTACGCGCAATCCCACAGCGAAATTCAAGCCCTGTAACAGCAACAATATTCATCCGGAGCAAATGAAGCGAGCGATGAGGGGAGGAGGGTGTGTGTGACACTCACTGTCGGAGAGATGAGAGAGAGAGACGCTGGTGTCTGTGTCTGTTCTGAGGGCCCTTATTGGACATCATTTCCCTCTGATTTTAGGGAGAAGTTATGTGTAGGGTTGGATTTAGGGGTAGGGATATGGTTAAAAAAAACAAGCCATTAAGTATAATGCATTATAAAGGTATTCATAATGTAGATGCGTTTCAGATATTTCAGAATGGATATTTTTGACAACACTACATTGCACTTACTTTATTATTTCAGATGCCTTTTTAAAGACTACAATTGAAAATGTATTATATATAAAATTCAACCCGCCATAGAGGCTAGTATGAGTTACACGCCACTGCTGGAATACACAC
Source organism: Rhinogobio ventralis (assembly GCA_039654625.1). NCBI lineage: Eukaryota > Metazoa > Chordata > Actinopteri > Cypriniformes > Gobionidae > Rhinogobio > Rhinogobio ventralis. The sequence goes on from CM077198.1 coordinate 38,800,873, forward strand.
ACATTTGGCGGGTGTTAATGTCAAGCCCTGTATACATATATTCATATCCCTCCCCCCCCCCCCACCACCCCATTTTATTCAGTTATCAGTTTAATACCCATTCCAACGCTCAATGCAGGACCGGTGCAGTGGCTTTTGGTTGTGATGGAATCCCGGCCCTGCGTGGAATAGAATATTTCAGGACTGCAGCACGTAACCTTTACATTCGGCAGCGGCAATAGCATCCCCTGACAGGCTGGAAACGCTGTCCCTCGCTTTTCCTCAGCCACCATGCCTAACAGAGTGAAATTGACCTGTATTAAGGTCCTCTCACTCTGGCTAAATTATTTGATCATAGTCCCTGACAGTTGTTTGGGTCAGTAATTGCTTGTTTATTGGAGGAGAGGGGAGCTGGTCAGCGGAGGGCTGCGGGACAGGTGCGGAGGGCTGGCAGACAGGTCCCAGACCAGCGCTGGCCGACGCAGATAAGCCTCTCAGCTGGGTCGGTGCCTCTATCTCACCGCCTGGTAATCTGCCGCTTTTTGCCATCGGCATCCTAACCTAGCCCACACACACACTGGCCATATTACTGTCTGTACGCCTGAAATGTGCCTTGCAGAATTGCATTATTTTCCACTTGTACAGTTATTCTTAAATGTCAATTTCATGGCGGTCTGTTGGGGAGATTATGATGACATGGGAGCGGACAGACGGAGCATCCGTGTTTTTTTTCTGCTAGGATAGTTAGTTAGGCGTTTAGAGACAATGACACCAATACCGCAGTCCAGCCTAAGTCGGAAGTGGTAAATTCGTACGTTTGGTGCTCAGAAAATGGTGCACGAAGAAACTGTAAAGCTAGCATTTGGTCAACGATTATCAACAGCTGTTTTACCTGTCACAGGTTTTAGTATGTACAGTAAGAACTTTGACTAGTTAGTGCGTTTTATTAAACCTAAAACTCCAAGTTGATCTTGCTGAAAATACACCCAGACAGCAACATAGTGTCATCCCAGATCCGGCCCACATCCGGTACGCGTTGAATCTACGTCTATGTTGCTGTCTGGGATGCCATGATGTGCAAGAACCAAAGAGTTTTGATGTTTGATCCTGTATATATGTGCATTGATCCGTTTTTTTATTTGGTTTGAGAATGAATAAAGGCTTATATTTTAGTCTGTTCATCATACAAACATTTGGAATATTCTAGTCAACTAATATGGAATAATATCCCAGACAGAAACATAGTGTCGGCCCAGATCCGGTATGCGCTGAATCCACATGACCAGATGTGGGCCGGATCTGGGCCGACACTATGTTGCTGTCTGGGACATCAGTGTTATTCTCCAATCATTGCCCTCTGGTTTTAGGGAGAAGTTATGGGTAGGGTTGGGTTTAGGGGTCGGGATATGGTTGGGACTAAATTTTCAGACAGGGATGTTGTTCCAGGATCAACCAAATATGTTATCTTACTTGGCAAAATCACGGTGACCCTGTACATCAGCGTCCCATTTTGGGAACCAATATCAAAAACCCCCACACCGTAAACCCTAACGCTCAAAATAATGAACTGGTTTGAGTAGAGCCAACTCAAATTAAACACATTAGTTCAATCAAATTCACTTTCATGAGTATTTGAAACTTTCTTTCTCTTTTGAGTTCTCAAAACTGACACATTTTGAGTAATCTGAACTGTTTCACTGTTTTGAGTTTTATGAACTTGTTTCTTTTCATTTAACTGACACTGGGCTGGGATTTCTATTTCCCAGCATGCTTTGCCATGACACTTGCCAGGGAGAGGAAATGCCAAAATTAAGTGTTATATAATGTTTGGTGCAAGATTAATGTTAAGTGGAGATTTAGTAGTGTTTATTGTTATTCCATCATGTGACGAGTGGAGCATGAGCGTAGTTTGAGAACAGATTTATTAAATGTTTTTTTAAATTATGTTTTTATAGTTTTACATTAACAAAACCATGGTACAGGTGTAATGGCAGCATTTACAGTCATCCATCATACAATCTTCCATCAACTGATAGATCCAGGGTCAAGTGAAGGGTAATAGCAACAAAATAAACAAGAATCAAGAAATAAAAACAATCAGCATAAATTCTCAAGGAAATTCCAGAGAGGGGACCAAATACGCCGGCGTAAGTCACAGGTTAGTTTTTCTAAAGGTAGGGAAATAGTAATTTGATTCAACCACATATTAACGGAGGGGAGGGGTGGACCACAACAAGAGTATACATTTTCTCGGCAAATAGGTACAGAGATGTAACACACACTGTAGATCATAGTTGAGGTGTAATTCAGCTTTACAGTTCAAGAGATAGATGCTCGGGCATAGTGCAGAAATTATCCTCTGAACCTTTCCAGTAAGTCTTAATCATATCACAGTCCCAAAACATGCATTACAGCACCAATATTAGACTTACACTTGAAACAAAATTGGGAAACATTAGGAAAACTCTTATGGATAAGTCCTGTAAACAAACTTGAAGTTTTGCTCAAGCGCCTCTAAAGAAGACACCAGAGCAGACCGAATGCCACTTCTCATCACTAAATGTTTTATATTGCTTTCCTCAAGTGCTATGCTATGCTAACATTGTGTTACCAATTAGCGAGGTAGCATTTATTAAATTAGCTAGTTAAAAAAATGAAAATGTTTGTAACCAAGCAGATCTCAGCAGCCATTGACTACCATAGTGTGGGGGGGGGGGGGGGGGGGGTACTATGTTAGTCGAGATCTGCTTGGTTACAAACATTCTTCCAAATATCTTCCTTTGTGTTCAGCAGAACAAAGAAATTCATGCAGGTTTGGAACAACTTCAGCGTGACTAAATGATGACAGAATTAGCATTTTTGGGGGAACTGTCCCTTTATAACTAGTTAAGTTTCCACTGCTAAAAAGTTGATATTTTTAAGTTGAATGCATAATTTAGCTTACTCAAATATTTGAAGTTAAGAGTACAAAATAAAATTCTGCACGTTCTGCTCACTTAAAGGATTAGTTCACTTTAAAATGAACATTTCCTGATCATTTCCTCACCCCCATCTCATCCATTCATGTCTTTCTTTCTTCAGTCGAAAAGAAATGAAGTTTTCTTGAGGAAAACATTCCAGGATTTTTCTCCACATAATAGACTTCAATGGGAACCAACGATTGAAGGTCCAAATCAATGCAGTTTCAGAGGAAGGGCTTCAGAGGCTCTGATGATCCCAGAGGAATAGGCTCTAAACCAGACAAACCATCGGCCATTTTCTAAAAAAAAAAAAAAACATTTATATACTTTTTAACCTAAATTGCTCATCTTGCTCTGCGGCGCGCCACGGATTGCGTAATCACGTCGGAAAGGTCATTATGTGGAGAATAATCCTGGAATGTTTTCCCTCAAAAAGACTAATTTCTTTTCGACTGAAGAAAGAAAGACATGAACATCTTGGATGAGATGGGGGTGAGTAAATCATCAGGAAATGTTCATTTTAAAGTGAACTAATCCTTTAAAAGTTAAATTTCCTAACCTAAAAAACGATGTAACCGATTGCCTCAATTTTTACTTACTCAACTTGTTTTACAGTGCACGTATGCTGTCTTTGCAGCAGGAGAATGAAGCCCAGTGATTGTGTATATCTGCCAGTCGTTCATTTCAGCAGCAGGTAGCCGCACGAGAGGCGTCTAATCCTGAACTACCCGTCGGTTGGCTAGATTGACATATACACCCTTCATGCGTTTGCCGGAGCGTGAAGCAGGCCGCTGGAGCTCTGGGATCATTGAAAGCAAGGGGATACTCTTAGCCTGTGCCCTCCAAACCTCCAAGCAATTGAAGCAATACACGGATTTGCCGGAACATCCACACTGGTGTCGACCTCCGACAAGAAAGCCAAGAATCCCGCGTGCACCTCCAAAGCGCAAACATGCACCCAGCCCATCATTCACAAACACTGCATTGTATGCAACACATGCAGATAGCGCTGGCTTCTGGCTCCCTGACATCAATAACAGCAGGTTATCAGGTTTGGTGGTCTTGACGGCCTCACCGGGGTCCCTGTAAACAGCCGGCTCATATCCACGTGTTCCTGGTTAACAGGGACCCTCCCTACCCCTCCTCTGTTCCACTGCACTTATAGTAGCACCGCGGGCAATTTATCTAAATCTCCCCTCTCCTTAAACAGTTTTATCAGAACTGGCGGTCGGGCGGCTGGCGTATGGCGGTGGCCTCAATCCTAAATGCAGCCGCGCAGATTTTAATTTTGGAAAGATTAATGTCCTTTCCCATCCTAATGCTGCAGGTCTCAGTTATCAGCCTTGATGTCTATCAGCTAATTTCTACAGTTGGGTTGGAAACGACCCACATTTGTCTGCACTCCGGGGCGGAAAACACAAACCGCAACACGGCACCGAGCACAGGAAAAAAACAATCCACCCATTTTACCAAATTTCCTCTAAATTAGAAAGTGTCTGCCTCACTCGGACCATACACTTAAAAATCTGAGCAGGAACCGTTTTCATTACAGAGGCGCACATCCCAAGGGGATCCGAGGAAAACAGGTATTAGCCATTGAGGAAAACACAACGGGAAGAGCAGAAAGGGAAGATATACGGTGCATTTCAAAGGGATATGTGATTGTTTTAACCCTGTAAAGTCACATGAAATATTAGTCTGAAAAATCAATGGAACAGTTTATTGAACCTCTAGACAAAACAGTCTAGTTTGCATATGTTTTTGCATATCAGATTTGATTCAGTACATCAGGCTTTTATGGCTCATATAGTGAGAATGTGGAGCTTTATTCTGAAGCCCGGACGGAAATAAACACAGATGCTGATATTTAAAAAATAAGATGAAATTATGATACTTTATAGGGTTAAAATAGTCAGCATATCTAAAAAAACTGCTATATTAAATAACATTTTGCATATTAATATTGTACTTATTATGCATAAAATAGTCAGCATATAATACCGGAAGCGGAACATGGGTAGGTCTGCTGTACTTCATCTAATACTATTGAAAATATAAAAATGCATATTAATTTTGTACTTATTATGCATAATAACGTCACATTAATTGAGAAACTTGTAAAAAGCAAAGGCAAAAACGATGGGAAAACACTTTTCCCTTACACATTTTAATTTAAAATCTCGGTAACACTTTACTTAAAGCCCTTATGTATAATGCATTATAAAGGTATTCATAATGCATGTTATAATGCATTATATTTTTTCATAAGTTAAAATGCATAATAATATTTGTAGGTTCTGAAATTGTTTTAATGCATGTCTGTTTATAATGTATTATAACTGTGGTTATACATGCAATGCATTAAAAGGTGCATTACAAGGCATAATAAATGCATTATACATAACTACCCATTTACAGTTCTTGTGTAACCAAGTTAAAATGCAGAATATTTGCAGATTCTGAAATTGGTTGTTTGTCGTGTGTTTTAATGCATGTCATGATTAGGCCTAGATCAGGTTTATAATGTATTATAACTGTGGTTATACATGCAATGCATTATACGATGCATTACAAGGCATAATTAATGCATTCAAATACTTTTATAATGCATTATACATTAATCCTAACTACCCATTTACAGTTTTCGCTCTGTGAAAAATGACCATAGCTTCTTAGTTTCCTAATAGTTAACTTACGGTTCAAGTTCAAGCCTGGCTGAATCATACAGGTACGCCGTATGCAATCCATTTTAATTATTATACACTGTTAGTTGCACAGTCAAGAGTAAAATTAAAATGGCAATCACAATTAGAAAATTGCAGAGTCAATTACAACACATTAGCCAGAGCTAGCGACCGCATGGGGGGAAAAACGCTCACCGTTCCATGTGGTTTTTATTAATTAAAATAAAGGCCCTGAGCTCGAGCTACACCTGCATAAGTTATGCTGCAATTATCACAAGCGCATTGGTGTCCCGCTCGGCTCGAGTGAATGACACAGCCGTTCGCCAGCGGCCGGGAACGCTCTCCGTGGAGCACCTTGCCGTGTGAAGGTTAATAATATGTCTGTGATGTATAAGTGTTGGCATGCACTCCTGCTCCTTCTCTTTGTTTCTGAAAGCGCTTTATGTTCAGCGCCGCATTATGCTGACTGCAGACTGTACCCCGGGGAATCACGGCCCTGATTGCGATTGTTCTCTATTATCATAGGATGGACTTTGCATTTTCACTGTCTGAAATGAATTTGTAGCGGCGCAGAGTGTTTTTGTGATGGCGCTAGCAGAGGAGGTGGGGGTCAGCGGCTTTCTTTTATCTGCCACATAATAAAATTACCGCGCTTACACACCGGCCTCTGCATTCTAAGATATGTTTAATTCTCTAAACATGAAGAATTAATTACATATCTGCATTTAAAAGGATTTCTTTGCCACGCCGAGAACTTAAAGGCCTACGCCGAGCATGTCGCATTGATATTACCAACAAAAGAAGAGCCGTGTAATAGCTTTTCTCTTTCTCACAGGGCCGAGGCTTTAATCTCGCAGCAGATTTACTTGGATATGGCTGTAAAAGAGCATGCTTGGCTGCTTTCTTTTAGTTCAGCTCCTGAACTGGAAAGTGCAACATGAGAGAAATCTGATGGTTTCTCAGGAGTGATGTGGTCAGTGGTCAGAGGAGGGCCTTGTGTCCCGTCGACGGCCCGAAATGACCTGCATCTCTCAGGCTGAGCGGACCCCCAGAGACGAGTCCTGATGAAGACCGCAGCGCATAACTGAGAACGACTTCAACAACGCCTACAAAGCATCACAGTCACGGCTTTCAACACTGATAATAATCAGAAATGCAATGCAGCAAACCGGCATATTAGAATTATTTCTGAGGGATCATCTGACACTGAAGACTGAAAATGTAGCTTTGATCACAGGAGTTATTATTTCAAATAATATCTCACATTGTTTACTGTATTTCTGATAAAATAAATTCAGCTTTGCTGAGCTTAAAGGGACAGTTCAACCAAAAATGTAAATCCTGTCATTAATTCCTCATGTCGTTCCCAAACCCGTCAGACCTTCGTTTATCTTCAGAACACAAATGAAGATATTTCTGATGAAATCCGAGAGCTCTCTGACCCCTCCATAGACAGCAACACAACACTTTCAAGGTCCAGAAACGCAGTAAAGACATGGTTAAAATAGTCCATGTGACTCCAGTGGAAACCCCAAAACACATTTTTTGAGATGTGATATCAGTAGAGATATCTACAGGCTGCACATCACTGAAAACACTAAAAGTAGGGCTGGGTTTTGACCAAAGACTGTAAAAATATATATTAAAAAAAGATAAATATGGATGTAGTGTCCGTGACATCACCCATAGGATTCTGAAGAGCAGTTTTGAAGCGTAAAGTAGGGACGAGCTGGCCGTTGCCATCTTAGCAGCGCGTCATTCCCGGATAACAGAAAATGGGCATAGAGGTGGGACGTGGGCGGAGCTGAGGTGACGCGATGACTAACAGACAGCAGATAAATGGCTATCCACCTGTCACTCAAAGTGGCCACGCCCTTAATTATGCAGAACTTTAAGGCTTTATATAATGTAAACGAATGAGCTATAAAAAAATTCACCCCCTCACAGTTGTCATAAAGGGCAAAATTAGATATATAGACCAAAAACACAATTTGTACCAGGCTGTAAACATGTGTTTATCTGCTGTAAAGTTGGGCATTTTAACATGGTGCCACCAAACAAGCTTCCAAACGAACCCTGATGCCTCCAAAAAAGCTTCCAAACGAACCCTGGTGCCACCAAACAAGCTTCCAAACGAACCCTGATGCCACCAAAAAAGCTTCCAAACGAACCCTGATGCCACCAAAAAAGCTTCCAAACGAACCCTGGTGCCACCAAACAAGCTTCCAAACGAACCCTGATGCCACCAAACAAGCTTCCAAACGAACCCTGACGCCACCAAACAAGCTTCCAAACGAACCCTGGTGCCACCAAACAAGCTTCCAAACGAACCCTGATGCCACCAAAAAAGCTTCCAAACAAACCCTGGTGCCACCAAACAAGCTTCCAAACGAACCCTGATGCCACCAAAAAAGCTTCCAAACGAACCCTGGTGCCACCAAACAAGCTTCCAAACGAACCCTGACGCCACCAAACAAGCTTCCAAACGAACCCTGGTGCCACAAAACAAGCTTCCAAACGAACCCTGGTGCCACAAAACAAGCTTCCAAACGAACCCTGATGTGCACCAAAAAAGCTTCCAAACAAACCCTGGTGCCACCAAACAAGCTTCCAAACAGACCCTGATGCCACAAAACAAGCTTCCAAACGAACCCTGGTGCACCAAACAAGCTTCCAAACGAACCCTGATGCCACCAAACAAGCTTCCAAACGAACCCTGGTGCCACCAAACAAGCTTCCAAACGAATCTGGTGCCACCAAAAAAGCTTCCAAACGAACCCTGGTGCCACAAAACAAGCTTCCAAACAAATCTGGTGCCACAAAACAAGCTTCCAAACGAATCTTGTGCCACCAAACAAGCTTCCAAACGAACCCTGGTGCCACAAAACAAGCTTCTAAACGAACCCTGATGTGCACCAAAAAAGCTTCTAAACAAACCCTGGTGCCACCAAACAAGCTTCCAAACGAACCCTGACCTCACCAAACAAGCTTCCAAACGAACCCTGGTGCCACCAAACAAGCTTCCAAACGAACCCTGGTGCCACCAAACAAGCTTCCAAACGAACCCTGATGCCACCAAAAAAGCTTCCAAACGAACCCTGGTGCCACCAAACAAGCTTCCAAACGAACCCTGATGCCACCAAAAAAGCTTCCAAACGAACCCTGATGCCACCAAACAAGCTTCCAAACGAACCCTGATGCCACCAAAAAAGCTTCCAAACAAACCCTGACGCCACCAAACAAGCTTCCAAACAAACCCTGGTGCCACCAAACAAGCTTCCAAAACGAACCCTGACCTCACCAAACAAGCTTCCAAACGAACCCTGGTGCCACCAAACAAGCTTCCAAACGAACCCTGGTGCCACCAAACAAGCTTCCAAACGAACCCTGATGCCTCCAAAAAAGCTTCCAAACGAACCCTGGTGCCACCAAACAAGCTTCCAAACGAACCCTGATGCCACCAAAAAAGCTTCCAAACGAACCCTGGTGCCACCAAACAAGCTTCCAAACGAACCCTGATGCCACCAAAAAAGCTTCCAAACGAACCCTGATGCCACCAAACAAGCTTCCAAACGAACCCTGACGCCACCAAACAAGCTTTCAAACGAACCCTGGTGCCACCAAACAAGCTTCCAAACGAACCCTGATGCCACCAAACAAGCTTCCAAACAAACCCTGGTGCCACCAAACAAGCTTCCAAACGAACCCTGATGTGCACCAAAAAAGCTTCCAAACGAACCCTGGTGCCACCAAACAAGCTTCCAAACGAACCCTGACGCCACCAAACAAGCTTCCAAACGAACCCTGATGCCACCAAAAAAGCTTCCAAACGAACCCTGGTGCCACCAAACAAGCTTCCAAACGAACCCTGATGCCACCAAAAAAGCTTCTAAACGAACCCTGATGCCACCAAAAAAGCTTCCAAACAAACCCTGGTGCCACCAAACAAGCTTCCAAACGAACCCTGACGCCACCAAACAAGCTTCCAAACGAACCCTGGTGCCACCAAACAAGCTACCAAACGAACCCTGGTGCCACCAAACAAGCTTCCAAACGAACCCTGATGCCACCAAACAAGCTTCGAAACTAACCCTGGTGCCACCAAACAAGCTTCCAAACGAACCCTGATGCCACCAAAAAAGTTTCCAAACAAACCCTGGTGCCACCAAACAAGCTTCCAAACGAACCCTGATGCCACCAAACAAGCTTCCAAACGAACCCTGGTGCCACCAAACAAGCTTCCATACGAACCCTGATGCCACCAAACAAGCTTCCAAACAAACCCTGGTGCCACCAAACAAGCTTCCAAACAAACCCTGATGCCACCAAACAAGCTTCTAAACGAACCCTGGTGCCACCAAGCAAGCTTCCAAACGAACCCTGATGCCACCAAAAAAGTTTCCAAACAAACCCTGGTGCCACCAAACAAGCTTCCAAACGAACCCTGATGCCACCAAAAAAAGCTTCCAAACGAACCCTGATTCCATCAAACAATCAGACAGTGCACTATATAGGGGATAGGGAACGTTTTAGACAGTGAACTATATAGGGGATAGGGAACGATCAGACAGTGCACTATATAGGGGATAGGGAACGATCAGACAGTGCACTATATAGGGGATAGGGAACGATAATAGGGAACTATATAGGGGATAGGGAACAATCAGACAGTGCACTATATTGGGGATAGGGAACAATCAGACAGTGCACTATATTGGGGATAGGGAACGATCAGACAGTGCACTATATAGGGGATAGGGAACGATCAGACAGTGCACTATATAGGGGATAGGGAACGATCAGACAGTGCACTATATAGGGGATAGGGAACAATCAGACAGTGCACTATATAGGGGATAGGGAACAATCAGACAGTACACTATATAGGGGATAGGGAACGATCAAACAGTGCGCTATATCATGTGATTGAGATGGTGGAGGGGAGGAGCTGCTCAATAAGCTCCGCCCTGTCTTCCTGTTTCAGTGAAAATTACGTTAACACATTGAATAATGCTGCGCGTTTGAAGGCACTTCAGTGGGACTGTAATGTATTAGATAGGACTGTTAAACAGACTGTTAACTAAGACGTCATTTCAGAGTTCCTGCCGGTCCAAATTCAGGAATATGGCCCTAGGGGAAAATGTAGTTCAAGAGGGACAGGCCTTGTTCATTCTTCAAAATGTCTTTGTGTTTTGAGGAGAGAAAGTCACACACATTTGGAATGACATGAGCGTGAGGAAATGATGACAGAATGTTCACTTTTGGGTGAACTATCACTATCGCTTTTAAGTGTTGGGTGATTTGGTAAAGTGCAGGTTAAAATGCATTCAGGGCTTTAACAAAGCTTGGGGTAATAGACTGAGTCTGCCATTATCCATTCAGCAAAAGTAATAAATTACTTGGCCAAAGCGACTTATATACCACCAAACACAGATAAGAGCTCAGTGGGGGAAATGAACTTCAGCTTTTGTTGAAACATTATGATTTATGTATTGGTAATAAAGCTATGTGCTGTTCGTGTGTGCATCTATCTTTGTGTTTGTGCAAATGTGCGATCCTCAACACATTATATAGCAGACAGAATACTGTAGAAATACAGAATGTGCATTCATGCATTACTTCTATTTAATTTCGAAAATAGTTGCAGGTCAATTATTCACATTACTTGATTACAGAAACACACACACACACACACGCACATGCACACACACGCACATGCACACACACACACACTCACACGTACACACTCGCACACACACACATACTCACGCACTCACACGCACACGTACACACACGCACACACACACACATGCACACACGCACACACTCACGCACACACACACACTCACAAATAAGGCTACAAATACTGCTTTTCCATATCATAACTAACATATTCTCTTTATATTAGGGCCACAGAAACTACAGAAATAAGGAATCCTGACCCTTGTGTTCAATTATTGCATCCAATTCTGAGTAAAACACAACATGATCTAAATCCATACAAGAGAACAGCGGACTCAATCTTCACGAGGCCGGCTCCAAACCATCTGCTTATGTGGTAATAAACTGACTTTAAAGGAGGGGCTTTCATAACAAACAAATTTTAGGGTCTTCATATCACATTAAGAGTGAGTCCAGCTAAATCTCGGGCCCCTCTGCCAGGGGACGCCGGCTAATGGCTGGAGTTAGAAGAGCGTCAGTCAATTGACCCGGGGGCAAATCACTTGACCTCCAGTCCTGCAAGCTCGCTGTCATGTAGAGACCTCTGAAAGGGTGGCATGCACATGCAATACATTTATATAGACTCACACACGCTGGTACATGACAACACACACACAGAAAACGGCTGGAACTAAGACCTCAAAGCGATGCATTAAAGCAACGGCGTCTGAGCCAACATCCATATTGTCTGCTATCTGCTGTAGGTTTCCCTGCATCAGGTCACAGCCAGTGAAATTAATACCATGTAGCTGGATCCATATTGAAGCGATATCAGAATGTTACATGGCGTTATTAATATTGTGTTGCAAGAGTCAAGCATCAGGGTGAGATTATTATTACAGCCCCGTCTGAAGGGCCACGAGGGGCCAAAACTGACCCCGCTGAAGATGAGACTGAACTCACAGCACAACACAAATGCCTTGGAGTTTGTGATTTAGACCAACCCGGTCCCACTTTATATTAAGTGTCTTTAACTATTATGTGCTAACATTTAAAATAACTATTACCCCACAGATCATGTTATAAATGCCCATTTTTGAGTGGAAGGAAAAACAGTTTTTTTGTGCATGTATCTTTAAATGCAAATGAGCGTTTGCTCCACCCCCTATCCAGAAGAGGGTGGAGCCTGTACAGCTCGTGCCTCGGATACTCTTTGGTTTTGATGATCATCTTTATCACTAATAGGGCGGGGTCTATCAGCAGTCGTGGGCGGAGTCTATGCTAATAGGGCGCGGTCTGTCAGCAGTCGTGGGCGGAGTCTATGCTAATAGGGCGCGGTCTGTCAGCAGTCGTGGGCGGGGTCTATGCTAATAGGGCGGGGTCTATCAGCAGTCATGGGCGCAGTCTATGCTAATAGGGCGGAGTCTGTCAGCAGTCGTAGGCGGGACCTAAGCATATGTGACGTCACTGCTAGAATCTGCAAACGCTTATTCTGAGACGCTGCTTATGATTTATGGGGATTAAAAAAAGAGTGTGTACATTTTCACTATTATAGGGTGGTTGTGTAGACACAATTATGTTCAAATATGTAAAAGTTTATTTTGTATAATATGTCCCCTTTAATGTATGTAATTTCATCTATAATTACACTGTATTTACACCCTAAACTTACCCATACCAGCAAACCTGCCCTAACCTCACCCGTATCCTCCTCAATAGCAGCACAGGTGTTTAACAACACAACATCAACACAACAAGTACATTATACCTAATAATTACTGCGTTTTATGTAAGTACATATCAGTTAAAGACACCTACTATAAAGTGTGACCCAAACGCCTGACTAAAGATACGTAAAGTGAGATATTAGAAATAAAACAGAAATTCTAATATTAATAAATTAAAACACACAAGACATTAATGATATCTCATCATGTGGCTTGTTAAAAAGAGCTGCTCTATTACTTTTCTATGCAACTGCATTTATGATTATGGTAACACTTTACAATAAGTGTCCATTGACTACAACATTTACTAATGCATTATTAAAATCAAAAGCTGTATCTGTTAATATTATTCAATGGACCTGAGCTAACATGAATGAACAGTTGTGTTTTATTAACTAATGATAACAAAGATAATAAATACTGTAGCGAATGTATTGTTTATTGTTAGTTAATGCATGGTAACACTTTATTTTACAGTGTCATTGTTATGTTACATGTACTTAGTAATAACAGTAAATGATGCATAATTGCATGCAACTAACCCTAAAACAACCCCTAACCCTATAGTAAGTACATGTAGCTCATTATTATTACTCAGTACTTAAATACATACATATTGACACTTTAAAATAAAATACCTAATGCATTAACTAATATTAGCTAATGGGACCATATGTGGGTGATAAAACAGCTAATTCAACAATTCAACAAGCATTCAGCATTCAACAAGACCTGCATTTGGTTTCAAATGTAACTCATTCATGTTTCAAATGCATACGAGCCATAAGGATAACTGTGTACAGTTGAGCATTACAGTACGGCCTGCTGCCCTCTAGTGGAAGATGTCAATGTCAAAACCCTTCACTCATCTGACTGAGAGTCACACGGATTCACTGACATGTCTAAATGCTTTAAATATCATGGGCATTGATTACTGGCTGTTCTTCTGAAGTGGCAAAAGATTGAGTTTAAACATGTTTGCCAATTACAGAAGTCCAGATTTGAAAACTTCAAAATAAAGTTCAAAAGTTACTCTTTGACTATGTCACAACAGCAAGTTTCACTGAGGCAAACTGCCAAATAATCACGTCATCTTTTTACTGTACGTAATGATAGAGCAATGAAGACAAACCCACACCGTGAACAAATTATTTCAACGTGTTCGTGCTGCCTTAAAAATGTACGTTTAGTCAACTCAAATATCCAAGTTGTCGCTTAGTACAACTTCACATTTCAAGATACAAACAGGAATGGTGAGCACTTTCATAATCTGGCAAGCTCTTGTCTGATTGGCTGAATCAGTGTGCAATGGTTTTTATCAGCAAAGTCATAGTATATGATAATAACTGAACTATTTAAAGCAAACCCACCCATAAATGACACTTAAAAACAGAATTAACTGTGATTGGTCAATTTACATGTCCGTCAAATATTCTCTTCTTGTCTAAATGGCCGTTTCATAAAGAAGATTTTTTTTTGTGACAAAAATAAAACTCGTCATGATTTTGCAGATTCCATGAAGTTATGGTAAGGGGCGGGATATTTCCCAAACACGCTGGAAGTGCTTGACCAATCACAACACACTGCTCCAGCCGGCCAATCAGAGCACATTGTGCTTTTCAGAAGGAGGGGCTTCATAGAGACAGGAACTAAACAGAGCGTTACAGGAAGAGAGGAGCCGCAACTAACCACGTTGAGCACGTCCGCCAAATATTCTCCTCTTGTCTAAATGGACGTTTCTTGGCCAGGACAAACTGTGAAGTGGACTAGAGTTTATGCTGATTTAAGACCTCATGGGATCTGCAAAATACATGTAAATATAATCATGACAAGAGTTTTATTTTTGTCACAAAAACTGTATTAAGCTGCAGATGAGAATTATTTCACGATGGGCTTAATTGAAAATAAAATCTTGTTGCTGATTGTAAGGTCGGTGGCAGCCTTTGTCATGCCTGGTGATCCTAGCGGTCGTTAGTGCGCCGTAATCAGAGCTAATCATGCAATAATGACGGAACAGAGGGAATTCCTATCCATTAGGCCGACACACCGGCCCTGCTGAACGTGAAGGGCCATGCCAGCGCAGACTCACACTCATCATCTCTGGGTCTCACTGGGAGAAACTGATCTGCTGTTTACAACAACATAACATTCTTAAGAGGGGGTAGAATGTATGATTCTGCTCATCTAAAAATATTAAATAAGAACTGTGTACTGTCCAAATTGAAAATGTGCATTTTGTGCCAGAACACTTCCATAGAGGACATTGCTTAGAACCTGCTCTTTTATGGGAGTCTTTAAAGAGGACCTATTCTGCGTTCTTCAGTGTGTGATGAGAAATCTCCAGTTCTTCTCTATATCAGTGTTCCTGAACTCCTGAAACGCCTCCATTGTAGTTGTGAGTTTTCTTCCGGGAACCAACACGTCACAATATTCCTCATTATAATAATTAATATGCATAATAAAGGGGCGGGGCCTGGTTGAGTTAGTTAGGAGTGTGTTGAAACTGGCGGTTATGGTAAGGGGCGGGGCATTTCCCAAACTGACCAATCACAACACACTGCTCCAGCCGACCAATCAGAGCACAGTGTGCTTTTCAGAAGGAGGGGCTTCATAGAGACAGACTGGGAAGAGAGGAGCCGCAAACAATGGAGAATATGAGGAAATAATCAACATTCAAGAGAGTAGAGACCAAACACAACATCGAGTTATGTTTTAGTTTCCTCTGTAGTGCTGGTTGTTTCTCCTTAAATTCTTTGGAGAAATGAAATGAGACTATTGTTAAGATACTGTAAGACCAGAGCTTTAATGTTAATGTGCATAGCAGCTCACATCATTTACTTTTTGAAGAATTTGATGAAATATTTTTCATATTCATAATTCATACTCTAAAAAATGCTGGGTTGTTTCAACCCATGTTTGGGTCAAATATGGACAAACCTAACTGTTGAGTTTAAAAATGTAAAAATATTTAAACCATCCATTGGCTTAAAAAAAAAAAAAATCTAATTTAAACTAACCATTAACCATTATAGAAAATAAAACCTATAGCTGTAGTTTGCCTTTTTTGCATAATAATCTTGTATAGTATAATTTTGTCAGATAAATACCCTCATATTTAAAATATTTAAAAAAATCGAAGATATTTTCCTCATATTTTGATGGTTTAATCGAAGCTGTAGGATCATTAAAACTGCTGTATGCTGATTCGCTGCTTAAGAAACCTTTATGATTATTATCAGTGTTGAACACAATTCATATTATTTGTGGAAACGGTGATACATTTTAATTTCCAGGATTCTTTGAAAGTTCAAAAGAACAGCATTTATTTGAAATGGAATCTTTTGTAACATTATAAAAGTCTTTACTGACACTTTTGATCAGTTGAATCCTTCCTTGCTAAATAAAGTATTAATTTTAATAATAATAATAATAATAATAATAAAATATTATTGACCCAAACTTTTGAATGGTAGTGTGCACTGCAAAAAATGCTTTTATAGTGTTGTTGTCTTGTTTCCAGTCCAAATATCTAAACATTCACAAATAAATATTATGAGATAAGATAATATGTCAAATCAAAATTAAGTGAGTTTTTGCTTAAAACAAGCTAATTTATCTGCCAGTGGTGAAAGAAAAATAAAATAGTTTTTTAGTTCATCTTGAGATCTTCTGAAACGGGAGAACTTGAGCGGAATGCCTGGAGAAACCTCTGAGAAGCGAATGTCCGTCATTTATTCTCTCTGCTGCGTGAGAGAAACCACTGAGATTTTAACGAGATCTCATTTGTGACTTCCCTATATTCCGTACAGCATGTCCTGGTTTGTCCCTGTTAAACTGCTGCAAACACACACGCGAGCAGCGCAGGACGGCACACAAAGAGATAGCGAGCATGTGCAATCCCTCACGCAGCTCGGGCCCGTGCCACAGCTCTTTCGTGAATCACTGATCCCGTGTGTTCCAGTGGCCCGGCACCGCTGGTCCCCCTGCCAGTAGATACAGGCTATTTAAATGCTCCATTGGAGAGAGATTAAAGTTTATGCAAGGTCACTGGGGATGTGATAATTATAATCACAGGTTTTTGGCTCTGCAATGACAGCCATTTGTTATTTTCACTTGAGTAATTCCCGCAGCCCGGGGATGTTGACAAGCGTGCACTGATTTAGTGGCCTGCAGTCCCCTCTTCCCTCCGGAGCCCCCCTGCACACGCCCACCCCTCCGCCACCGGCCCGGGCTCAACCAGACCAGAGCCAGAGACTGACACTCCCACTGGGACGCGCCGGCGTTCAGCCCCAGCAGAGGGGTGCGACTGCCTCACCACGCCTTCTGTAGGGCACTAGAGCTAACGTCCCAAATATGCCAGATTAACACTCTCTATGAAGCCTGTATTTATAATGCATCATAAGGGTATTCTTAATGCATTATAATACATGCATAATGCCTTACAAACAACCTTACGTTGTATCATCTGATAAATACCCATAACATTTACAATACATTATAACGCTTTCCTATTAGTGGTTATAACTTTTAAGAGTACAATGCATTATAACACCAGATGAAACCTGAATTTATAATGCATCATAATGCACGCATAATGCCTTATAAACAACCTTATAATGTGTATCTCATGAATAATCATAACAATAGTAATAATGCTTACCTATTAGTGGTCATAACTATTAAGAGTACAATGCATTATAACACCAGATGAAGCCTGTATTTATAATGCATCATAAGGGTATTCTTAATGCATTATAATACATGCATAATGCCTAATATACAACCTTATAATGTGTTGTATCATCTGATAAATATTCATAACAACTGTTACAATACATTATAACGCTTTCCTATTAGTGGTTATAACTTTTAAGAGTACAATGCATTATAACACCAGATGAAACCTGAATTTATAATGCATCATAATGCACGCATAATGCCTTATAAACAACCTTATAATGTGTATCTCATGAATAATCATAACAATAGTAATAATGCTTACCTATTAGTGGTCATAACTATTAAGAGTACAATGCATTATAACACCAGATGAAGCCTGTATTTATAATGCATCATAAGGGTATTCTTAATGCATTATAATACATGCATAATGCCTAATATACAACCTTATAATGTGTTGTATCATCTGATAAATATTCATAACAACTGTTACAATACATTATAACGCTTTCCTATTAGTGGTTATAACTTTTAAGAGTACAATGCATTATAACACCAGATGAAGCCTGCATTTATAATGCATCATAATGCACGCATAATGCCTTATAAACAACCTTATAATGTGTTGTATCATCTCATGATTAATCATAACAACAGTAATGGTAACACTTTACTTAAAGCCTTTATGTATAATGCACTATAAAGGTTTTCATAATGTACGTTATAATGCATTATATCTTTTCATAACTGTAAAAGTTAAAGTGCATCATAATATTCACAGATTCCTTTTTACATCAGAAAGCGTTTGTTTGTCATGTTTTAATGCATTATACATTCTAAAGGTGCTTTATAATGCATCATAACTGTGGTTACAACTATTCATGAGATCATACAACGCATTATAAGGTGCATAATTAATGCATTAAAAATGCTTTTATAATGCATTATACATAAACGCTTAAAGTAAAGTGTTACCACAGTGATAATACTTACCTATGTGGTTAAGAATATGATGATTTATAACACACAATGAACATAATTTTATCCACTTAAGTTATAATGGATTATATATCCCATAGTTTCATATCCATATCTTGACATTGTTTGCTTAATAATACATTTATGTGACAAAATTATTAGGCAAAAAAGGCAAACTACAGTTAAAGTTTTTATGTTACTATGCATAAAAAAACAAAATGCATAGAAAAACAAAAAGCTGACAGGAAAAAGCACACAGTGACTACAGCATAATTAGTTATTAATATTCAAATCAATAATATAACTAATTATTAGGTGTCTTTTAAATAAACTTCCTACAAAGTGCTGGGTTAAAAACAACCATTTCTGGGTTATTTGGCAACCCAGCGCTGGGTAAATACTGAACAGAACACATGCTGGGTTATTTTTACCCAGCTTGTTGGGTTTTATACATTAACCCATTTGCTGGGTTGTTTTTTGAAAGTGCTGGGTCAGTCAATTTGATATTGAAGGTTTTTATTTTTAAATAATAAAAATGCACTCCAAAATATCTGTTAATACGACAGTTAATATTTTGATTCAATGGCAAGTCAGTCTTTTAGAATCATAAAATACAAAAAAACATTTAGTACGGGAGATGAAACTTAGCGATCGGTTAGCGGGCGTTATCTGCAACATACATGTAAAATGTGAGACTACAGACAGTAATAATTTGATAGGAACACAATGTAATACAAGCCTTAATTTAATTCAGGAAGTTTCCCATCAGGACATTTTCTCTTAGAACAGAAAACAAAATAGCCGTCGACAAATGTATCCAGTTTTAACCCAGACTACCCAACATTGGGTTACATTTTCCCCCCATTGCTGGACAGGTACTTGAGGGGATTCATCATTTGTATTGACAGTAAAAATGACCCAGCAGTTGAGTTACAGAAAAACTACCCAGCACTGGGTAAAAATATAAAAAAATAACCCAATAAAATGACCCAGCAGGCTGAACCCAGCAAAAAAAAACAAAAAAAAACAGCATTTAGCATATAACCCATATACTGCAGCAATGAGGCCCGTTCACAACAAGAACCATAACTATATTACACTCTAAAAAATGCTGGGTTGTTTTAAACCAAATTTGGGTCAAATATGGACGCTGGTGTGGACCAGCCATTGGGTTAAATTATTTAATAAATATTTTTACCCATATTTAAAACAACCCAGCAGTAGATGATGATTCTCGATTATTCTCAGTTTTGACGTCTGTCGCTTTAAATGCTCGAGCTTGTTAAAGCAGGATGGATTCTGATTGGCTGCAAATGTTTATATCATTCAAGTTGTTTTCCCATTTTTAGAACTATATCTTTATGGTTATGGTTATCATCATTGGTGTGAACGGGCCTTAAATGACACAGTATCATATGCGGTATACGGTCAGGCCAGGTGAACAAATTCCCGCCACATTTACAACTTAGCGTGAATGTCAGAGCCACTGTAGCATATTTCCCAGTCAACAAATGGACGACGACCTTTTTGCCATCCAGCAGAAAGAAAAAGCATGAGAGAGTCGAAGAAGAAGAAAAAAAGCACTCATTAAGCATTCCACTCCAATGGCCTTAATCCCAATTGGATTTGTGAGAAATCTGAAGGCAATGCAATTGTGCAATTTGCACACAAAGTGGTCTGAATTGATCTAAAATAAACCCTCAACTTTAAATGTGCAAAAAAGACTAGCAGATAATTACATCATTTAGGAAATTGATCGGCCAGGAGTCAATGCGCGAGCTTTCGGAAACTGAAGATAAATGGCAACAGTGGCCGTTTTAAGGGAGCCATTGACGTTGACGATGACCAAAAAGAGATTAAATATTTCAAACGGCACAAGAAAGGTGAGGACGAAAATCAAAGCGCTTCGGGGGGGACAATGGACGACAGAATTAGGGCCAACAAAAGATTTCATTAAGCCAAACAAGGCTTAACTACAAAATCAATATGTCATAATTAAAGCTAGAGCCATGCCTTTAGAGCAAAGAAAGAGAAGAGTTAAAAGGGACTTATTTGGCCTAAATGATGGTCAGGGTTATTAAGATCAGACGATAAAAGTATTTCCTGCACAAAAGACACTACTTAATACATACTATATATTTGCTTTCCAGCTCCTTTGAGGCCGGGCCTTCCTTTCAGAGCATCTCAAAGAAACTGCCGTTGATATATCTGCAAATGCCAAACAAGCGAAGGATTAAAACAAACCCCTCGGACTTAAGACAATACAGCGGGCAGAGCGTTTCATTCAGCCATCAGCAGCCATTATATTCTGTTATGAGACTGAGAGCGAGCGTGAAGGACTGTATATCACGCAATTCTTCGCACACGCCCACAACGTTCATACCACATGGCAGACCTCCTCGTTCTGAGCAACTTTGCCTCTAGAACCGCCGCTGTCAATCAACCGTTCGTTAAATATCGGAGATTATATCATAAAACTACTTTCGCAGACTAGCCCTAGGTTTTTGGCTCAACCTCGATAAAACCATTTGCGGCACAATACTCAGGACTCTCTGTGTCAATAATTATCAAAAAAAATAAAAATTTTGGCCTTCGGATAGCTATAGCTGGGTCATTTAGAAAAAAGGCGTGGCCAAGTCAACCCAAAAGCCTGTCATTCCTAAAGGAAAACTCTACGCATCATTAGGTGAGCACATACGGCACATGATTCTAAAGAAGCACGCCGACTTTTATGGACTTCGGCCCATAGGTGGGGCTACAACTGTTAAAACGGTGTAAAAATGCTGTATTTCTACGGCAAAATGACTGAAAACGGCCCTCTTCCTGCCTGATTTGTGTAGAACTTCACGAAATTGGGTGTGCACATGCATCACATGATTCTACAGAAGCATGGAAACTTTAATGGGCATCGGTTCATTATTGGCAGTTTAACTGTTACAAAAGCTTTAAAACCATTATTTCCTTAGTAAACTGCCTGTTTTGGCTGTAAATGGTCCATCTATGATCTAATTACAGGCTCACTAAATCAAACATAATACCTTTTTACAAATGTGCCTAAACCCTAACCCTGTTTTTACTGAACTTTTGATCAAATAAATGCTCAAAAACCTAACAAAACTCTACCGACTGAACTTTTGAACGCTAGTGTAAATGATTTTACGCCCTCAACAAGCCTCATGATTTGAGGAATCGTTTACGTCTGCGGCACAAACGGTGCAGGACGAACGACGCACTTCAGTTTAATACTAAAGTTAGGGGTTTGTTCAATTCACTAACCCTAAACATGGGCGAAAGTAATAGTGATGCTTGCCTTAGCAATAACTAAGAACTCACATCAGCATCTCAGATGGTTTGGATTCAATTTCAAATGCATTCTGGGTAATGTTATTGGCCTCGGCAGCTTTCAAAGGAGCCCACACAGGTTCTGTCACTCTGAAGTCATTAGCCGCGGATGGTATTTCACGAGCGCAGCCCTGATCAGTCTCCATGATGGCGGCTTTTTAGGGCTCATCTGCGTAGAAAAAGGTCATAATTCGCGCTGTGCGCAAGAGGGCGGTTTAATACATTACACTTGAATGGGAGTACAGAATACCTGCACACACATCTGACAAATGAACATTTGTTCTGCTTCATCTGAATCTCATGAATACAGCGCCACAATCCATCAGAAAGCCTTTGTTAGTCTCTCCCCAGTTCTCATCTCTCCGACTCTTCATTAATCTATATTTGTGGGAGTAGCAAGTTGTACAGTTTCTCCTCCAATGACCCGTCATTAAATATGTTTCTGGTCGGGATGTGAGCAGAAGTATGGATATTTCCACTGGGTCGTCGCTCAGGTCGCTGTGAGGTCACGCGGAAAGCCCTTAGGCTACGAGAAAGGTCAATACGCTAGTCCGTCTATACAATCAGCGCTTTATCTTTCCATTTCCATTAATTAGCTGTTATCAATTAATAGACTTGTAAATCTAAAAAACCTTTAAAAAAAAATCCATTTTTAGAGTTTGACCTAAAGCTATTGTGCAAGTGTCTCAATAAAAACTCAATTAATAGCAGAAGCGTGAATTCATATGATGATATTTTCATGAATTCAGTTAGCAGCTTTGGTATAGTTTAGCATAGTTTACTTTAAAAAAATAAGAGTTATTGTTCAATTAATATCTTACCGGATTAATATTTTTAGTAATTAAAGAATATACAGAAAATTAAGTGCATGGGTTTCATTATTTAACATGAACTAACAATACTTTCACCGCATTTATTAATCTTAATGTTAATCTCAGCATTTACTAATACCTTAAGATGCGTCTGCTATAGTTAATGCACTGAACTAACATTAAAAAAGGTTAATAAATGCTGTACGAATATACGGTAACGCTTTATTTTAGTGTTGCATGCAGTTACTATAACTAAAAATTATGCATAATTACATGCAACTATCCCTAAGTACATGCACTTAATTATTATATTACTCAGTACCTAAATGCATAATTACACTGTAACAATGACACCTTAAAATAAAGGGTTACACTTTCTGGTAACACAGTGTTATTTTACAGTGTTCTTGTTACATGTAGTTACCATAGTAATTTATGCATAAATACATGCAACTAACCCTCAACCAAACCCTAACCCTATAGTAAGTACATGTAGTTACTAAATATTACTCAGTACTTAAATATATAATTATATATTTAAGTACTGAGTATTATTAAGTATTACATACAAGTACTTACTATAGGGTTAAGGTTTGGTTGAGGGTTAGTTGCATGTATTTATGCATAAATTACTATGGTAACTACATGTAACCAGAACACTGTAAAATAACACTGTTACACCAAATATATATTTTTTTATCATTGCATGCATTAACTAATGAGAGCTTACTGTAAAATGTTACCTATATATAAATAAGCATAAATGTGGATTAATGACTAGCAATGTAAAGAAAATATGCTTTTTAATAAAACAGAATTTTTAAATATTGTGAAAATATTGAGCTGTGAAATGTTGACTAGTCACGGCGCCTAAATGCACAGGCGAATGCAGTTTACATTTTATTTCTTGGTCTCTTAAAAATCATTAGTGATCGAGTGCATGTTTAAGATCTAGGTACAGGTATCTCTAATGAGCACACAACAACTTAGGATTCAATTATGAAATTATACATGTATGGAGTGTAAAGTGGCGTGTTAATCTGGAGTGGGTCAGGAGGAAGGGCTTTCATTAGCGCGGGTGCTGAGGACGCGTGAGGATCTGCTCATAAATAACACACCAGCCGCTGCACTGATAAGAGGAGCTGCTCGCCGGCTGCGGGATGATACTGGACCTCCGCTGCATCTATCTAATTTTCAGGGGTCAGCTTTCCCCCGCTGCCCACGCGCCACAGAAATACAGGCATTAATAGTAGTCCCCAGCAGCCGCACGCTCCTCTGAGGACACTGTATTACTGAACGGACTCCTCAAATCACAGCCGATTCTTTAAACGCAAATCAAAGACTTTAGATGTACAAAGACAGTGCACTAACACTTATGGATGGGAGAAAGTGCAACGCGCAATATGGCGGAATAAGCCCCGCCTTCTAAATAAAAGAGCCAATCGCTGATTGAATAAGTCGCCGCATCACTGCAGCTGCTGTTAGAAGCTCCGGCATGAGATTTAGCATAAGAAACTACATTTATGGGACAGTTCATGACAGATTTTGCTGCTGATATGAAATATGTTATTTAATTGCGACTTCAGCAAGCAATTTTTGGAGATTTCAGCATTTATAATTAGACAGGACTTTGTCTTGGATGCCTTCAAAGGGACTTAGATGCAAATGAAAACAAATTCAGTGTATTGTTATAGATGGATATATTCATTTTTGTTGGGTGAACAATACTTTTAATGGTTTTTTTATTAATATGAAATATTTTTTTATGAAATAAAACTCTAAATAAGGAACTTATTCAAAGCCAGTAGGTGGCGGAGTCATTCATTCGATTCGTTCAAACGGCTGATTCATTCACGGAATTAAGCGAACGGCTCCCTTTATGAACGAGTCATTGAATCATTGGTTCGCCCGATTGATTCGTTCAGAAGCGAAACACCGCTGTGTGTTGCTCAGAGACGCCGTTCTGCTCTGGCTTTATAGCTAACATTTTCCGTTGGCAAAATTCAACAAAAGCGGACAATATTGTGTCTAAAATATAACAATATTATTTATTGAACTGTTGCATTAAATCAGTATCACATTTGCACTCGTGCTATTCAGGACAAAACAGCACTCGTGCGATATTGCTTAACTATATCATATGAGACAGTAGCTCATGCAGGAGCATTTTTGCCCTGATATCTTGCATTTTAGGGTCATTATAACTGTATTCTATTCATGCGGACCATGTGACGTCACTGTGCTTTATCGCCGCCATCTTTGTGCCGTTCACGACCTGTTTCAGTCAACGAAACACTCCCAGAAGGTTCACAGTACCTGATCATCTGTAGCTTCAGCACGCATGCTCAAACAGCAACGGAAACATTAATAACTATGATTAGGGCTGTCATATTCATAACATTATAATTGTATACACCAAACAATAAAACTTTGTGAATTCTTTGGGCTTACGAGTGTTAGCGCGGAGCTCAAACAGCAATGATGTTATTTCAAGCAGTAATATTAAACACTGATGCATTATTTTTAATAACTAGCACTATTGTTCTCGTATCATTTTCATCAACATGGTTTCCTTATTGTCCATGCGGAGGCTATTTCATTTTGTTTCTTTATATGTAGCCTAAGTAATGCTGTCCAATGATACGTTTGCATTTAGGTATTGTACTGTATTTCATTTTTATTTTAGGCAATAGATTTTTTGGTAACACTTTCGATGTCTGGCGACAGATTATGTACAGGAAGAAATGTCCGGAAAAGTGAGTTGGCTTCGCAGATTTTAAGGGACAAAAAACAGCTGGATGTAATCCAAATATCAATGTTTTTTCTCTCAAATCGCCTCGTCTAGAATGTGCTGTGTTCAATGCCATGTCGGACGAGCATAGCGGAAGTGACGTCTTCGGTACCCATGAATAGGCTTCATCACGCATTTTGCCCCATATCTTGAATTTTGCGGTCATTATAACTGTATTCTATAGGCACCAGCACAGCGAGCGTCATGCTCGTCATCAATCAACTGTATGTAAAATGAACTACGTATGTCTGGTCCCGTTACATTTTTTCCCCCATAACTAATTAACGCGTTAAATCGACAGCCCTACTATTTACGCATCTGAGCCCAAACTTTGATTTACTGGGGTTTTCTGAGTGAGCGAGTGAGAGAAGCTAATGTCATTATCTCACAGCGAGATGGAGCCGGGATTAGCGGCCAATGTAAATGAGATATGAGAAGGGTCCAGCATTAGCGGCAGCCTTTCTTCAGCGGAATAGCTTCAGCAAATAGAGGGAGATAAGGAAATCCCTGTAATTACATGGAGACACATTGGTCAATTCAGCGCTGTAAGTACCTGAGCTCTGTAGCTTCTAAGTGGGAGGGGAAAAGGCCGAGCGGGAAGTGTTATCCCTGGAAATATTAAGTGATTCTGCGGGATCAATAGAAGTACACCGAGCCAAATGTAAAGATGAGCACTGGCCGTGCTGCCTCTTTGTGTCCTGGTATCGCTCCATCATTTTTTGGTAATATCATTTCTGAATTAAATTTTATGGCTCATTACTTTCCGGTGCAGACTGTCTATAATGGAATCTCAAACAGGCTTTGTGCGAGGGTTTGCCGTTGTTAAGACGTTATTTATTTCTAATTGTTGGAATATAAAACGGTAGCTTATCATTTTTGCTATTTACATGCCAAAAGTCAATCACCATTCTGGTCCAAACATGGCTCGCAAACACTCGAGATCAGAAAGCGCCCAGTGATGCGCATCAAAAGGTCCGACCTTCATATTGTGAGAGACTACACGACTCTTTTCACGTCTTTCGGATGAAACGCTTGTAGCAATACAGATAAAGGCTCCCAGTTTTTGTGGCATAGTAAATAATGGCTGCTGCACCAAACAGCCCAAACTAAACCAGTTGCTACAGTGTAAAATAGCTTTTGCGGCTCGCTCTGGTCAGTCATCCAGAAAGAGCAGCCAATCCCAAAGTTGCTTTCTCTCTTCAGAGATGACTTTGTGAACAAGAGAGCTGAGCGAATCCCTTAAGATTCATTTTCTCCCAAGTCCGTCTCATGGAGTTAAAATTGAACCTATTCTGCGGGCAAGATAACCTTTTCTAGATCCAGCCCGGCTCAACGGAGTGAAATGAATGGTTGTAAAGGAACTCTATTAGGATGACAATTCATGTTTTAGCTCTGCAGCACAGGCTTTCGAATTAAGGGCGAGCGCTGAGATGATATTACAAAAAAAATCATGCTGGAATATATATCTGGAGAAGCACTGATGAATTAGGATCACTATAAATGATCTTTCTTTTACTGTGCAAAATTTATAAAAAGTTCCATTGGCTACGTTAATATTATTTTCAAAATTTTCTAATGCATTAATCGATTTAAAAGTTGTATGTAAAGGACACGAACTCACAATGAAGAAATAATGTGAACAAAGATTAACAAATGCATTGCTCATTGTTAGTCAGTGCATTAAAGGGTTTTTATGTTTATTTGTGAATAAAAGCCTAAATTCAATCTGTTCATCATATAAAGCGATTGAATCACTTCAGGAAATTTGGACTAAACCGGTTGATTCATATGGATTAGTTTTACGATCTCTTTATAAACAGTTTGAAGCGTCAAATAGTAGACTGTCAATGGAGGAACAGAAAAAAAGATATATTAATTTGTTCCAAAGATGAACGAAAGTCTTACGGGTTTAAAATGACATAAAGAGTAAATGATGACAGAATTTCATTTTTGGGTGAACTAGCCCTTTAAAGGTACAGTAAGCGATTTCGGAGTTGAAAGTGTATCGGAGCACCAAAATACATTTGTAGCCAATCAGCAGTAAGGGGCGTGTCCACTCATGGAATGACATGAAAAGTAAACAATGACAGAATTTTCATTTTTGGGTGAACTAGCCCTTTAAAGGTATAGTAAGCGATTTCTGAGAAACGCTGTTGAAAGTGGATCAAAGGACCAAAACACACTTGTAGCCAATCAGCAGTAAGGGGGGTGTCCACTCATGAGGGGGGAAGGTTTGTTTTAGCGGTTTCAAATATCAACAGCGTTTCTCAAAAATTGCTTACTGCACCTTTAACTAATGTTATCTACTGGGACCTTATTGTAATGTGTACCAAAATCTTAAGCAAACAAGTTTGGGTCATTTTTAAAGCATAAATTGAAGCAGAAGTGCATCACCACTGTTGGCATCAAAAGGAACGGCCAAGATAATGATTGTTTTCTGGATGAGCCAGTGTTATATAACTTATATAACTGTAGATTATATTTACGTGTAGCTTTGTCTGGATATTGAGCTGGTATGTATTTTAACATCAACACTCAGTAACACTTTATTTTAAGGTATTCTTGTTACAGTGTAATTACACATTTAAGTACTAAGTTTATTCTCAGTTTTTGTCGTCTGTCGCTTTAAATGCTTGAGCTCATTACCTCAGGATGGATTCTGATTGGCTGTCAATGTTTTTATCATTCATGAAACCGTTATGAAAGTGATTCCAACAGTATTGTCCAACGGTACAGTGTGGTTATCGTTATAGTTATCACCGGAATGGGCCTTTAGATTAGGGTTTGGTTTAGAGTTAGTTGCACTACGCATAATATTACTATAGTAAAATGTTGTTTCAACTCAAAAAAGTAAGTGTTCAAGCTGCCATAAAATTGTAAGTTTAGTCAACTTAAAAAATTAGCTGAATCTTGTATAACTTGTAAAAGCATATGTCATAACTTATTGATCATAACATTTTTTACACTTCATCTTTAAAGGTCATACAACAATACATCACTATTTTCACATTACAGTAATGAATCTTGAAATAAGAATGTTGGTATGTTGAATGTTGAATATAATGCCTGTGAAATTGTATTGTATATATTGTTATTAATGTTATCGTTATGACTACCATATGAAAATGAGATTCACTTTAACATTTACATTTAAATATACTAAATGCATAAAAAAAAAACACCCTGTGATGTATATTCATCCCATCATCTATCTGTGAACGGGCCGAACCCCCCACTCTCCTATGGACGTTCAGGTCTTTGGTTGTCACAAGGTCACCGGGAAGGTTTTAATTGCTGTGGGCTGTTATGGGCTTTCATGGGCTTCGCCATGATAAATTACTCATTGGTTGAAAAGCAAGTCTATATAAACAAGCTTATCTCGTCTCCTCTGTAATGAAAAATGAGTTGTGAGTATCATTGTTAATCACAGTAATTGTTAATGTTAAGAGGCCTGGATTTCCAAGTCTCCTCATTATTGATCAAATTTCTTTTTACATTAAAAGTCTGCTGATTCCCCGACACATCCTACTTCCCGGTAATTCCTCTAATTAGTTATTTTTAGCCCCTGCGCCTCTCCTACCAGCCGCGAGAGATAAAGCGAATTACTTGTCGGACGGCTCACACTTCACGGTGTTGATGTGCCGTGGTTGTATGGGACATGAATTTACCCCGACTGTGGGATGAATGGAGGGTCTCACCTCTTGCTCCCCGCTAGATTACCACCTACAGCCGGGCTGGGACAATGGTAAAGGCTAATTAACTTTAGCCGCTTAATATCTGCAGATTACATAGTTCAGCTCTTCCACAAGCACCGTAAACGCCAGCTAAACATAAAGCATCATGAAGCTCGTGCTCTTCACTCTAAAATTGGCTGGGTTCTGCCTGTTGGGTTATTTTCACATTGTTGTGTAACCCACTGAAGGGTTAAGTTTCACTGACAGCAGAAATGATGCACCTCCTCACAAACTACCCAGCCTGCTGGGTTATAGTAACTCACTACTGGTTTCCCGGTTTATCAGTTTTGTTTCTTATCCTGAGAGAAAACTTCTGTGATCTTCCTGCACTCTAAAAATGCTGTTGTTTCAACTTAAATTTGGGTCAAATATGGACAAACCCAAACGTTGGGTTAAAAAAATAATTAAAAAATTGAACCCAACGTTTGGGTATGAATGGATAAAACAACCCAGCATTTTTTAGAGTGTGTATAACAACACTTGCCATCAAATAAATGCATTTTATCTAGACTGTTTGTTTAATGTCCATTCATTTCCCCAAAAAGATTCAGTACAGTCAAACCAAAACTGATTCAGACACAGATGTAATGTTTCTCTAGTGAGTGCAGGACACTACAGTTCATTTCTGAAGTGAGGAGAGCAAAATAAAGTCAACTGAGACATATTATACTCATAATTCTTCATACAGTGACTACCAGTAAAATTTGGGCTCAAAATGATTCCGACACTTTGAGCTGAGCATGTTTTGCTTCAGTGTTTTCTCTTTAATTGCTAATGCGACCTTTGACCCCACAGACTGAACAAAATGAAGCATTGCTTGCTCATTGGTTGAGCTGAACTGGTATTATCTGATTGTGCTCTTAAATCTAACAGCTGATTGGTTGATTGTAATCCATCACATCCCTTTCTATCAAAGCTATCTGACATTATCAAGATGAGTTTGTTCAGTTTAACTCTGAGTTCTTGTCATATTTTATCACCATTTTCTAAACTATAGCGAATAAACTGATAATGTGAGAAATGTTGAAGGTGTACATTTTGGTTTGACTGTATTTTTACTGTATATAAATAATTTATATAATTATAAATATGTAACATTTGATATAAGAAAAATGGAAATAATAACCATTTATGAGGTAAAATGTGTCAAAATGAGCTGACATTGGGTTAAAATCTGCATGTGTTAGTTTAGTTTAACCCAGCATGTGTTTTGCCTGTTGGGTTATTTTGTTGGGTTATTTTCACACTGTCGTGTAACCCACTGCTGGTTTGCCAAACTTGATTAAACCGGAACGGTCATTTTGTCTGCTGTCCTGAGAGATCTTCCTGCACTGTAAAAAATGCTGAGTTAAGTTTCAACCCAAATTTGGGTCAAATATGAAATTTCACTTTGATAAATTACATATTTGACTGAAATTTGGGTTGAAACAACCCAGCATTTTTAACTGCTGAGTCTAACTTGCCATCAAATAAATGTATTTTATCTAGACTGTTTGTTTAATGTCCAATTTTACCATATATTATATCTAAATCATTTATATAAATTAAATACATATACAAATAACATTTGATAGAAGAAAAATGGAAATAATAACCATTTATGAGGTCAAATTAACCCAGCTTTAAGTCAAAATGAGCTGACATTGGGTTAAAGTGTGCAACCCAACCTGCTGTGTTAGTTTAGTGTAACCCAGCATGTTTCCAATATTCACCAGCGCTGGGTTGCCGATTGGGTTGTTTTTAACCCAGCGCCTTTTAGATGGATCTAAGTTAATAAAATGAAATGTGTAATGTCTGCAGGCACACTCTAAAAAATGCTAGGTTGTTTCAACCCAAACGTGGGTCAAATATGGGCAAACCCAACCATTGGTATTAATTAATTACATTTTTAAGCCAATGGTTGGGTTTGCCCATATTTGACCCAAATTTGACCCATTTTTTAGAGTGCAGCATCAGGTTTTTCTTTCGCAAACAACAACTGTGCAATTGCGGCATAAAAGTAAAGCTAATATTTCAACATTTCATGCCACAAGAATCACAATTACATTGTTAATTAATTATGTGACTAACGGTTAAAACAGGCCGTGTGGGGTGTAGCACAGTTGGCGCTCTGATGTTACGCAAAGGCAACTAATTAACCTTTCCTCTGCAATTAGATTTGCTACAAGATCATCACCGTGTTGATGAAATAATTAATACAAATTCTATCTCTCCATTCTGTTGACATTGTTAATTACTTGTCAGTAATCAGCCACCGTTGACTGCGCTCCCCTGCAGTCGGGACGGGACGAGCCGACTCCTGGGAACCCCGACGGCTCGTCTACGGTGCGCTTCACGTGACAATGGCACCGGCACTCATAATTAATTATCTTCTCACCCAAGATTTGCTCCAGATCACAAACTCTCCCATCTAATGAGATGGCTTCTCCAATTATCCTGAGCGGGGAGCCGATGCCCACTTGTCAATAAATCAGGGAAAGCGATGGAAGCTCATTGAGGCTAAATTTCAGAAATTATCCTATTTGCAGGCTTGCCAATAAGTCACATTACTGCGCTGAACACTCTTAAACACATTTTGCCATGTTTCCCCTTAGTGGTAATTGGTTTAAAAGGTTCAAGAGCAATTTTCAAGAGCAGAGGGAGGGGACGATGACAGCTGGTTGGTCCAGACAGCTTTTATTAAGGATGAAAACAGTATTGGTGAATGCTGGAAGCACTCTAGAAGTGGGTTAAAGACAACCCAACTGGCAACCCAGCGCTGGTGAACTTTGGACAGAACACATTCTGGGTTAAACTAAACTAAACTAACCCAGCATGATGGGTTCAACACACTCTAACCCAATGTCAGCTCATCTGACTTAAAATCATTATATTTTTCAACAACAAAACACGCCCAGATTAAAATATTTCGCAAATATCAAGCTTTTAGTCACGTCAATCTTTACATCAATGCAAAACCAGCATAATCAACATGCAAGGTCATTATGATTAATATAAAAACAAAGGGTGCGGCCAGTGGGAGTCTAGAGCCCTGAGTGGGTTACAACAATGTGAAATTAACCCAACAAAATGACCCAACAGGCAGAACCCAGCAGAAAATAAAAGAAAAAACAGCAAATTTTAGAGTGAGGGATGTGATTTTCCTGTATTTTTCTTTGTATTTACGTATTTTCTGACAGTAAAATAGCGTAAATCTGAGAAACTGCAAAATGCTCTATTTTACACATTTCATTTATTTTTATGTATGGATTGCTTCTGAAAGCAAATGCATACACTCTAAAAAATGCTGGGATAAAAACAACCCAAGTTGGGTTGAAAATGGACAAACCCAGCAGTTGGGTTAAATCTTTGCTTGAAAAAACCCAATTGCTGGGTTTGTCCATTTTCAACCCAACTTGGGTTGTATTTTAACCCAGCATTTTTTTAGAGTGTATGCAATAAGGTCAGCCGCAAAAATAACCCTGTCCACGCCTGCACCAGTCGAGTAACTACCATTAAAATGAATGGGAATGCTAATGGGCAGCTTTCTCCAAGTTAGAGACATCCTTGTTTGCAGTAAAACTGAAATATTTCTCAAAGTTTAGTCGTATAATGGAGTGTTTTCCCAAAACCCTTGTGTTTTTCCTTTATGTCCTTCAATCGAACTAAAGTTGGACTAGAAGATCAGCTCAATCTGAATGATATTGAACAACAAAACAACATTAGCAGACTAGAAGAAAATCCAGAATTGCAGAAATTTGGATACATTTTCCTGTTCTTGAGGACATCCATGTACATAAATGGCCAAATGTGTTGTCCAGGTGTTTCTTCAAATGTCATTTTTAAGGTTCGGGTACTATCCTGTCTCATTAGTCACATGACTCACACACCGGATGAGGCATCACACACACAAACCCCTGGCCTTGTAATTACTCAAACCCAACAGAACCTTCAGAACAGGACTTAAGGTCCCATTTCATGATTTTAATTAAAGATAAGTTCCTCTTTGTCTAAGTCTATGCTTAGGTTACTAATCTGAATTCAATACATCCATATGTTGCTGGTGAGAGGCTAATGTGCGAACAGGGAAAATATTGAAACCCACTGCATTTAATTTGGTTCTGATCAATTCAGATTGACCACACTTAACATGCAAATGCCTCTCAGGTCAAATTTACCCTGCTCTTATTTGGCGGTGATTCAGGAAGTCTTACAGCACAGCCAGATATGCTTTACCTGTCTTCCATGCTGACACTAATATTATAAGAATACCAGTAATCACTAAGCCAACTTGTCAGAGGCTTGCTTCTTGCACATTTTGTGGCACATCAAAGTGAAATTTTGCACCTTTTTAGCATCACTCACTGGATATATGTGACCCTGGACCACAAAACCATTCATAAGGGTCAGTTTTTTTAAATTGAGATTTATACATCATCTGAATAAATAAGCTTTCCATTGATGTGTGGTTTGTTAGAACAATATTTGGAGATACGACTATTTGTAAATCTGGAATCTGAGGGTGCAAAAACATCTAAATATTGAGAAAATCTCCTTTAAAGGGGTCATGAACTGCATTGTTTTGTTGTTTTATGATGTTTCCTGGGGTGCACTTATAATGTTAGAATGCTTTTTACATCAAAAAGTGTCATAATTTATAAATAAAAGGCATTTTTCCTACCCTGATTTTAGCCTTCTGCTCTGAACACTCTGTTTTAAGGGGCGTGTCCGCTGGGAGACTTCAGTGTAAACGCCCACTGCTGTGATTGGCTAACGTCTTTGCATTTGCGTGCTGCTCAAACGATTGCAAATGGAGCTTTCTTTCTTTATAGAATTTAATCACTGTTAAATAACAGATTATTTTCATCCTACTAAGAGAAACAACGCAAGTTGATGTTTAGTCACTGGTCTGATTTACTGACACAGACAAAACAACATCTGACTACATGAATCATCACATTTCAGATCAGGCATTAGAATTAGCACACTTACATGTTGCATTACTGTTGAACCCAGTCACTGCACAATATTTTGTAATCCTCAACGGCATGTTTATTGCTTTGTAGCTCGATGGTTTAACACTAGGCCTATGTTACATGTGCGAATCGGTGGGCAGGGCTAAGCAGGCAGTGATGAAGTAGGCGTTGATATTCTTCTGCTGAGGCGGTGCTTGCCTTCCTTTGACGTCATAGATCCCCAACCTGTCGTTTGCTGGGCCTGGTGTCAATAAAAGCTTTTCTTTGACTAACAAGGACGTTTTCAGCTCTGAAACTTACAGGATATTCTTATATTACCATGACCTTTTATACACTCACCTAAAGGATTATTAGGAACACCTGTTCAATTTCTCATTAATGCAATTATCTAATCAACCAATCACATGGCAGTTGCTTCAATGCATTTAGGGGTGTGGTCCTGGTCAAGACAATCTCCTGAACTCCAAACTGAATGTCAGAATGGGAAAGAAAGGTGATTTAAGCAATTTTGAGCGTGGCATGGTTGTTGGTGCCAGACGGGCCGGTCTGAGTATTTCACAATCTGCTCAGTTACTGGGATTTTCACGCACAACCATTTCTAGAGTTTACAAAGAATGGTGTGAAAAGGGAAAAACATCCAGTATGCGGCAGTCCTGTGGGCCAAAATGCCTTGTTGATGCTAGAGGTTAGAGGAGAATGGGCCGACTGATTCAAGCTGATAGAAGAGCAACTTTGACTGAAATAACCACTCGTTACAACCGAGGTATGCAGCAAAGCATTTGTGAAGCCACAACACGCACAACCTTGAGGCGGATGGGCTACAACAGCAGAAGACCCCACCGGGTACCACTCATCTCCACTACAAATAGGAAAAAGAGGCTACAATTTGCACGAGCTCACCAAAATTGGACAGTTGAAGACTGGAAAAATGTTGCCTGGTCTGATGAGTCTGGATTTCTGTTGAGACATTCAGATGGTAGAGTCAGAATTTGGATGAATAAACAGAATGAGAACATGGATCCATCATGCCTTGTTACCACTGTGCAGGCTGGTGGTGGTGGTGTAATGGTGTGGGGGATGTTTTCTTGGCACACTTTAGGCCCCTTAGTGCCAAATGGGCATCGTTTAAATGCCACGGCCTACCTGAGCATTGTTTCTGACCATGTCCATCCCTTTATGACCACCATGTACCCATCCTCTGATGGCTACTTCCAGCAGGATAATGCACCATGTCACAAAGCTCGAATCATTTCAAATTGGTTTCTTGAACATGACAATGAGTTCACTGTACTAAAATGGCCCCCACGGTCACCAGATCTCAACCCAATAGAGCATCTTTGGGATGTGGTGGAACGGGAGCTTCGTGCCCTGGATGTGCATCCCACAAATCTCCATCAACTGCAAGATGCTATCCTATCAATATGGGCCAACATTTCTAAAGAATGCTTTCAGCACCTTGTTGAATCAATGCCACGTAGAATTAAGGCAGTTCTGAAGGCGAAAGGGGGTCAAACACAGTATTAGTATGGTGTTCCTAATAATCCTTTAGGTCAAGTCAAGTCAAGTCAACTTTATTTATATAGCGCTTTTTACAATGCAGATTGTTTCAAAGCAGCTTCACAGTGTTAAACAGGAAAATAATGAACAGAATTTGATTCGGCTGTACAGCCGCTCTGGAGAAAACGGTGATGTCATCAGCTCATTTCAATTATCATATATATTCAAGTAATGTAGTTGATATAATTTAGTTTAGTAATTAAATTTATTTGGATATTTATTTGACAATTTTGTGTCCCTAACTGAGCAAGCCAGAGGCGACAGTGGCAAGGAACCAAAACTCCATCAGGTGTCCTAATGGAGAAAAATAAACCTTGGGAGAAACCAGGCTCAGTCGGGGTGCCAGTTCTCCTCTGGCCAATTAACAAACAGTGTATGTTTATTATTTTGGCAGCCTTATAGGCTATTCGAAATATCGGAGTCATCACGCCGGAGATGGATCCATTGAGGATGCCATGTCGATGACCAATTTCAGAGGGTAGACTAATTGACACGGTCTCTGCAGACACTTCAGGGATGCGTTGGTAATGTCTGGGCGCTGGTCCACCATCTGATCTGGATACGGCCCGGATCCGGCTGACTGCAGTAAACCTCGGGATAAACAGAGAGACTAACATTAGCGTAGATGCCATTCCTCTTATGATGTAACGAGTACATCAGGTGTTATGGGAAGTGTTCCCGGTTCCGGCTGACCTAGTTAATGCAGCCTAACAATTTGAATAAAGTATAAATTAAAATGTTTTATGTGTATGCCATAGTAAAGAGATGTGTTTTTAGTCTAGATTTAAACTGACAGAGTGTGTCTGCTTCCCGAACAATGCTAGGAAGGCTGTTCCAGAGTTTGGGTGCTAAATAGGAAAAGGATCGACCGCCTGCAGTTGATTTTGATATTCTAGGTATTATCAACTGGCCAGAGTTTTGAGACCGCAATAGACGTGATGGAGTATAATGCGTTAAGAGCTCGCTCAAGTACTGGGGAGCTAAACCATTTAGTGATTTGTAAGTAATTAGCAAGATTTTAAAATGTATGCGATGTTTAATAGGGAGCCAGTGCAGTGTTGACAGAACCGGGCTAATATGGTCATACTTCCTGGTTCTAGTAAGAACTCGAGCTGTTGCGTTTTGGACCAGCTGCAGTTTATTTATTAAGCGAGCAGGGCAACCACCCAGTAGAGCATTACAATAATCTAGCCTTGAGGTCATGAATGCATGAACTAACTGTTCAGCATTTTGCATTGAAAGCATATGCCGTAATTTAGATATATTTTTAAGATGGTAGAATGCAGTTTTACAGATGCTAGAAACGTGGCTTTCAAATGAGAGATTGGTATCAAAGGTGAGTGTATATCAAAGGCTCAAGGGAAAGTTGATTTCTCAATTCATCACCCCTTTAAAGTTGTCCAAATGAAGTCCTTAGCAATGCATATTACTACTGATAATACATTTATGATATACACTCACCTAAAGGATTATTAGGAACACCATACTAATACTGTGTTTGACCCCCTTTCGCCTTCAGAACTGCCTTAATTCTACGTGGCATTGATTCAACAAGGTGCTGAAAGCATTCTTTAGAAATGTTGGCCCATATTGATAGGATAGCATCTTGCAGTTGATGGAGATTTGTGGGATGCACATCCAGGGCACGAAGCTCCCGTTCCACCACATCCCAAAGATGCTCTATTGGGTTGAGATCTGGTGACTGTGGGGGCCATTTTAGTACAGTGAACTCATTGTCATGTTCAAGAAACCAATTTGAAATGATTGGAGCTTTGTGACATGGTGCATTATCCTGCTGGAAGTAGCCATCAGAGGATGGGTACATGGTGGTCATAAAGGGATGGACATGCTCATAAACAATGCTCAGGTAGGCCGTGGCATTTAAACGATGCCCAATTGGCACTAAGGGGCCTAAAGTGTGCCAAGAAAACATCCCCCACACCATTACACCACCACCACCAGCCTGCACAGTGGTAACAAGGCATGATGGATCCATGTTCTCATTCTGTTTACGCCAAATTCTGACTCTACCATCTGAATGTCTCAACAGAAATCGAGACTCATCAGACCAGGCAACATTTTTCCAGTCTTCAACGGTCCAATTTTGGTGAGCTGGTGCAAATTGTAGCCTCTTTTTCCTATGTGTAGTGGAGATGAGTGGTACCCGGTGGGGTCTTCTGCGGTTGTAGCCCATCCGCCTCAAGGTTGTGCGTGTTGTGGCTTCACAAATGCTTTGCTGCATACCTCGGTTGTAACGAGTGGTTATTTCAGTCAAAGTTGCTCTTCTATCAGCTTGAATCAGTCGGCCCATTCTCCTCTGACCTCTAGCATCAACAAGGCATTTTCGCCCACAGGACTGCCGCATACTGGATGATTCTGTATTTATTCATATTCTCATGGTGCAGACAGCAAAAGTAATAACCCCAACCATGCCTTCAGATTACACAAAAATGGCAAATAATGATTTAATGATAGAACTTAAGTAGTTTGAACTAAAACTTGGTAATCATGTGCGAATGAAAACGTATGAATTCATATTTGTGATTTTAACTGAATTTAGGACTGGAGCTGGAGCTTAAGACATTGTTGGTCATTCAGTGTTTCTGTAAAAATAATACTGATAAGGTAATAATACTACGAATTCTACTACTAATAACAGTATAAACCGCACTAAGGATTGATGAGCTTCTGAGTTCATGAATATTAATCACGTTGTCAGTGTTCGCTCGAGCTGATTTGCTGAAATCAAAACGCTGTTATTATATTGAAAAAATACAACAAAGAATATGGTTTACATGCAGCACGTCAATTCTGCGTGGTGTAAGACTCTCTCGCGCTCTCTGTGAGTGTGTGTGAAACACTGAGCGCCTCACACTAGTGTTTATACTGTGCGTCAAACACACACTGCACATTCATTGAGATGAACTGAAGTATCGCGCTTTACGGATCGCTTGACAAAGAGCGAATCTCTCAAGCGCTCAGTCCAAGTGCTCAGCGAGTGTAAATATATCTGTGTGTACAGGTTCAGATTGTAGAGCTAGCACCTTGTTTAGCGATAAACTGTTAGCGATAGCCGTTTTCGCTCTGCAGGGGTCGCGTCATCAACTAGGCTTTATCATTCTTATCGTGGGGAGAATTTTTACCGGTATATCGCAAACGATAAGATATCGCCCATTCCTAATTTATACACAGGGCTTGACATTAACACCTGCCAAATGTGTGTGTATTTCAGCCGTGGCGTGTATCGCAGTCACTCCTACTAGCCACTCCGGCGGGTTGGAATTATTTATAATACATACATTTTTCAATTGTAGTCTTTAAAAAGGCATCTGAAATAATAAACTGTGCAGTGTAGTGTTGTCAAAAGTATTGATTTTTCGGTACATAATGATACTGAAATATCTGAAACGCTTCCAATACTCATTTTCTCTCTCCCTCATCTCTCTGACAGCGAGTGTCACACACACCCTCCTCCCCTCATCACTTGCTTCATTTGCTCCGGATGAATATTGTTGCTGTTACAGGGCTTGAATTTCGGCATGGGATCGCGCATAATTTTACTCATTCCTGCAGATTTTGTCCTCACACCCAAAGTACGGCACATAAAGCCACCTTTCAGTGCTAAATTAAGCTTGCACTTAAACAGTCAAACACACACAATATAATGTCAAAATGCCGGTCTTGGCGAGTATTCACGTGAACACAGTCAGTTCTGTTTTGAGTGAACGTAAACAGATGAGAAAGTGTATGTGTATCAGTGTAATGGATCCGTGCAGCATAATAAACCTGCTGACAAATTATGAGAGAATATTAAAAATATCCATATGGCAGTTTTTCCACATGGTGTCGATGTCGAAATTGTGTCCAGTGGGAATGAGTGGCGTTGGAAAACCACTAGCCACAGTGACAGATGAGCAAAAAAGTTAATGTTAAGCCCTGGTTATAATCAACATTTGTCATTATTTTCCATTGAGTTTGTTGGATCACAGTCTCAGTGAAATAGACTGATTTTTTTGCATATCCAGATGGATTTTTGAAAGTCTGGACTGCAATAAAACACATAGGCAAATTTTTCAATATCTGATTCAAACCACATTTAAAAGTGATTTGAAATGTGATTTAACTCAGATTTTTACATATGTGTCTCGGTCTGGACGCTCTCTGGCTGCTCAAAACGGATTTAAAATGGTCTTTTGCAACACTCATAACACAATAACGGCAAAAAACGGTGACGGAAATGCCGAAAGTATTCATAGATATATACCAGTCGGAGGAGTTCTGCACCGAGACTCGACAGAAAGCGAAATTATGCACCTCCATTTTTCCTCCAAGCCTCATCACATTCATGGTACGGCTACTTCCTTACCAAAGACACCCATTCAGATTGAGAACAAAATCAGATCACTGGTTTCAGAACAAGGTGAAACTCTCATTAGAGGCGTTCAATCATACCCCATTCCCCCAATGTCTAAACCGAAAGTAAAAGTTGGTTGAAAGCATTTTGAAAGAACAAGCAGCAGAAGAGGATTGTTAATGATATAAGCTCAAGGCCTTGGGCAGAAAGCAAAGAGAGCTTCCAAAAAAATCAATAAAAATGTTACATCCATGTCGACTCCTTGATATTTTTCCAATTACGCATTTCCACACTGCTGCTCTGTAAACCTGTTTGTTAGAGCTCTAATAGATGAACACTCAGCACTGCCTGATCAGGAGTGACTGGAACAATCGCACTGTTTTACAAGGTAAGCGTTTTCAAATTGATTTGTTAAACAGCATTTTTAAAGACACTCACGTGCAGGCATCTTTGCACTGACGGAGCATGAGACTGAGACGGCTGCAATTACAGGCTGCATCTGT
This sequence comes from Rhinogobio ventralis, assembly GCA_039654625.1. NCBI lineage: Eukaryota > Metazoa > Chordata > Actinopteri > Cypriniformes > Gobionidae > Rhinogobio > Rhinogobio ventralis. The sequence goes on from CM077198.1 coordinate 38,841,590, forward strand.
GAGTAATCTCATAACGCGCCAACCCATTTTGACATCGGTAAGAGGCGGCGACGCTCTCTGTTTCCCACTGAGACGGATCAAGGAAACTTCACATCTTTAATTCGCAAATTAGCACCTCCCTGGAAAAGTGGGAGTGTGTATAACGCTAAAAACAAGTAATGGAAAGATAATGTAGGCCATCACTCTCCAAATGACTAATAATATGCCGCCCAGGGAGCGTGTACATGCTCTCATATCAGTCACAAATACCACTTAAATCCCATTTAATGACCTTAACTGTGAATTCTGTTTATGTTACTAGATATTTGATTTTATAATACATCAAATGCATGAAATTTTCTTGCTGTAATTAAATGAAAATGCATGTAAGTGAACCATTTTACAACGAGCTCACATTAGTTAACGCATTAACTAACATTAACAATGAGCAATAGTTAATGAAAATACACTGTTAAAGTGTTGGCGCTGCCTTAAAATGTTACATTTAGTCAACTTGAAATGTGACGTTGTACAACTTGGATATTTGAGTTGACTAAACTTAAAATTTACATTTTAAGAGCACTTACTTTTTTACGTTGAAACAGCACAGTGTAAATCTGTTCACTGTTAGTTCATGTTAGCTCACGTCCATTAAATAATATTAACAGATACAACTTTTGATAATGTATTAAATTAACATTAATTAAGGTACACTGTAAAAAATATCGCCTTGGTTGAGTATTTTCGTCAGACTTCTAAGTATTTTTAACTCATCTAATTTGTGTTTGACCTAATTTTTTATTTTTTTTTAATAGACTTTACATGTCTTCAACATGCGCTCTTAAATAATTTCAACTCAGTTTTCCTTAAATACTTTGTGTAGCAGAAACATAATTCAACCAAGCACCAATAAAATTAGACGTCAAAATAAGTCATGTGAATACACTTATACGACATGCATTAGTTCTGTTTCACTATATGTAATAAGCAGTATGCAGTAGAGATTAACCAAAAATACTGATATAAACAGCTGCTCATTGAGCAAAGCAATTCATATGATGCATACCTGTCGTTACCATGACGTCAGGCTCCACTCGTCACCATGACGTCAGGCTCCACTCGTCACCATGACCTCAGGCTCCACTTGTCACCATGACCTCAGGCTCCACTCGTCACCACGACCTCAGGCTCCACTCGTCACCATGACCTCAGACTCCACTCGTCACCACGACCTCAGGCTCCACTCGTCACCACGACGTCAGACTCCACTCGTCACCATGACCTCAGGCTCCACTCGTCACCAAGACCTCAGGCTCCACTCGTCACCATGATGTCAGGCTCCACTCGTCACCATGACCTCAGGCTCCACTTGTCACCATGACGTCAGGCTCCACTCGTCACTACGACATCAGGCTCCACTCGTCACCATGACCTCAGACTCCACTCGTCACCATGACCTCAGGCTCCACTCGTCACCATGACCTCAGGTTCCACTCGTCACCACAACCTCAGGTTCCACTCGTCACCACGACATCAGGCTCCACTCGTCACCACGACGTCAGGCTCCACTCGTCACCATAACCTCAGGCTCCACTCGTCACTCCACTCATCACTACGACATCAGGCTCCACTCGTCACCATGACCTCAGGCTCCACTCGTCACCATGACCTCAGGCTCCACTCGTCACCACGACATCAGGCTCCACTCGTCACCACGACCTCAGGCTCCACTCGTCACCACAACCTCAGGCTCCACTCGTCACTCCACTCGTCACTACCACATCAGGCTCCACTCGTCACCATGACCTCAGGCTTCACTCGTCACCACGACATCAGGCTCCACTCGTCACCACGACGTCAGACTCCACTCGTCACCATGACTTCAGGCTCCACTCGTCACTCCACTCGTCACCACGACATCAGGCTCCACTCGTCACCATGACCTCAGGCTCCACTCGTCACCACGACCTCAGGTTCCACTCGTCACCACGACATCAGGCTCCACTCGTCACCACGACCTCAGGCTCCACTCGTCACCACGACCTCAGGCTCCACTCGTCACCACGACCTCAGACTCCACTCGTCACCACGACCTCAGGCTCCACTCGTCACCACGACGTCAGACTCCACTCGTCACCATGACCTCAGGCTCCACTCGTCACCACGACCTCAGGCTCCGCTCGTCACCACGACATCAGGCTCCACTCGTCACCATGACCTCAGACTCCACTCGTCACCATGACCTCAGGCTCCACTCGTCACCATGACCTCAGGTTCCACTCGTCACCACAACCTCAGGTTCCACTCGTCACCACGACATCAGGCTCCACTCGTCACCACGACGTCAGGCTCCACTCGTCACCATAACCTCAGGCTCCACTCGTCACTCCACTCATCACTACGACATCAGGCTCCACTCGTCACCATGACCTCAGGCTCCACTCGTCACCATGACCTCAGGCTCCACTCGTCACCACGACATCAGGCTCCACTCGTCACCACGACCTCAGGCTCCACTCGTCACCACAACCTCAGGCTCCACTCGTCACTCCACTCGTCACTACCACATCAGGCTCCACTCGTCACCATGACCTCAGGCTTCACTCGTCACCACGACATCAGGCTCCACTCGTCACCACGACGTCAGACTCCACTCGTCACCATGACTTCAGGCTCCACTCGTCACTCCACTCGTCACCACGACATCAGGCTCCACTCGTCACCATGACCTCAGGCTCCACTCGTCACCACGACCTCAGGCTCCACTCGTCACCACGACCTCAGGCTCCACTCGTCACCACGACCTCAGACTCCACTCGTCACCACGACCTCAGGCTCCACTCGTCACCACGACGTCAGACTCCACTCGTCACCATGACCTCAGGCTCCACTCGTCACCACGACCTCAGGCTCCACTCGTCACCACGACCTCAGGCTCCACTCGTCACCACGACCTCAGGCTCCACTCGTCACCACGACCTCAGGTTCCACTCGTCACCACGACATCAGGCTCCACTCGTCACCACGACGTCAGGCTCCACTCGTCACCATGACCTCAGGCTCCACTCGTCACTCTACTCGTCACTACGACATCAGGCTCCACTCGTCACCATGACCTCAGGCTCCACTCGTCACCATGACCTCAGTCTCCACTCGTCACCACGACATCAGGCTCCACTCGTCACCACGGCGTCAGACTCCACTCGTCACCACGACCTCAGGCTCCACTCGTCACTACGACATCAGGCTCCACTCGTCACCATGACCTCAGGCTCCACTTGTCACCATGACCTCAGGCTCCACTCGTCACCACGACATCAGGCTCCACTCGTCACCACGACGTCAGACTCCACTCGTCACCATGACCTCAGGCTTCACTCGTCACTCCACTCGTCACTACGACATCAGGCTCCACTCGTCACCATGACCTCAGGCTCCACTCGTCACCACGACCTCAGGCTCCACTCGTCACCATGACCTCAGGCTCCACTCGTCACCATGACCTCAGGCTCCACTCGTCACCACGACATCAGACTCCACTCGTCACCATGACCTCAGGCTCCACTCGTCACCATGACCTCAGGTTCCACTCGTCACCACGACCTCAGGTTCCACTCGTCACCACGACCTCAGGTTCCACTCGTCACCACGACATCAGGCTCCACTCGTCACCACGACGTCAGGCTCCACTCGTCACCATGACATCAGGCTCCACTTGTCACTCCACTCGTCAGTACGACATCAGGCTCCACTCGTCACCATGACCTCAGGCTCCACTCGTCACCACGACCTCAGGCTCCACTCGTCACCACGACATCAGGCTCCACTCGTCACCACGGCGTCAGACTCCACTCGTCACCACGACCTCAGGCTCCACTCGTCACTCCACTCGTCACCACGACATCAGGCTCCACTCGTCACCATGACCTCAGGCTCCACTCGTCACCACGACGTCAGACTCCACTCGTCACCACAACCTCAGGCTCCACTCGTCACTCCACTCGTCACTACGACATCAGGCTCCACTCGTCACCATGACCTCAGGCTCCACTCGTCACCACGACATCAGGCTCCACTCGTCACCACGTCAGACTCCACTCGTCACCATGACCTCAGGCTCCACTCGTCACTACGACATCAGACTCCACTCATCACCATGACCTCAGGCTCCACTCGTCACTCCACTTGTCACTACGACATCAGGTTCCACTCGTCACCATGACCTCAGGCTCCACTCGTCACCATGACCTCAGGCTCCACTCGTCACCACGACCTCAGGCTCCACTCGTCACCACAACCTCAGGTTCCACTCGTCACCACGACCTCAGGTTCCACTCGTCACCACGACCTCAGGTTCCACTCGTCACCACAACATCAGGCTCCACTCGTCACCACGACGTCAGGCTCCACTCGTCACCATGACCTCAGGTTCCACTCGTCACCACGACATCAGGCTCCACTCGTCACCACGACGTCAGGCTCCACTCGTCACCATGACATCAGGCTCCACTTGTCACTCCACTCGTCACTACGACATCAGGCTCCACTCGTCACCATGACCTCAGGCTCCACTCGTCACCACGACCTCAGGCTCCACTCGTCACCACGACATCAGGCTCCACTCGTCACCACGGCGTCAGACTCCACTCGTCACCACGACCTCAGGCTCCACTCGTCACTCCACTCGTCACCACGACATCAGGCTCCACTCGTCACCATGACCTCAGGCTCCACTCGTCACCACGACGTCAGACTCCACTCGTCACCACAACCTCAGGCTCCACTCGTCACTCCACTCGTCACTACGACATCAGGCTCCACTCGTCACCATGACCTCAGGCTCCACTCGTCACCACGACATCAGGCTCCACTCGTCACCACGTCAGACTCCACTCGTCACCATGACCTCAGGCTCCACTCGTCACTACGACATCAGACTCCACTCGTCACCATGACCTCAGGCTCCACTCGTCACTCCACTTGTCACTACGACATCAGGTTCCACTCGTCACCATGACCTCAGGCTCCACTCGTCACCATGACCTCAGGCTCCACTCGTCACCACGACCTCAGGCTCCACTCGTCACCACGACCTCAGGTTCCACTCGTCACCACGACCTCAGGTTCCACTCGTCACCACGACCTCAGGTTCCACTCGTCACCACAACATCAGGCTCCACTCGTCACCACGACGTCAGGCTCCACTCGTCACCATGACCTCAGGCTCCACTCGTCACTCCACTCGTCACTACGACATCAGGCTCCACTCGTCACCATGACCTCAGGCTCCACTCGTCACCATGACCTCAGGCTCCACTCGTCACCATGACCTCAGGCTCCACTCGTCACCACGACATCAGGCTCCACTCGTCACCACGGCGTCAGACTCCACTCGTCACCACGACCTCAGGCTCCACTCGTCACTCCACTCGTCACTACGACATCAGGCTCCACTCATCACCATGACCTCAGGCTCCACTCGTCACCATGACCTCAGGCTCCACTCGTCACCACGACATCAGGCTCCACTCGTCACCACGACGTCAGACTCCACTCGTCACCATGACCTCAGGCTTCACTCGTCACTCCACTCGTCACTACGACATCAGGCTCCACTCGTCACCATGACCTCAGGCTCCACTCGTCACCACGACATCAGGCTCCACTCGGCACCATGACCTCAGGCTCCACTCGTCACCACGACCTCAGGCTCCACTCGTCACCATGACCTCAGGCGCCACTCGTCACCATGACCTCAGGCTCCACTCGTCACCATGACCTCAGGCTCCACTCGTCACCATGACCTCAGACTCCACTCGTCACCACGACATCAGGCTCCACTCGTCACCACGACATCAGGCTCCACTCGTCACCACGACATCAGGCTCCACTCGTCACCATGACCTCAGGCTCCACTCGTCACCACGACATCAGGCTCCACTCGTCACCATGACCTCAGGCTCCACTCGTCACCACGGTAACCCCCAAAACTCCAACATGACATAAAACATTTCTAAATCCCAACTCAATAGAACATTAAACAATAATAACAAGCCGTCTACTTCATTTATCTTGCCTAAAAACACATAAAGATAAATAAATTTCTCAACAATTTCTCTTCCAATTTAATCCCTCGCAAAGCATTCTGGTTTGTTGTGACAAAATGTTCATTCTAAAAATGTGACCCTGGACCACAAAACCAGTCATAAAGGTAAATTTTATGAAATTGAGATTTATAAATCATCTGAAAGCTGAATAAATAAGCTTTCCATTGATGTATGGTTTGTTAGGACAATATTTGGTTGAGATACAACTATTTGAAAATCTGAGGGTAAAATAATCTAAATATTGAGAAAATCTTCTTTAAAGTTGTCCAAATGAAGTCCTTAGCAATGCATATTACTACTGATAATACATGTATGATATATTTACGGTAGGAATTTTACAAAATATCTTCATGAAACATGACCTTAATATCCTAATGATTTTTGGATAATTTTGACCCATACAATGTATTGTTGTCTCAAATATACCCGTGAGACGCAGGACTGGTTTTGTGCTCCAACGTCACAGATGATATTAATCAAGCAGCAAACATCCTCGTCTTGAGTAAGTGCTTCCATTTCATCAGCAAATCTACAAAAATCTTTCAAAACAAGAAATTAAATAAAGATTACATTACAATGTGAAAAGGGTTCATTGCATCAGCCAAATCTAGCAGTAAATATTTGAAGTAAATGTAACTTAAATAGTATGTTGAAAATGCACGTCTACAAAGCCTTGTCTAGATTACTCAGGATTAGTATAATACAACATGTGTTTTTGTTACAAATCCAAATTAAGTGAGCTACTCAAATTATCCAAGATTTATTTGTAAAAATGTCAATAATGATTTTAATTTGTTCAACATGAGTTAACATGAACTTTCTAAAGCATTTATTAATCTCAGTTAATGTTAATCTCAACATTTAACACATTATTAAAATCAAAAGCTGTATCTGTTAACATTAGTTAATGAACCTGAACTAACAATGAACAGTTGTGTTTTTATTAATTAATGTTAACAAAGATGAATAAGAACTGCGTTCATATTAGTTAATGCATTAGCTGATGTAACCTTATTGTAAAGTGTTACACTTACAGCCTCGATGATTAATTTGGTAACACTTTATTTTACAGTGTCATTGTTACATATGTTAGTTACCACAGTAATAACAGTAAATTATGCATAATTAACCCTCAACCAAACCCTAATCCTAACCCTATAGTAAGTACATGTAATTAATTAATATTACTCAGAAATACATAATTACACTGTAACAATGACACCTTAAAATAAAGTGTAACCCTTAATTTTCATCAGTGTAACACTTTAGATTATATTCACTAATAATGATCTGCTTATTATCATGCATATTACTCGCTGTTTATTAGCACATATTAATGCCTTATTCTACGTCCCTTAACCCATACCTAAATAAACAACTACCTTACTAATTATCAATTATGAGTTTATTGAGGGAAAACTCCTAGAAAATACTGAATATATGCTAAAGTGTTGCCTTAAGTGAATTAATGAATAGAAGTTAGCTCATGTTAACTAATGCATTAATGTAAAGCGTTCCCGATTTTTAAAGCAATAGTACATGCATTTGTTTTTTTTCTGGTTTGGCATAATTTGATCATGTGCATTGCTCTTTTTTATGTGTCAGTCACACAGTTTCGGATTGCACCACTCGCTACTCAGTGTCAGCGTTGCCTGCGCTCGGTACGGACCGAAACGCTGTTATTCAGGCAAATATCATGGGCGCAGATGAATGAAGATCAAAAGGGCATAAACCAGCCCAAAAACGACAGAACGCAACAGACCCCGGGGCTCGGCCCTTCCCTGGTCCGGGGAGGCTCGGCGTTCCCGTGTTTATGGGGGAAAAGGGATGGTTTAAAGGATGAAATTGAACGGATTAGCATGAGCCGCTCTGGCTTTGATTGCCTCTGACTGAAAATATTTGAAAGCCACCAGGGGCCCTTCAGATGTTATGATATGGTCAATTCACAGCCCTGTGTGTTTTGCTACAGGCTTGGGTTATAGAAATTGAATTGATATTTTGTAAACTTCATTTGCGGATAATATGATCTGACAGGGACAAATGCACAGGCGAATTGTTTTCAAACCGACTCCAAATGAAACTTATTACGGGGGTAAATGTGTATTTCTTTGTCTTCCCTCCGCTCTCTCAGGCTCTCTCTTAGACCCTGAATATGTATCCATTTTCAGGGTAATTGAATTGATACTGTCATGTGTGGGGGCCAACAGATTCACGCAGCAGGGCGGATGGCCCCGGTGATTGAATCGAAAAACAGGGGGAAAAAATTTCCTCGGCCACGAGCCCGCTAGGTCACAGTGCCATCATAAGATAGACACACCTCACTGTTTTCTGATTACACCGACGGCCCCAATTGTCTTTCCAATAATCTGCCCCTGTGATATAATGCAGACTTTTCCAATTCCGCCGGCTCCGGCCAGACCTCAGATGTGTTACATATTAATTTCCTTCCCCGTAAAATTTGCTCAGCTTTAGCTCAAATTCAGTTAGCCGGATTGATGAAAGTGGCAAAAGGATACGACGTTTACTGATTCTCCCTTTTCACCTTTGATTAGCTCCACTTGTGAATTATTCCTTTGCTGTCAGTCTGCTATTTAGCAGCCGGGTGGGCCGGTCCCCAAGCTGCGGCCAGGAGAGAGAAAATAAGGGATTCTGGGAAACCGCTCGTTTCTACTGCGTCCTTATGAGACCACGTCTGGCATTCGTTTATTTAATTGGAAATAAATGTATGTTTATGTTGAAATTGTGCTGGGTAACACGATTGTCAGGTTTTGTTTATATCAGCTCGAGTACAGATTAAACGTACGCTATGATGCTTACGGAAGTATTTATTTAAATAAGAATATTATAAATAAAATATAAGAATATAATAAATATATAGGGCCTAACAAACATATAATCATACTTATATTATAAATATAGCAAGTATAATATATTAGTAGCCAATTACTAGCAGCAGTCGTGCGTCTCACGGGGATATTTGAGGCAACAATGCATTGTACGAGTCAAAATTATCCATTTTTCTTTTATGCCAAAAATCATTAGGATATTAAGATCATGTTCCATGAAGATATATTGTATATATATATATATATCATAAATGTATTATCAGTAGTAATATGCACTGCTAAGGACTTCATTTGGACAACTTTAAAGGAGATTTTCTCAATATTTAGATGTTTTTGCACCCTTAGATTCCAGATTTTCAAATATTGCCCTAACAAACCACACATCAATGGACATGTTATTTATTCATGATTTATGATGTATAAATGTCAATTTCAAAAAATTTACCCTTATGGCTGGTTTTGTGGTCCAGGATCACATATAAGTAAAAATATGATTCTCCTCTTAACTGTCAGTACCATTTTTGGGACATAGACCTCAAAATGACATTTCCAACTTAAATGGTCATAGATCTTGAATACTTTGGAGCAGACTTAAGTTTGGTCTCTTTTTAAAGAAGACACATGGCAGATTATTGTAGAAGTGGAAAAAAAAAATATGAATGTGAAATAAAATAAGTTTAAGAAAATGTAAAAATATACATGTTATATAAATATTTTACAAAACATGTTATACTCTAAAACTTCAAGAATTTGAGGTTGATATCTCAATAAATGAGTTTACGGTAAGATTTAGTTTGGGCGCAGTACCAAACGCTTCCACTAGAAGACAACCAGACTCCATTACTGACCATATAAAGACTCTTTGGTTTGAGGGATCTGAACCATATATTTCCATAAATTTCACACTATTTATGAACCAGAAATCCTATATTCAGAAGTAGAATGGGCCGTTTGGGAGCCTTTGATTTGAATGCAACCTCTAACAAACACATAAAAGACATTCAGACGTTTATTTCTCAAAAAATAGAATGGATGTTGAACTCCTGGCATGAAAAACTGAGGTTTCTACCAATCTTTCATGATATTTCATGTTCATCGATCATTTAAAAATAAAGGTCTGAACACACATTATGAGTATGAAAATATTCTTGTTGCAAATTAATAAATTACTGCTTGAAAATGACCAAACATGAAAACTAGAAGCTTTCAAATGTTTGCCACTATCACTTTAGGTGTTGACTAAGACATTATTGTTTTAAATTCATAAATGGCAACAGTTTAGGGGTTTAATTATAATACATGTAAGTATAATAAAGTATTCTTTAACAAGTTGAAATAATGCAAATTGATGCAAATATACGTTTTCGTAAAAGATAAATGAAATACAATGGAAATAGTTTCAGTTATGACTTTTTATTTGATTTAGTCAGTTTTGTATGCAGTGTGATTTACAGTGATGGAGATCTTACCAGCAAACCAATGAGAACGCGGGACAATAGCTATGTTTCCAGCCACCTATTTTTATGCGCATTTTGGGATATCGAATTTAAAGATGAGCATATATTCTAATAATACGCATATGAAAACTTGCGCTCAATTGAGTCAGATAAAAAATGCTATCCGATAAGAATAAATACCGAATAAATTCCTTAATGCACATCAAAAAACTCATGTTACGGCATAGCTGTGATCTCGTTATTATAGCGGCTTCTCCTACTGCATCAACTTCCTTTTTTCTTAGTGATATTTATCGCCAGTTTATCAGGAAGTGATGATTTTGTTCTGGATGTAAACGCTGCTTTATTTGCAAATGTTTTGTGCGATATTCCAATTTTGCGCATAACAAAGCTGTTGTGGATCTGCTTACCCGAACCTCTCTGTAACTGGCAGATTTGAAAAAAAAAAATATCATTAATTGCCAAATAAATAATTGACAGACAGTCACATTCGTATTACCAACATTTTATCATGTAAGCTTAATGTTACACCTCAAATAACAAGAGAATTTACAGTCATTTCTAGTATTAATGTTAATTAGAGAGTCCACGAGCTCTCTCTCAAATGGCTTGGGTACGCAGAGCATTCGCATTCATTGCTGTTCTCACTATAGCAATCCACAGCACAGAAACACATGGACACAACGGGATTTTACATGGGATTTACTCATCATACAACAGTAGCCGACTAAAGGAAAACAGAAAAAGTGCTCGCCAGAGAGGTTTTACTGTTTGTACCAGTGGCGGCTGGTGCTAAAAAAATGTTGGGAGGCGCCAACAAACCGAATTAGTAACGCAGGACTGAATGTACTAATTTTTAAATAAGTGATATAATAATGTATCTTTACTGCTGAGCTAAAACATGGGACATTCAGCATTTAAAGCATGCCATAAGGTAGGGCTGGACGATATAGCCAGAAAATCATATCTCTGTATTTTTGGTCTGAATGGCGATGTACGGTAGGCTATAATCTCAGCATTTTCTACATTTGATAAAAATCTGTATAAAATCTGTATTATGCTATATAATGTGCAAAAAAAGGGGTAAAATCACATTACATTCTAACAATGTAACATTACAATCTAAAGACAAAATCATGCTTTTAAAAGCAGAAGTTAAATTCACTAAACTAATAATGAACATAAATAAAAACAAAATCTAAGACTAATAATTATTAGGCTTTTGGTTACCCTACAATAGTCACTTTACAGGTACTGCCATCATAAAAATATGATCGCGGCGACGCTCGTTCATAGAAGTTTGTGCTTGAGAGGGCTCGCCCATTCCTGACAGCAAAATGGAAATATTTTCTTGACTTTCTAACATTTACAGATGGAGAATATGTCTGTGAAATGTAAGTTATGCACTGAGGAAATTATTGTATGTCACTTCAGCTTAAAGGTGCAGTGTGTGAATTTTAGCATCATCTAGTGGTGAGGTTGTGAATTGCATCCCCCCTCCCTTTCGGAGCACATAGGTGGCCCACACAGGACAAAGATGTGGTCGTCTGAGACAGCAGAGAGTAGCTAGCGCTCTGTAGAGCAGTTTGTCCCTTTAGGGCTACTGTAGAAACATGCCGGCACAAAATGGCTACTTCGCTGTAAGGAGTGTGTAGATAGAAACGGCTCATTCTAAGGTAATAAAAACATAACGGTCTTTATACTCCACTGAAAACATAGTTATGTATATTATATAGCATTTTTGACAATAGATCCTCATAAATACTACACACTGCACCTTTAATGAATAATGGAGTTGTGTTGGTTGGTTGGTTGTTCCCACCAATCGCTTTGTATGGAGGTCTGTATGGAGGCCAGAGTGAAATCTCCCAAAAAGAGGCAGTACTCCACAGAACGTGAGTCGACGCTGTGACAGCTAGCGTAACTCTGTGTTGAATGTGATTGAAAAATCCGTCCCTTTCGCACTTTGGTAGTGCGTCGCCCTAATGAAGAAACCGCCCCTGGTTTATACACTGGAAAAGTATGGGAAACTTAAAAAGATTAACAAAGAGTTACAGGGCCATTGGAACGGTTGAGTTCTGAATGCTTTTTATGCATTATTATGCATTTTCAGGTGTTCTGGGTTGGTTGCTAAGTTTACTGCCCCAAGTCAAAAGAGCCAATCCTCAGTTCTCTATGATATCCTGGTCTCTCGACATTGCTTGTAATTTACATCTTTGATATTTTGGGCCCATTTTATCATGCAAAACTGACAGCCCTAGTTCAAAGCGATAGCCAATGCAAACCACACAGGAAATGCCTGAACATGGCTCCAGTGAAACACATGCTGTTGTGCTTTTAGCATTCATTCTTAAGCCTCTTTTGTTAGTGAGTAAACATCAGCCTAATTGCCTATCTCATGTTAAATTATCTTTTATGGATATTTAGAGGGCATGTAATTGCCATGGTAATAAACATTGACTTCTGTCTCCCAGACATGACTTGAATCCTCTCTATAAAAATCATCTGCGATGGCAACCTGCCAGCCTCCCCTGATGTTGGTGAGCAGTTTGTCATAAAATGCTAATTGCTTATTGACCGAGACCCTATATGGAGATAAGAAGGCAAGGTACACAGCAGGCATAAAGCTGCAGATATCACGGATCATTTGAAGACTTGATGGGCTGAAAGGACCGCTTGAAAGTGCGGGATTCTGCTCGTAGCTCATTTTAACATTTCTATCAAAGCGCAGAGTCACTTAGACCTTTAGGCTAGGGAACGGAGAACCTGCAATTGCAATTGAACAATTTAAAGGTGGTGGTTCCCAACCCTGGTCCTGGAGGACCCCCAACATTACACATCTTAAGTCTCTCTAATCTGACAAACATCTCATTGGTCTGTATCAATGAGCTGAAGAGTTGAATCAGGTGTGTTTAATAAGAGATAAAAAGAAGTTTGAAATATGTGATCAATAAGTCATGACAACATATGTACAGTACATTACTCTAATTCATCAAAATAAGTTAAGCCATTTTAAACTTTAAGTTATATGAGATTCAACTCATTTAAGTCAGTTTAATGTAATTTAAGTTGAAATGACTTGCACAGACAAGTTGGTTGTACTTAAAAAAATAAAAAATAACTCAGTCCGCACTGCTGAGAGCGATTTTTAGATGAATATGTAAATATGTGCTGTGTGCTTTCCTCTCAATAACAAAATAAACAGAACAGAAATGACAGCATTTGAACCAGCTCTGCAATTCAGCACTCCAGTCACGTCACAATTATGTATATAGCACTGCAATAATACAGCTTTACCGTATTAAATATGAAATACAGTGTCAGTAGCAGCGTTTCCATTACCCTTCAAATTGCGTAAATTGAAATTGCGAATTGAAAACACGCCCAACGCAAACTCATCAATTTCACAAAAATTCCCATATATCGCAAAAAGGTTTTTATACGCTCGTATGAGGTGGTATTTCAGGCAATTCGAAAAAGGAATATTTCCCCAAACTGCAATGCAAATTTTTGTCCGCATTTACAGGTCACCTGGCATTTACGAAAAAGTCTTTAAAGATGGCGCGGTATATTTGGACAGAAGATAAGCTTTATTAAACTCATAAAAGACAAAAGAATTATGGAAATACTGGATTCTAAACAACAAAGAAATGCCACAATTTAAGAAATTATGTTTTAGTCACATAACATCGGTTAATGGAAATGGTAATTTTGCCAAATTACATTTAGAAAATATTGCAAAAGTTTTGAGCAAATCTGTCATGGAAACCAGGCTAGTGTCTCTTTCAATTAGAATTACAACATTTTCTAATATAAAGTGCTTCTCCAGTGTGTTCATGTTTTTACTCGTTTGACCTCGACACACTGAACAGAATAAATGGAAAAAACTGAGATTTCCACCTCAAAGAAGGCGGAGCCTCGGAGACACACCCACCTATTACGTCATCGCCATGGACCAATGATAGTTGAAAGGTGTTTACCAAAGTAAGTTCATTTTGTCAAGCCGTTTCGACTCCTGAAACAAACACAAAACAAACTTCTTTTTGACCTGATTTTGTTCGAAATCAGTTTATTCTTCGATTTCGCTTGAAGTATATCGGGCCTTTACTCTCCTTCATGTTGTTTTAACCTGTAAAACTTTCCTTTCTTCTGCAGAACAAATGGAAGTCAATGGTCACCAAAACTGTTTGGTTCCCAACATTCTTTGAAATATCTTATTTGGAGTTCTGCAGAAGAAAGAAATGTGGGTACGCCATGTAAATTATGAATGAAAGTTGAAGGAATGTTCTGGGTTAAAGAACTAGTGAAACTTTGATAATGCATAACTATAAATAAAGTAAGCCATTGCTACACCAAGGGTACATTTACTTAATGTGAGACTGAAGAGCTGTTAATACTGACGTCTAATTTCCACAATGTTATAGTAAGTGAAAATATCAAAATACTGTAAGTGAGACAAATATGCTAAGTGCACTCTAAAAAATGCTGGGTTGTTTCAACCCAAATTTGCTTCAAATATGGACAAACTCAAATGTTGGGTTGATTTTAATTTGGGTTAAAACAACCCAGCATTTAGAGCTTAATGAGCAGTGCGAGCTTTTAATGGCTAATCAGCCGCATGTCTCCAATATTTAAGGGATAGATTGGACTAGGACTTACAACACCTGCACATAGAGCCGTAAGGTGAAGGTCTTTCTGATAAGCGAAGCTTCTGTGATGGTATTGATTTTACATTGCATTTTTTACACACTTGTTTTGTTGCTATGTTAAAGAGAAGCAGTGATTAAAGTAATCTTAGTAAGAATCACATACAACACACTAGCAACTAGTAACATGTTAAACCAACACTGTAAAATCCAACAGTGATTCTAACTAACACTTTTCAGTTAACTTTACTTAATGTCAAAAATCTAGTAATCTGTACTATTCACATACTATACCTTGTTTACTCAGAAAACCCAAGTTAAGATCAATTGATTGGTTTGAGTGCCATTTTGTCAAGCAAAAAAAACAACAACTCACCATTATGGAGATCAGTGTTCCCTTTGGTTGGGCTCTTGGAACATTCATATTATTGTAATTCTCTTCCTATTGATGCAGCAATGCAAAAAGAAATCACTGTTATTTGGTTTCAAAGGAAGATAAGTAATAAATAGGTTGCTTTTAAAAGTTGACCTAGCTTCTGAAGGAATAATTTAACTATAGTTAATGATTTAGTCAGAAATTAGGTCACCTTTTAAAAGCAACCTATTATTTCCCTTCATGTCGTATAATGATCATTTACAATTTTATTGCTAACACTTACGTCATAAACACCTTAAGAAACTTTTAACTGGGTTAATATAATTCCTCTATATTTGTGAAAATATCTTACAAATGACCATGCTTGAGTCACACACACTTCAACATTCAGCAAAACACTGTACTAAGTCGAGTAAATCTAAAGTAAGTTATCAAGTACTCTTTATGGTTCTTTTTTAGTTAATAGAACTCTTGTGTAAGTGAACTATACTGACTAAGCATTTGTCAATACAACATACTATTCATATTTCACTTCACTTGGTTTTTTTAAGGCAATCGGTTTGCATGCTTTTTTTCAAGTAAGTCTAACTAATTATATTTTACAGTGAACTCACAATACCTTGAAAACCAAATAGTGATGCATTGCCACCACCCAGAACACCTTGGCATCTAGATGAGTTTTCCACTGTTCACATTCGCTCTGATGTTTCTTGCGGTGTCTGCGTCAAATTCTTTATTTGAGTGTCTGTCCAACTTCAACACAAACATAAAAGTAGCTCTTCAAACTGGGCCTCAACGGCTGATCTAGATTTGACTGTTCATGTATTGGGTGAGATCCTAAACATTTCCCTAAACAGTTAAGGTGTAATTGCGGAGTCTAAGTCTTCTTCTACTGATGCTGCATTTATCGGACGGTGTGTGGATTTTTATCTAAGTGCTCTTAAAACAGTTGATCAATGAATCAATTTCAAACCTTTGCTCTTTTTATGAAAGCACTAAACCCGCTCTCTGCTGGAGAATAGTGCCCTCGGGCAGATCTGCTCCTGCTTAATGTGATGTGAATATTCCTCCGGCAGGATTCACTTCTGCACACACTCAATAATGCTGTTCTCACTATAGCAATCCACAGCACAGAAACACGTGAACACAACGGGATTTTTACATGTGATATAGGAAAGTACTCATCATACAACAGTAGCCTACTAAAGAAAAAAAGTTCTCGCCAGAGAGGTTTTAGTGTTTAGATACTGGAAAATGATGGTAAACTTAAAGAGATGGAGTTACAGGGCCATTGGAAGAGTTGCAAGTGTGTTCTGAATGCTTTTTATGCATTATTTTGGTTGTTGAGGGTTGGTCGCTAAGTTGTTACTTACTGAGCCGACCCTCAATTCTCTATGATATTCTGGCCTCTCGACATTGCTTGGCTCCCTCCCTCAATTTACATCTTTTTTGGGTTTTTTTGCCCATATTTTTACCCTAAATCTGATCACTTGGAAAAGTAATACAGCTCTACTCAATAAGCTGACTGATTTGGTCTGTAGCACAAACAGTGCAAGACATACCGAATTTAAATACTAAGGCTTAGGGGTTGGTTCAAATCACTAACCCCAAGTACACTATATTGCCAAAAGTTTTGGGACGCCTGCCTTTACATGCACAAGGCCTAGCTCGCAGTCTCTGCTCTAATTCATCCCAAAGGTGTTCTATCGGGATGAGGTCAGGACTCTGTGCAGGCCAGTCAAGTGTGGTGGTGTGGGTAAGTTTAAGGGTAAAGTTAGGGACAGGTGTGGTGGTATGAGTAAGTTTAAGGGTAAAGTTAGGGACAGGTGTGGTGGTGTGGGTAAGTTTAAGGGTAAAGTTAGGGACAGGTGTGGTGGTGTGGGTCAGTTTAAGGGTAAAGTTAGGGACAGGTGTGGTGGTATGGGTAAGTTTAAGGGTAAAGTTAGGGACAGGTGTGGTGGTATGGGTAAGTTTAAGGGTAAAGTTAGGGACAGGTGTGGTGGTGTGGGTAAGTTTAAGGGTAAAGTTAGGGACAGGTGTGGTGGTGTGGGTCAGTTTAAGGGTAAAGTTAGGGACAGGTGTGGTGGTGTGGGTAAGTTTAAGGGTAAAGTTAGGGACAGGTGTGGTGGGATGGGTCAGTTTAAGGGTAAAGTTAGGGACAGGTGTGGTGGTATGGGTAAGTTTACGGGTAAAGTGAGGGACAGGTGTGGTGGTATGGGTAAGTTTAAGGGTAAAGTTAGGGACAGGTGTGGTGGTATGGGTAAGTTTAAGGGTAAAGTTAGGGACAGGTGTGGTGGTGTGGGTAAGTTTAAGGGTAAAGTTAGGGACAGGTGTGGTGGTATGGGTCAGTTTAAGGGTAAAGTTAGGGACAGGTGTGGTGGTATGGGTAAGTTTAAGGGTAAAGTTAGGGACAGGTGTGGTGGTATGGGTCAGTTTAAGGGTAAAGTTAGGAACAGGTGTGGTGGTATGGGTAAGTTTAAGGGTAAAGTTAGGGACAGGTGTGGTGGTATGGGTAAGTTTAAGGGTAAAGTTAGGGACAGGTGTGGTGTATGAGCAGGTTTAAGGGTAGGGTTAGGTGTAAGGGAAGTGTCAACAGTGTAATTATAAATGTAATTACAGATGTAATTACATGCAGGAAATTTTAAAAATGTAAGTACAATGTAAAACATGTATGTACACAATAAATGCATTGTATCAAATGATTAGTTTAAATGTTAGTATATAGTAGTTAAAGACACCTAACATAAAGTGGGTCCGATTTTGCTTTATTAGCTGTTTTGCTTCAGGGGGGTTTGGCAGATTGTAGATTTTTTTAGAAATCGCCTCTGCCTAATTAAAAATAAATGACATACATAATATGGCACACTGTCGTGGATTTTTCATGATCACATGCGTCCCTATGTAAGTTCCTATGTAAATATGGTTCTGTCCAAAGCAATGCATCTGCCATCAGTAGATTAATAGCAAACTTTCTTTACACTCTGGCTGGAGATCAGGAAGCGTCGAGCACTTACAGGAAGAGATAACGTTAAACCACAGTGAGATATAGAACCTCAGCAGCTGAGGGTCATGATTTCTGCCTCATAACTCCAGAAATATTTTGCTCAAAAGGGCCAGGCTTCACAGATAATTAAAAAAAAATCACAGTGCAGATCCAATTTGAGATTATTCTTCATGAAGAATATCAGTGTGAAGATGAAAAAAATAGGAATTATCTATGTGTGTTTGTGTGTGTAAGAATGCGGTACTGTGTATCATTTTACACGCATACAATGTGCACTGAATTCATCTGTGTGTATTAGCAAACGTACACTGGTAATGATGGCACAGGCTGGCTGATGTAGCTGATGAGAATCTAATGCACAGGGAGTAAAACACTTTTCCTTCCACTGACTTTCATTCATACGTATGCAAGAAATGCAAGCTCGTGTGAATTTCACTGCATCCTAAACTTTAAAGCTGCAGGTTTCCACCATTGCAGGAAAGTGGATTTTTACATTTTGGATTTATTATTATATGTTGAATTTGTTGAAATATGTGAAAGATAAAAATAAGTGTAATCGGACACGTGCTTAAAGGTGCAGTCACATTTACCATCGCTCTGAAATTGCAGTCATTTCAACAGGAATCCACATGTTCTGGAGTTTCGCGTGAGGGAGAAAAGTTTCCCACGCAGATCACTTACGATCAAGTTGGTCATGCGAATTTGATGCGTTGATCGCACCCTAAACACAGCATGTGGTGAAAATCAAGTGTTTAATGTTGTTTATATGTCTGTGTGGTGTTTTTAATATGCTTTAACACAAACCATGTGCAAATTCACAAGTCAACACCACTGTATGGTGAGTATTTTGAGTATTTTCTCCTTAAAATTGCAGTGAACCAAAGACAGTCTCAAAAAACGCCCGTTTCCTGCATCACAAACATGTGACCAATCCCGTCACGAGGGGGGCGGGGCTATGATGTTCAAAGTGTTTCTAAGGATGCTGATACTGAAGGCAGACTGAGATGGTGAACCGTAACATGGTTTGTGTGACATTAGCAACACATTATTAGCCGTTTCATAACGTAGTCAAGCCAAAGGCTAATCATATTAATTACCGTTATGTGTCCGACGTTGTATAGCGCAATTCATAAAACGCAACACCACTTGGATACATTGGTTTGTAGACGAGCCTGTATAATTCACTCTTCTTCTTCTGAATCAGTTTCTGGCTGAATGAAACCAATATTTCCACTTGTCATTGTGCAGCGTTTACTACAGTAAAGCTGAGTGAGTGGATCACTGAGCTGAGTGAGTGAGTGGAGGCGGGGCTCATTTGCATATTCATGAGTCCGTGTAAAATAAATGAGGCAAGGGTGTCGAGTTACATTCAAGATATTTAAATTTTTCACAGGAGAAAACATTTAAATATGTCATTTTGGTGATCAAAAGGGAGTTTTAAGGGATACAATTATTGACTACAGGGGGGACTTTAAAGACCGGGACACACCAACCCGACGTCAAAGAACTAGCACTGCTGAAAGCCGACGGTGTTGTCGCCTCTCGTCGGCCGCGTCTGGGCCAAAAAGCTGCACTTGAACACACCGAGAGAACTACAGCCGACTGTCAGCTAGCATGCGCGTTCTGTGCCTGTGTGTGAATGAGACATCTATTTCTGCAGATATATTCGCCTATATTCATCATTCAAAAGGGAAACCAACGCTCCAGGCTGCAGATACACAAATCGTAAACAAATCAGCGTGCACACTTACCTTGAATATCAATCCTGCTGATCACGTTCTTTATTCCACTCCGCTCATGTTAATATTAAAATATTCGCCCAGGAACACTCGGTAAGATGACGTAAAATTAGAACAGCCTTCTGTCTGTCCCGTTTTCATTCTCGTGCACTGACTCGTGCGCTAAGCTGAACAGCCAATCAGAGTTCTCTCTCTCACCGAGAAAACTAAGTGGGCGACACTCAAAAGCGGCCGATCATTGGCTTGGTGTGTCCCGGGCGTTTCAAACCATAATTAAAACCAGCAACACCAGTATGTGATGTGTTGCAGGGGCCCTAGAAAGTCTCCTTACAGCCAAACTTTCAACTAATGTCATGCAATAACAGTTTGAAGAGAATTTTGCAGATCAATTAAAGGTGATCTGTTTATATTGACGGACCCGTCTCCTGTCCTCATGGCGTTGTGTGCGCTGTGTGTGAACGTAATCGTATTTCGATTTACATTTTTGCTTCTAACAATTATGAAAACAAGATAATCGAGGTAAAGCGATTATTGTGTGCAGCCGCTTTCCGTCCAGCGCACTTTCCTTTCCTTCACAGCGGCGCGCTTTCATTCCTCCCTAAGCTAAACTTAACACCCAAATCAGCCGAATAAGTGAATGATGTCAAATGCAGTCTACTGTTGCTAATCTGCGGGACGTGCTTGATATTAAACAATGTTATTAAAAGTGTATTAAGCCACGAATGAGACGCTGTCCCATAGGCACGTGCTCCGAGACAGACCGGAGCGTGCTTAAGCAAAGTATACTGTGTGCTTCAGATACGCACCTTAACGGTCATATAGCCTACACACAGGTATGTTGAAATGCCATTTTGGTAAGTATCCTCGTAAACACACTGGGTTATGTCTTAAGTGAATGTAAACACTGAGAAAGAGCGTGTGTGTAACAATATATTGGGTCCGTGCAGCTCTTAAAGTGACAGCAGCCTAATAAACCTGCTGCAGTTATTAACGTTAATCAAAGAAGAAACGACAAAGATAAAATCACTCACTGCTCTTGAATGAATAAACTGTAGTTTTAATAAGGATTAGTCTATATTTAATGTATACAGTAGTGTTATTTTACATTTGATTACTTTCCGATTTCTGTCGTAGGCTATTACTGATCTGAATACCACTGTTATCTTCCTGAAAAACCAGTTTATTAAAGGTGTATTTTTGTTCTGTTGTATTTTTTTTTTGTCGGTTTATTGCTGACTGTTTACTTGCATTAATAAATGCATTAATTAACCTAGTATTACTTTTTGCTGAAGTATCGATAATTGTGAAATTTAGACTTTGATCATATCACCCACCAATAATCGTGATTTCAGTATTGACCAAAATAATCGTGATTATGATTTTTTGCCATAATCGAGCCGCCCTAATTGTAGTTCTAGACTAAATGTGAGCATTTACTCATAAACAGATTCAGTATTCCTCAAAATGAATAAAAGCATTGAAAAGCAAAGTTGAATATTACACGAATCCACAATAATTAAATATGTTACTCAAATATACTTTATGCATTTAATCTCCCTTTATTAACCAATATCTTTGCTGCTGACCTTCGATGATCCAGTTCAACTATAAGCAAAAATGACTTAAAATGATAAACATCACATTAGTATTTAATTTTTTTGTTTTTACTGCTGAAGTAAGAGTGGGTGCTTCTCATTTCTTAATTGTGCATCCTCGTATCCTTTCCCTTGCGTCTTAACACCAATATAACTTAACATATTACTTCCCATAGGACGTAACTAGTTAACGCAATTATTCTGATTAAACATTACGAGGTCAGAACATTTAAAAAAATAAAAAATGCACGGATGCATTATTCACAGTAAGATCTATAAATAGACGTGTGTACAACAGAAGCGCACCCTTGCAATGCATGCAAACACGTGCGTCCGCATGCTCTGATCGCTGATGATTTTCCCCAGCCGGCGTCAGACACTGACAGAGCTTCGGCACGCTCTCCTGTTGTGCGTATGGCTCAGTGCCACCTGCTCGTGGCACCTCCTCTATAATGCTGAGAAAAGCCTTGCCAAAGTAAGAGAAATGAGATTCCTTTTTTCCATTTATACAATGTTGATAGCGAGTAAAAAGAGAAAACATTCTCTAAAGATAGAAGATACACGCGGAGCCCGATAAGGGAGCGTAGGGCCAGGACACGGTGGCGCTGTAACTATTTCATCTTCCATGGTAACTTAAACAGCAGACAAAAGCCTTCACACTCCAGGGCCCTCTGCCAGCATGCCAAGATTGACTGGGATTGTAATAATTCATAGACTTTGGGGCTCGACTCTCCAGAGGTGAGCGACTGCATTAAGCTTTGATGAAATGGCCACTTGGCCTCCATGTGTGCCGCATGTGGTCAGTTCAGGCAGGCGGTGACCTGAGGCTGAACACAAGATCTGGGTGGTGTGAATGTCACCCGGCCGGCTCAATGGGAGAACTGAACGCATCAGCTCACATGGAGTCGTGTGATTTGGCCATGACATCGCAAAAGCATGCAAGATTGCGCTAAAGATGCTCTACTCTTATGCTGCCAAATGTACAGAGAATGCAGGACCCATGAAACAACTGCCACCTTAAAACCCTCAACCAAGACAGCAGATTGGATATATGTGACCCTGGAGCACAAAACCAGTCCTGCATCTCACGGGTATATTTGAGGCAACAATGCATTGTACGGGTCAAAATGATCAATTTTTCTTTTATGCCAAAAATCATTAGGATGTTAAGATCATGTTCCATGAAGAAGCCTATTTTAGGACCATTATGATTTGTGTTTGCATTTATTTTAAATGACAATTAACCACATTTTAAAGGTGCAGTGTGTAGTATACTGTATATGAGGATATATTGACAGAAATGCAATATAATATACATAACTATGTTTTCAGTGGAGTATAAAGATTGTTATGTTTTTATTACCTTAGAATGAGCCGTTTCTATCTACACACACCGCGGGTCCCCTTACAGTGAAGCTGCCATTTTGTGCCGCCATGTTTCTACAGTAGCCGTTAAAGGGACAAACTGCTCTACAGAGCGCTAGCTACTCTCTGCTGTCTCAGACGACCACATCTTTGTCCTGTGTTGGCCACCGTAGCTTCTCTATGTGCTCCGAAAGGGAGGGGTGAGCGGTGGACGGGTGCAATTCACAAGCTCACCACTAGATGCCACTAAAATTTACACACTGCACCTTTAAACGCTTATTATTCTCAATGGTGATTCTTAATAATGTTATACAAAGACGTAACCACCTAAACCAAGACCAAGACAAGACCAGCATTCCTCAAATTCATCTAAGGCCCTGTTTACAGCTGGTATTAAGAAGCGTTTTGATCGGATCTCAAGTGGGCGACTCTAAATACAGGTGTAAACGGGTCTGAAACGCTTGTCCACTTTCGTCCAGGGGTAGTTAAATGCATTGCTTTCGTAGTGTAGACGCTCATGTGGTCAAATGCGCTGGAACAGCCACTAAAGACCCGCTACTCTCCGCCGACTGACCTAATGCGGAAACATTCTCCGGCCGTTCATATGTAAGTGAGTTTATTTCATCCATTAGATGGAAAGATCTGAAAAAGCCATTCATTTACAGCCCATAGACCCTCCCCTCGAAGAAATCAGGACAGAAGTGACTGAAAGTGGACAAAAGAGACCATTAAACGGGAATGTGTCTCCCTCGTGTACTCGTGATCCGATCGACCAAACGCATCTTAACACCAGGAGTAAACAGGGCCTAAAATATCTGCCTCTACTGCCTGACGAATGTCTTATATTTAATCAATAAATACAATTATAATAATAAGACACTACATAAGACAGATGTTACCAATCAAACAAAACGTCTCGGTTACGTATGGTAACCCTCGTTCCCTGAAGGAGGGAACGGAGACGTACGTCGGACGTCACCGACTGAAAGGGAACCACTAACAGCTACATTCATCTTTGCACAGAAGCTGCATCTGAATCAGTTACAACTGCATAATGTTTTAAAAAAATAACATTTGTTTATTGAACATTTGCATAAAATCAATATGCACTCGTGCTCATATTCGTGAAAACAGCTCTTGTGATATTGCTTAATTACATCATATATTATCATATAAACATACAAGAACTATTTTGCGATCATATGCTGAATTTTGTGGGCATTTGCACACTGTGAAATATTATATGATCAATAAGTTTTTGCATTGCTTTGCATCAAAATAAGCAATTTTCAACTTTTAATGTTGATTCAGCTCATTTTTAAGTCAGTTTAATGTAATTTAAGTTGAAACTACTTGAACATCCAAGTTGATTGTACTTAAAAACTTTTTTTTTTACAGTGCATTAATTTTGGTGACATTTTTAGACACAATTCCCCTTTAATTTCTGTCCCGGAAAATTGAGTTTTTGACTGGTCCTGAGATAAAATCCCATGTCTGTAAAACAAATACTACAGAAACCAAATACTTACTCTACTATTTATTTATTTAATGCATTTCCCACACACTAATAAAAAATGGGAGTCAAATGTACTTAGTCGTCATGAAAATGTAAATCATGCAAAACACTAAAATTGCATAAAAAAATTTAAAAATAAAGTCTTTTTAATTTTTATTTTGGAATGAGTAAAAAGTTTATGCAAATTACAATATAATGGACAAACATGACTTTTAAAGGCTTGTAATTTTGCAGATTATATATGAATTTCTTCCCCAACTAAACTAAAAGTGTATTCTTTTTATTTGTACTATGCATGTGTTTGAGGTTTTTATAAGTGCATGCCTTTATTTCCTTTATCGGGACGTGCATGATCTGACACGCATCCATTGACCCTCCCTGTCCTTCAGGAGATTGAGCGTGCATAGTTATGCAAAAACACTACGGCAAATGTGCGTAATGAGGTAAAATGAGAAAACCTTTAACATGAAATTGTAAACCCAGGGACCATTGAAGACATAGCGTCTGCCTGCCCGCAAACCTTCCCACAATCCCCCCACCTTATCATCATTAGCCACTGGATACAGATACAAAATAAGTAGCCCTTACAGTGGGCCATTAAAGTGTCATTTGGGCAACTGTGCATGAAGAGCCCCAGATAACACGCAGTGCTGATGCAGATCCAAGTTTTTGAATCATAGCCTCATATAAAGCGCTTAAATCACACTGCACACTAAAGCAGTCAAGGGTTTCATTAAAGAGCGAGTCACTCAGCAAGACAAATACTTTCAGAACGGAGGGAGGAGACGCGTCAACACACAGACAAACTTACTGAGGGACACAGATGTGTTTGAGCTTTTGTTACATCCTTTGCATTGGATAATCGACGTGAAACTGTTGTGTCTCAATTTTAAAAACACATACGTGACATAAATTCAAAGGTTAAATAATTAATTCTAAGCCACCTCGCTGTAATATGCAGAGACTTAGCATATTTGTATTTTTGGCATCTTAAAAAGTGTGGCACGCATTCAAGAAGATGGATAACCTGCTCCGGAAAACTGGGTTTCCTTCTGGGTAAGAGATTGCAAATCAAAGCTGGACCAATCAGCTGTGAGCAAAGCAGCTGATGCAATAAAGCCACACCCCCTTTATTTCCTCATAAAAGCAGTACTTTAGAAACAAAACTGTAATCATTTATTATATTTATTTTATATGAATTATATCCTTAATGCGATACACTATATTTTGACAGTTAATCTCAAACTTTTCATTTAAATTAAGGTAACACATTAGTTTAGGGTCCAATTCTCACTATTAACTCGTTGCTTATTAGCATGAATATTACTATATTAGCTGTTTATTAGTACTTATAAAGCACATATTAATGCCTTATTCTGCATGATCATATTCTACATCCCTTAATCTAAACTAAACCACTACCTTACTAACTATTAATAAGCAGTAATTGGCAGTTTACTGAGGCGAAAGACGTAGTTAATAGTGAGAATTGGAGCCTAAACTAAATTGTGACCAAATTAAATATATGCAAATTCAACTTAACAAACTTAAATATGTAAAATTTGGGGAGTAACGGAATACATGTTAACGGCGTTACGTAATTAGGATACAAAAATCTGGTAAATGTAATCCGTTACAGTTACATAAAAAAGTAATCAGATTACATTTTGTAAAAAATGTGGAAATAGTCAGGATTATAATTGTTTCACTTAAAACTAAATAAATGAGTATTTTGACAACTTAACGCTATATTGACAGTGATGCGCGGATCGGAGACTGCGGATAATCCAAGTAAAGTAATAAAAAATAATTAATTTTCCAATTCCATTTAATTGCAGGTTGGTCGCGGGTCGATGAGAGATAAATCAATAACGTGTTGATTTTAATAAAGACAACTCTCACTTCACGATAAAACGCTACAAACGAGCGTCACTCTTTTACTTTCGGTTTCAACAACAACGAAACCAATCAAGGAAAATATATGCCTAGAGCACCTCCTAGTGGTCATGATATAAAACACAAAGGGAAAAAAACTACATTGTTGCTTAATAACTGCTTTCTAAAAATATATAGAACTCCAACATAATTATGGAAATATGTGTTTAAAGCTTAATTTTTTAATCAGGCTCTAATTTGCCGACTCGTTAAGCTAAGCAGTTGCAGGGTCCAGTTGTTTAAAAAGCAATACAAAATTTGAAAAAGAGAATTAAAAGCTAATTTTATTTACATATCACCTTGAAGGAATCCAAAAGTAATCCGATTACATTACTTTATGTTTAAAGCATGTGTTCAGGCTATTAATGAAATGCAATTTCGCCAAAGAAGAACTTTTACTTTAAATAGCTAAATGTTCATTATAATCACTGTAATGTGACGATCAGATATCTAGGTTTGAGTGGGTGGATTAATTATATTAACAGCAAATTCTTCATCTCTAATTCAATACAATGCAAGGAAATCATTCTCCTAAATAGTGCTTTTGACTTTATTTACACATGCAACCTTTAAGGAATCCAAAAGTAATCAGATTACATTACTTTCATATTGTGGTGCTTGGATTACATTACTAATTTTTTTATGACGGAATTTGTAACTGTATCGGAATACATTTTTAAAGTAACCCTCCCATTTCTGCATAACTATATACATATTAATGCAAGATTTATAATATATAAAGCTTTTAACAGATATTGTCAGATACTTTCTTTCCGCTGCTTTCTCAAACTTTCGAGTTACTTCCTGCCTTGTAAATGCGTTTCAATGCATATCTTTTCATAACAATATCTTAACTTCCAGCAGAAGAGTGAATTATGAGACACTTTTAGGTTAACCATAAACTCCAATTTGTTTGGTTTCATCAACTCTAAACCTACTCTGAGTTTCAGAGTGTGTTCAACCAGCCTTGTGTAGAACGTTTGAAAACAATCTTTATATTTAATAATCAATTCCATCTGGAACCACTAGGGGCACAGAAATCACGCACTGCAGCTTTAAGAGGTGTGATGCATAAATGATTGGCAAAAAGAGTGTTTTGTTCTGACCCTTTATGGCATGAGAAATCACATCCTGATGCTTAAGTGCAGATTTTTGCAGTGGCCAGCACTTCTGATCGTTCTTTATCATTATCATTTTATAAGCCGAAAATATGATATTCCTCCCACATAGCATGTGAAGGAGAGATATAGATTATGAATAGTGTCGTCTGGCTTAATAAACAGCTTTGGCTGACACAATCTGCAGCATGTTGTGACCCGCTCTACATCTGTAAGAGCCATACATTCAGTGCGGGCTTGTCCACACGCCAATGCATTAAATACATCAGAGCGCAGAGATAGCATCGCTTATAGTGCTCGTTCCTGATGTGTTGCCTGTCGGCATGGTAACATCTCCCCGAATAGCCTCCCACCGGCAAGTTTTTTAAACGCACTAAATCAGTCCTTGAAAGAAGTGTATATATATATATATATATTTGCTGATAACCCCTTCTCGAGAAAGTATTCATTGAAATGATATAATAACTGACATGGAAGGGGTAGACGGTGTAAAAAAAGGCAATTTGATAAATAAAGTATTTGCAAGTTCCTTTTTTGACATGGGCTTTAAAGACGGGAAGAATTTAAGCATCCCGAAAGGCCGAGTAAAATTGAATGCCAAGCTTGTGTGTCTAAAAAGAAATTCAATTAAATGGGATTTTAGCGTTGTGAATGCATGAGAGTCTTTGCGCAGCTGATAAGGGCTTCACCGCGCTAAGACCACCTTTATGCCAGCAAACGATCTGTTCCCTCTAAACGTGTAATCCTTACTTGCAGCACAATATGGATAGCTGAAATATCAATGTGCTGGGGAACCAATTTAACCACATTGAATCAAGTGAGGGGGACAGTTGAGGATGGACTTCCTGTGGCTTAGAGAACAGCCACACCAGCTTTAGCGTCTCTCGCTGAATAGAGCTGAAGCTCTGATAATGTCCCACTAGTGGCAAACAGCCTGTATTATTCCCCTCAATGGAGGATTTTGTATTGTCCTTCATTTTCCAAGGCAAGTGCCAGTTAAGGAAAACTCAAAATTCCCTTTGAACACCCCACTGAATGTGTTTAAGGATCAAGCGCTATCAGCCAAACACACTTTCAGGGATGAACACGAAATTTGGGTGATTTTAAAGTGGCAAAGAACTGGCAACGCACTGATTTACAATGATATGTATTTAAAGATATTGCACTGGACACAAGAGGGTGTTGTTGTTTAAAGCCATCAAGTCGGTGGGAAACTATATATTTTCCTCATCATTTTCAGCATGTGAATGACAATATGCACTGATAAAGCATTACTTTTTGCACATAATAAAAGTCACTTGAACACACAGCACATTGTCTGAATGTGTAAGTGCATGACAGCAATATGTGTCACTTTTACCTCGAAGCAGTGTTATTATAGTTAGCTACAACCATTAAAACACTTTTGTTACTTGAAATGAAAAATAAAATTGAAATTATTTTATATCAATGCCAATGCCTTTAGTTTAACTTGATGCACTAAAGTAACTACAACTAAAATAAAAATGAATAAATCTATATAGACATTAAAAAAAAAAAAAAAAAATGAATATAGCTGCAAGCAGCAATTAACGGGGTTCAAGCGCACAGGCATAAAAAGGTATTATGTTTTATTTTAACAAGCCTGTAACCACTTGGATCTTAGCCAAAACAGGCAATTTACTATGGAAATATAGTATTTTTAACAGCAATTGAGGTGGAGCCAAAAACCTACGACAAGGCCGCGAAAATACATTTTTGAAATAATCTCCGATATTTAACGAACGGTTCGATTGACAGCGGCGGTTCTAGAGGCAAAGTAGCTCTACCATGTGGTATGAATGTCGTGGGCGTGTGTGAAAAATCTCTTGATATTCAATCCTTTACGCACGTGAAAAACGTGAAGGCGCGACGAACGGTTTAGGAGTTACGAGCCATTTCGTACTTTTGATTGCTGTAGTGCCCCCATCAGGCCGATTGGGGCGAGATTTGGTGTCGCTGTAGACGGTGAGAGCACTACCAACCCTCAAAGTTTCAAGTCTCTACGGCTTACGGTCTGGTCTGCCCAAGCATTTGTAGGGGAGAATGCTGATCCTTGGGAACTCTAACAATTACAGTAGGGTTTGAACCCCTAATGACAAAACACACAACAAAATTACTAAAACTCTATTATGTGACAGTCTGTCATTTTTACACTACTTTTGAAACTGGTTTCTGATGGAATCGAAAACATACAGTATTTTGACACTGAAAAACCACACATTTCAGCAATATTTTGCATTATTTACATATCTACGGACAGCATTACATCGCCAGTTACCACCGAAAATAACTGTGGCATATTCTTGATACGTATCAGTGAGTTGCTGCCTTTTACTGATGTCAAAAAGAGTTGCCACATTGTGAAATTAATCACAGCAATCTGGTCATTTCTTCATGTATGCTTGTTTTAATCTCCCTGAGAGCCTGAAAACTCAGACCAGTCTCATTCAGCAGACAGGAAATCTTCAGAAATACAACTTAAGTAAGACATCAGACAGTGAGACATGTAAAAAAGTGCATGACCTCATTTGAATGACAACCAAATCAGAAATTCAGGCCACCAAGACAATAAAAGAAGATCTAAAAGCCACTGTAATTGCGTCAGTAACAGTTTATGGACAGTGTCCACTCTTTAACTGTGTGATAAAACTTCAATTACCTTCAATGAACCTGTGTGCCATCCTGAGCAGAGCAAAAGATTTTAGTGACGCCAAACAGAGAGATGTTAATTTTCTAAGAATAGATGTGAACATTTATGTAAGGAGAAATCTCCAACCCAGAAGTGCTTCCTTCGCACACCTCTAAATTACCCATTGCGCACGAGTAATTGAATGCCTAAGATTACGGTTAATTAATAAATTACAGGCGCACGCACAATGAGCGCTCATTAATGTTGATTCCATACATAAATGTTTTAACGGCTTACGCCATCATATTACGCCATCTCAAATTATTAATTAAAGAAAGCCGATTAAATTATTTGCTCCATTATGTATTTTAGGGATTCCGGGAGCATTGTGGCGCGTTTCTCCTCCACCTTTTTAGCAGGCAGGATTTAAGTGCCTATTTGAAATCAATTTCTCTAATAATGATCCTAATGAGCTCATCAATTAAGTCTGCCATAATGGGATGTTAGCTCTGCTTGTGGTTATCACTTAAAGTCTGCCACTAATTTCCATGCTTCATCTATCAAAGATGATTGGCTAATACGGTGTCGGCCTGTTAGGGGTGATATGGAGATCAGAGGAGGACGCCATTGAGTCCAAACCTTCCAGAGCGGATAACACTGATATCCTCTGAGACCCGTGCGTTTGCGGGACGTTAGGGTCGAGGAGGGGTCCGCGTTCGGGGCGGGGGCTCGTCCTGCACACCCCATTATGCAAATGAGCCTGATAATGGATTTCAACATCTCGCTCTTATTTACATAAGCAAGCTTTTCAATGGTCGTTCCACATCAGGGATCCCATTATTTGGCTCCTTTCAGGGCCGTTTATGAGCTTTGCCCTCTCCTCTGACCCTGCCGTTTCACACACTGACAGTGACACTCTTCGTGTGCACGGATAATGTATGCTTTGCTTAACCGCCGAGTGTTTTCTTAAAGCTCAGAAGGGTTGTTTAACCCCGGGGTTTAAAAGGCCCTCCGGCAGAAACAAACACTCGGCCGGGGAACATGGCCCGGTCATTTTATAGGCTATTATCATCAGATAAACCAAGGAATATGTGCGAATCGAGAGGAAAATCCAGTGCGATGTTGTATGCGAAAGAGCTTTATTATAATAATGAATAAGGATGCATTTTTCACTGTTTTCCAGCTGTGTTTACACTGTTTCATCATTGCTTTTGTTGTGAGTTGACGAACGTTACCGTTATTGTGCAGCATCTCTGCGTATCACATTACTTCTACACGGTAGAAAATATATGATCATTACGTTTTTATTAGTGCTGACAAAGCGATTAATCGCATCTAAAATAAAAATTGTGTATGTGTGTGTGTACTGTGTGTAATTATTATGCATATTTAAATACACTCTCATGCATGTATATATTTAAGAAATATTTGTTATATTTATTTATAAAATATTTATAGTATATATACAGTATATGCATGCAAATATTTCTTAAATATATACATGCATGTGTGTGTGTGTATTTATATATACATAATAATTACACACACATACATTGTAAACACAAACTTTTATTTTACATGTGATTAATCGATTTGTCAGCACTAGTTTTTACATTGCTTTAGTTTAGCAATTTCATAAATTATACAAGATTCAACCCATTTTTAAGTCTGTTTAAGTTGAAATGACTTAAATATCCACATTGATTGCACTTAAATTTAAGGCAGCAACATTTTTTTTACAGTGTTTGTTGTATTATTTACTTCTTGATCTATTATTATTTACTGTATCTATTTACTTTAGATGTTCTACGTAAAGGTAATAAAAATGATATGATGTTAATGAAGTTATGACAACATTTGCATTGATTTAACGAAGCAATTTTCATCTTTTTATATAATACAAGATTCAACTTATTTTTTTAAGTCATTTTATTGTTGAAATGACTTATTTTGGGTGATTTTTTTAAATGCATGTTAAACAAAAACACAATATTAAATTAAGCTAAAGTCCAGCTAAATGTTTCATTGTTGCTCTGTAAAATGAAAATACACTGTAAATGTACATAATAAAAATGATTGGGTCAATGCATATTTTTGTGTCCAAGTGCATTATTTCCTTTTAAAATCATTTGATATATTCATGACATATTTTATCAAATCTATTTAGTTTAAATTCATATGTT
This sequence comes from Rhinogobio ventralis, assembly GCA_039654625.1. Classification (NCBI taxonomy): domain Eukaryota; kingdom Metazoa; phylum Chordata; class Actinopteri; order Cypriniformes; family Gobionidae; genus Rhinogobio; species Rhinogobio ventralis. The sequence continues at coordinate 38,874,106 of CM077198.1, forward strand.
TTGTTATCTTAAACCCCCAAAATGTCAGATGGTGTAACTGTCCGAACAAATAAACAGACGAGAAAACGATTTAAAAATATACATTTAAAAACTGAATCTTAAGGCGTCACTTCTTGAAAAAGCATGGCTTAATTCAGTGTTATATTGCACTTGAAACAGAGCATTGCAAAGTAAACTTTTTTATGTTATATATAAGATTCAACTCAGTTTTAATGTGATTTAAATTTAAATGACATCCAAGCTGGTTCTACTTAAAAATGTAGAGCAGCAACTTCTTTTTTACAGATTAGAAATAACTGGTGAAGTTAAATGTACTTATTTTTCTTTGTTAAGTTTACTTAATTTAGTCAAGTAGGTTTTGCTTAATCCCATATGTGACCCTGGGCCACAAAACCAGTCATAAGGGTCGATTTTACATAATCTGAAAGCTGAATAAATAAGCTTTCCATTGATGTGTGGTTTGTTAGGACAATATTTGGCTGAGATATTTGAAATCTGAGGGTGCAAAAACATCTAAATATTGAGAAAATCTCCTTTAATGTTGTCCATAGCAATGCATATTACTACTGATAATACATTTATGATATATATATACAAAATATCTTCATGGAACATGATCTTAATATCCTAATGATTTTTGGCATTAACGATAGATGGATAATTTTGACCCGTGCAATGCATTGATGACTCAAATATACCCGTGAGACGCACGACTGGATTTGAGCTCCACGGGCACACATATGAAATGCACTTAAAAAAACTGCATGCAAAAACTTCCAAAAGAAAAACGAGCGCTTAAGTATGCTCAAAGCCATTAATATTTATTAATGATATTTATGCTGTATGCAGGATTTGCTACGAGACGTTATTCTGAAGGCCTCAATCGCATTTAGAGACTTGTTTAGGATTATGATGAAATCTGCATTATTCATGTATTTATACTAAAGCATTGACTTCTTTGTTAGATTAATCAATTTTCACTTTTTTTCTGAGTTATATTACAGACAGCCAAAAATGTATAAATATGCATGTGATTTATACTGCAAAATTAACTGTGACACAACCAGATGATTAAATGATGCATGGCTTTGTTTGATTAATTGATTTATCACAAATTTTGGAGAACTCATTAATTATTTCACGGTAAACTGGGTAGGTAGTGCAAATACCAAGTGAGAGGTTACAACCAACAGCTTCAAACTGATATTACTGACTTTTTGTGATTATAACAGTATATTTTAAAATATTCAGTCATGGTTTTAATACTAGAAGCGCATTTTAATGATCTCACGTTAAGGCAGAGGACAATAACCGAAATGCTGGGGAGAATGTGTTTTAAGCGCAGGGTTTGCACATAAGTGGGGTTGCACATAATGAAATGCAAAACCTGTGCGGCTAACAATTGGAGGCTTGTGTAGCAGCTTAGCCTGTTGGTCCAGGGCTATTCGTCATAATCAGCGGCACTTTTCTCATTAGTAAAAAGCCATTACTCGTGGACTTTATCAGCCACCCAGCGTTATCGGCGCGGCGGCAGCAATCCGAGCATGCAGCGGCGGGGATGAAAGGTGTCCCGCGAGTGTTTCAGAAGTCCTCGGTCAGGTGTCACTTCACGCTCAGAGTTGAGTCCGTTCTCGCGCACCAGAGCAACAGGCGCACAAACACAGGAGAAAGCGTTCGCTGTAGGCCATCAGTGTTTAGACGGAGCTCATTGTTCGGCTGTCAGGAAGACGAGTGAGGACCGTCCCACCACGACACCGCTGGGACGACGCCACTTAAACATCTCGGAATCTGACAGCGTCGGTTAAATTATCCGCAATCTGTGTGAATTCATACATACAGAATTAATACTTCATCTTTCAATGCAATTCACCACTGATTTATTTTTAACGTTTACTTTGCAATATTTATGTTTAATTTCCTGTTTTTTTGTATGTGGTAGTAAGTGAGTACTTTAGTACAAAGGAAAAATGATACTCAATTATTTTGGGTACGTTTTTTTTGAAAATGCATGTTAAACAAAAACACAATATTAAATTAAGTCCAGCTAAATGTTTCATTGTCCCTCTCAACGTCAAATTAAAATACACTTTTTAAAAAATATTATTGGGTCAATGACGTGACGTGCATAATTTGATAAATTCACAACATATATCACTTTATTATTCTATAAAACCTATTTACATTTAAATAACACATATTATTTTATGTTTTGTTATCTTAAACCCCCAAAATATCAGGTGGTGCAACTGTCCGAACAAATAAACAGACGAGAAAACTATTTAAAATGGGGTTTTAATAAAAACTAATGTAACACTTTATTCTACAGTGTCCTTGTTACACACGTTACATGTACTTAGTAATAATAAATTATGCATAATTACATGCAACTAACCCTCACCCAAACCCTATAGTAAGTACATAATAATAATAATTACTCAGTACTTAAATATATAATTACACTGTAACAATGACACCTTCAAATAAAGTGTAACCAAAACTAAATCCTATGGCATCATTTTAGGTTTGAACATATGAACACATTTTATACATAATAATTGAGATCATTGAAAAACGTTATTATTGGCACAGCTGCAAACATGGCTCTTTTATTATGAATTGACAAGGTAATAAAAGTACAGATGATAAAGCATCGTCCAGAGGAGCCCAACTGATCCAAGCTTTCTCTCTCAAACACTGATAAAAACCGCTCAAGTACGGGTAGGTTGGTACACTTTCCATGTCAGGTGGTACAACTATAACTGTTTGGTTGAACCGCCTGACATTAAGACAGTCAAAAAAATGAATTTAAACACTTTGAAATATTATTTAACAACTGAAATTTGTTTAAGACACATTGCTCATGAATCAAAAAATAGATTTTTTTGAAGCTTTATTTGTCCATGACCCTATTCGAGTACGTTTTACAAGAAAATACTATTTCAGTTTTTCTACTGCCAGATTTCATGTTTAATTCAATGTGTTACTTGCCTTTTTTGTAATTGTTTGTGAAATTTACAAGCAATTTCAGTAAAATTAGTTTCTACAACAAACTTGTCAGAAAAAAGAACATCTGTGTACTTTTTATACCCCTGAAAGGTTCATAGTAGTACCTTAAGGTATGTATTGCTACTCGAAGGTACTAATATGCACCCTTTTAGGAGTAAAAAAGGTACAAAGATGTTCTTTTACTGTCCCAGTGACAAGCTGATGTACCCCTAAAGGTACAGTTTTTGCACATTTTTTTACTGATGTGAGCTCATGGTCTGAAGCTCATGGCGCAGGAGCTCTTACGGCGTGTCCGAATCCACTTCTGCTAGTTTAATGACGGGAAAAAGCAGTCCAAGTGCCCGGAGCGTGATCCAAAAGGGTTGTCCCTCGTCTCTTAATGAGTCATGGGTGTGTTTTGGGCGTAACGTGCAATAAACCAATCAGAGGCTCATCTCCCTTTCCCTTCAAAAGCCAGTTGTGCTCGCACCATGAGCGGATTCACTATTCACATGAGGAGAGACTGAACGCTTCTCCAGAGAGGAATCCTATATTTTAATATTTAAAGACGTGTGTGTCCTGTGTGTGTGCTAATCAGAGTGTGTGTGTGTTGTGCACCGCCTATAAGCTCATATTACTAACACACCCTTTAAATAACACAAAAATCCTGCCTTTAGAGCAGGTGTGTGCTGGTCAATGGCGCAGTCGTCTTCAGTTCCTTACAATAGCAACGCTCCAACAATGCTCCTGAACTCCTGGTGTTCAGACCAGACGCCCATGGGTGAACAGATGTGCCAGTGCATTTGATATTTAAACAACGTGGAGCTGGACGTGAACATGAGAACTGCGTCCGGCTGAGACTAGCAGAACACACTCCGGGTGAATGATAGGGCCCAATATGACTCTGTGAATGGTTTTGCATCATAATAAAGTATGTAATGTACATTACAGGCCACATTTCAAATGCAACACTTAGTCCCTAATCCATCTGTATAATGGGTTGAAGAGAAACCTGTGTTAGAACACAAGGAAAACGAGCAAAACGAGGTCTTGATCCTGATGTGCGGCTCGTATTGAAAGCATGAGAGCTGCACTTCTAAATGGTGAACGTGGCACAATGCTAACCGGCCCTGTGATTCCACACCGTGATCATAACATGCACTCGTGCGCTGGCGTGCTCAGAGGTCATTACGGTGTGGCTGAGCAGTCTGTAGGCATGTAATTAATACTGTAGCGTTAACATTTCAGCGGCGGCGGTGAGTGAGTTAATCACCAGAGGAGCCGGTGCTATGAAACCACTCTCCGCTGTTACGAATGGCTCCCCATCTCCCCTCTTAATCTGTATTTTACGAGTGAGAAACTTTGCATTATGCAAATCGGTGGATGGGAACAGGTGACATTTCGACGGAGAGCACGAGCAACAGCCCAGTCTGGTCTGGGACGCTGATTTAGACATTAGTATCTGTCATCGCTGAGTGCCCAAGCCTTGATCTGCATAGCAGGGGGAAAATCCTGTCTAATCTATCAGATTTAAGGTGGAAACGGCGTGAATGTGACTCTGGACATACATATGTATGATTGTGTATATGACCTCAAAAAAAAACAAGCATTTAAAACCACCACAACACCTCCTGCTGTTCACGGACACAATAAAAAAACCCTAACGCTCAAAATAATGAATCGGTTTGAGTAGAGCCAACTTAAATAAAACAAATTAGTTTGTTTTATGAGTATTTAGAACTTTCTTTTTCTTTTGAGTTCTCAAAACGGACACATTTTAAGTCATTTTGAATTGTTTCATTGTTTTGAGTTTTATGAACTTGTTTCTTTTCATTTAGACGAACTTAAATTTAACTGACACTGGGCTGGGATTTCTATTTCCCAGCATGCTTTTCCATAATACTCAAAAGAGAGAGGAAATGCTAAAGTTAAGTGTTATATAATGAGTTTTTGTGCAAGAGTGTTTAGTAGTGTTTAATGTTTCTGTTATGTTGTATTTGAGAACAGATTTATGTTAAATGTTTTATGTTGTCATTCTCATTCAGCAATTTCTATGCTATGCTAATGCTATCAAAGCATTGTGTTATCAATTAGCAAGTTAGCTTTTATTGAATTCGCTAGTTAAAGCTAGCCAAGTTTCCACTTCTAAAAATATTTAAGTTGAGATTTCATTATTTTAAGTTAAATATGAATTAGCTTACGCAATTATTTCATCAAATATTAAATGCTCGGTTATTTTAAACCAAATTTGTTTCAAATAGGAACAAAACCAATCGTTGGGTTAAATTTTTACATTACATTTTTAACCCAAAGGTTGGGTTTGTCCATATTTGACCCAAATTTGGGTTAAAACAACCCAGCATTTTTTAGAGTGAAGTTAAGAGTGAATACAAAATGTGTTAGTTGTTAGTTCTACTTATTTAAAGGTGCAGTGTGTAGTATTTATTGACAGAAATGCAATATAATATACATAACTATGTTTTCAGTGGAGTATAAAGACTGTTATGTTTTTATTACCTTAGAATGAGCCGTTTCTATCTACACACACCGCGGGTCTCCTTACAGTGAAGTCGCCATTTTGCGCCGCAATGTTTCTACAGTGGCCCTAAAGGGACAAACTTCCCTAAAGAGCGCTAGCTACTCTCTGCTGTCTCAGACGACCACATCTTTGTCCTGTGTCGGCCACCGTAGCTTCTCTATGTGAGGGGGGATGCAATGCACAACCTCACCACTAGATGCCGCTAAAATTCACACACTGCACCTTTAACCTTTGAATTTTTTTACTTTCTTTTTTTTTTACCTGATTACCTCAAATGTCTTAATCAGGTTTACAGTGTGCACTGACGTATTTGCCAAATAGCTAATAGCCTTCAGTTCACGTCACAGCTGTGAATATTATGCTACATGTTATTGCTAATACATATTAAAAACCCAGTTAATCTGATGAAATATCTGAACCCTGAAGCCCACAAGAAATCTGCAGAATAAATAAATTCCACAGATTTTCTCCCAAAATCAGCACACACACACACAAAGATTTGTCTAAAAGTGTAAAAGGAAGTTCACGGCTCAATTTATTCAAAATCAGAGTACAAGATAATAAACAGAAACACAAAACAAGAAATAATTAAACAAATCAATCTCAACAAAACCAAATAAAATTGCCATCAAACAAGTCCCAAATGCTAAAAAAGTGAGGAAACCCGTTGCCTTGAAATCAAGTAAATAAACTTCATACGTAATTGAAAAAATTAAGTTATGTGGAATTGTCAAATTCACGGTTTACTTAATAATTTTAAGCCAACGGGTTTCCTCACTTTTTTAAGTTAAGTCAACTGATCACTTTTCACAGTGAAGAACAAACACAAAGTTAAAAGTATGTGTTAGAAATCAGGGTCTCGCTTTATATTAAGTGTCTTTAACTAATATGCACTTACATAAAAACAATAATTACTAGGTACAATGCACTTATTGTGTTCATGTTGTATTTCAAAACACTAGTGATGCTATTGATGTGGATACGGGTTAGGACAGGTTTGGTGGCATTAATAACGAAATAATGAAAACTATGACGAAAAATGTCCATTGATGACCTTTTATTCCATGACGATGACGAGACGATGACGAGACTGTGACTATATCAACATGCAATATCGGTGACGAGGTATAAATCCCCCAATCAGTGCTCCTCTGTCAAAAGAACACATTTTCTGTGTTTTATTTAATATTTGCAATCTGGCAACCATGACAACATATGATAAAAACTTAATAGTACACAGGACTAAGAATAAGACAAAATTGAAAAATAGATGAACACTATGGGTAAGTTTAAGGGTGTTTTAAGGTGTAATTACATACATTATTAACAGCTGTATTTGCATGCAGGAATTTTTAAATATAAGTACAATGTAAAAACATGTATTGTAATGCATTATTGTAGTAACACGACGGTTACACTTTAGATTAGGGTCCGATTTTCCTCAATAAACTCCTAATTACTGCTTATTAATGGTTGAGTTTAGATTAAGGGATGTAGAATATGGTAATGCATTAATATGTGCTTTATAAGTACTAATAAACAGACAATATCCTAGTAATATGCATGCTAATAAGCAACTAATAGGGAGTATTGCACATATTGCATATATTTCCAAATTCTCAATGTGTTTTAAATGCCTGCAAATGTTAAATAAGCAACTAAATTCAAACGGCGTCCTGAAACAAGGCGCTGTTTTCAAGCACGGCCGAGATCCTTTCCCCCTCCACACGCCGGTCCACCTTAAATGAAAGCATCAGCACAAGCTTGGCTGCCCCTGGCTAATGTTTGCATCCAATAAAGAACAAATCAGCACCCAACTTGGCTCATCTTATCACGCAGTCATAACTGATGATCAAAGAAGTCATAAAGATCCCATTTAATCTTCCGCCTATCTATCACACTGATGTCTTCATCGTCTTTGTGCAGCGGTAATATCAGCCCATTACCAAAGCAAAATAGATCTGGCGTGCATACAAGGCGAATGAAGTGCTCACTTTGACGTGACAGCGTGATCAGTGAGAGCGGTAATCTGCGGGAATAAAAAAAGATCTCAATTATTCGCCCGGCGTAATGTGGGAGAGCAGCTTCACGCACGCACATCTGCTTTCATATATTGTGACACGCGCTGATAAAACATCCTTGCCAATTTACAGTCTCTCTGCTTGACTAATCTCCAACAGCTCCCAGCTCCTCTAATCACTCCATCAGCCGCAGAGAGACGGGCCGAGAGCGCCGGAGGAACACAGAGCTCTCCGAACACAGGCCCGTGCAATTGCCACCCAAATGAGAGGGATATTGGAAGACTATCCTCAATTCAAATTACATTTGTAAATGAGGCAAGCTCTTTTAATACGGAGGCATTAGGGATTTTTATCTCGCGGCACGCAAATATAAAGGGACGTTCCGGGGCCGAGCGTGTTGTGTCGGCTCAGGTGAATTACAGTGGATCCGGCCGAGAGGAGCCGCCCGCACCAGTGGAGACCATTAACGTAATAACTTATCTGCGCCGCGCCGGCCAAATGCATGGAATAACTGCTATGAGAAACAACCAAAACACACATTTTTCATCTTAAAACACAGCCGTTTAGTCTGCAATGCACTGAAAACCTTTCAGACCTACACACGGCTACAGCAGCACTATAGAGGCGGCTCTATTTTGCATTTGTTTTTACGTTTTAAAGAAAAAAGCAATATCTTGTGTAGTTGTGCTTGCTTTGTTTGTGATAATGACGCAACATGACAAATTGTGCATGCATGATTTTTGTCCAGGCTGTCATACAAAGGAATTATGAACACATGCAAAAAACAAGACAACCAACCAAATATTAATCATGTAACTTTTAGATTTTGTATGCTTTTTTTTTTCTTTTTTTTCTTTTTTTGCCAAATATTTTTTTTCAGATAAACAGCTTAACCAAGTTTAGTTTTTATATATATATATATATATATATATATCATATTTAAAATATTAAAAAAATATAATATTTTCTACATATTTTGATGGTTTCGTCGAACCTTAGGGCTATAAAAGACAAATATCACTTCTGACGACTACGCTATATTACTAGCATAACAATTACAATAAAATACTGGGGGGAAAAATACAGAAGAATTGACCATCTTTACAAAGGAGTTGAAATGATCAATGTTGCTAAATTACTATAATTAATTAGACATCTGTGCAAAAGTGCAAGATCTGAAATATTTCTTAATCATTTAAAAAAAAATCTGAATCCTAAAACTCGATGCTCATTTCCATGATAAAATTTGAAAGTTTTGGTATGGTATGTGAGCGTATTTGAATAAAAAACTAAAAAGAGGTTATTGTTTTTTTTTGTTTTTTTTCTGTTTATATCCCACAATTCTGACTTAATTTCTCGCAATTCTGGGTTTATATATAAACCTTTTGACCTTTTTTCTCAGAATTGTGAGATATAAACACACAACTGCTTTTTAATAGTTATTACTCCATGGCAGAAAGCATCTTCCAGTGTGTCAAACAGGGAAAACCCACAACAAAACAAGACTAAATCAAATCTCAGCGGAAGACTGAAGGAATTCAAGCGCTGTAATTCTCTGAGCACTAATTAACAGCAGCGCTCGAGACTCGGCCGTATTTTATAATTACTCCTGCAGGCTTGGGAACGGCCCCTCGCACAACTATCATTACCCCAATTATCATAAATTTCCCTATGCACCAATTAACAATATGGGAGGGCAGTGCTGCATGTATTTTAAGTGTTATAATTAAGCCAGGCTCTTTTGTTAATTAGCCTGTTCTGACTCTTTGCTTTTTATGCTGCTCGTCTACTCATTACCAGAGTCATTTAATTCAATTAGCACCTTAATTAGATGAACAGCCATGTTCTGATGTTGCAAGTCTTGTTGGAGGAGCACGGCATGATTAGCAAAGACAAACACGGCATGCAAATCGTGGATGCTGGAGGTGGACTGGAGACGAGCCAGATCACCCAAGCACACAGCCAGAGACAATACACACACACACACACACACACACAGGAGAATGCGGCTCACTGACAAACTTCAAAATGGTTCAGATTTATATGAATGAAAATGGGAACGTGTTTTATATGCTGGTCAACAGTTCTTTTAAATCCCATTATTTTTTAGCACAAAAGTTCACCCCAAAATAGAAAATCTGTCATTAATTATTCATCTTCATTTAAAAAGGACCTATTATGCCAAATAACTCTTGATGTTGTGTTTGGTCTCTACTCTCTTGAATGTTGATTATTTCCTCATATTCTCCATTGTTTGCGGCTCCTCTCTTCCCAGTCTGTCTCTATGAAGCCCCTCCTTCTGAAAAGCACACTGTGCTCTGATTGGTCGGCTGGAGCAGTGTGTTGTGATTGGTCAGTTTGGGAAATGCCCCGCCCCTTACCATAACCACCAGTTTCAACACGCTACTAACTAACTCAACCAGGCCCCGCCCCTTTATTCTGCATATGAATTATTATAATGAGGAATATTGTGACGTGTTGGTTCCTGGAAGAAAACTCACAACTACAATGGAGGCGTTTCAGGAGTTCAGGAACACTGATATAGAGAAGAACTGGAGATTTGTAATGCTCAAACAGCAACATCACACACTGAAGACAGATCAACATGGGAAAAAAGCAGAATACACTTGCGTTTAATCACCTACTACACTAAACCCGACCCTAAACCTAACCGATGGTGTTAACAAAAGCAAACATGAGATAAAAACACATTTGCTGAAGCAACCATGCCATTTTAGCTCCTTCTATTCTTTATGCTCTTTGATTGTGACTTGTGTTGAAGTGCAATGTTGTACCAGGTGAGCTACCGAGCAAGTTCGTTTTGTTCTATGTCATGTTTAGGGCCGTGACAGTGCAAAGTCAATGTCCCTATGATAACAAACTCTTGGACATTTAAAGAGTCTTTGCTGTGAAAATCCAGCGTTTAGTTGATCCTGATGAGCGCTCATTGTCACACACAACGGCTGGCTTTATCTATGAGCGGGCTTGGCTTCACGGCATCTTTGTTTCCAGTTGGACCATTAAAGGCGTGGTCAATTATAATTTCAGTTTTTTAACTTTAGTGAGTGTGTGATGTTGCTGTTTGAGCATAAACAACATCTGCAAAGTTACAGCGCTCAAAGTTTAGTCAATATTTTCTTTTACAGAAATCTCTCTTTTTAAGGACTACAACAAACGGCTGGTAGGGACTACAACATGACATCACTAACCCTAAGATGTACATAAGCCCCGCCCCCGGGAACATGTTGAGAAGAGGAAGAGTTGCTGTAGTCGAGCACATTTGGGAGTCGCTCAAGCTGTCGTCCGTCTTTCACATTTATTGATACAGTACGAACACAAATGCAGTAGCACGTCATAAAGCAACATGACAACATAAGTGATAACCGTAATTAAACTAAACTATCCCTGTTCTCTCTTCATGCAGCAGATATTCTCTGGCTCATCTTACAAGCGCTTTATAGATTATCATGACACAATATGCTAATCGATGACTTGAAGATGGTTAACTCATAAATTCATCAACTAACCCTTCAGAAGCGTCCTGTCTCATTCTACATGTTGTCTCTTCTTCTTGAGTCTCTCCATCATTGTCCGACTCCGGTTTGATCATAAAAGGCTGAACAGTTTCTGATATTTTCAGTGTGTGTGTGCGTGAGGTAATCAGAGCTGCTAACACGAGCTCTTGAAGCTCCGCCCTCTTCTTGAAAGGGGGCGGGAGCAGCAGCTCATTTGCATTTAAAGGGACACACACAAAAACAGTGCGTTTTTGCTCACATTCAAAAAGTGACAATTTTAACATGCTATAAAAATGATCTGTGGGGTATTTTGAGCTAAAGCTTCACACACACACTCTGGGGACATCAGAGATTTATTTTACATCTTGTAAAAAGGGGCATTATAAGAACCCTTTAAAGAACGCGACACACACGTCTCCTGTCAACCAATCAGATGGCGACTTCGAAACTTTATGTTACTGGCCACTGTTTTAACCCACTTACATCATTTCTATGGATGTATTGGATATTATTCGGTGGCGTGTTGAATGCCACGGTTGCCACACTGCTGTTGCATTCTTCGCACCGTCTCTGGATGAAGATACGGAGCAGCGAGTTGTGTTGACACAACTTCACAATAATGTCAGTGAGTTCATTCATCATGAAGTTGTGTGAACAACACACGTCATCCGTGTACGTCCCAGCACATGCACACTTGGGTCAGAGCGGTAATGACGTGATTAATGTGTTTACATGCCTGTAAATGCGATTAAAATTGGTGTATTTTAATGCGATTATGAGCATTAGTTTGATCGAAGAATTGAGTTTACATGAAGTAAAGTTTAATCGCAGTATTGCCATAATATCATTATGAGAGTGCATGTAAACAGTCAATGACGTCTAAACTATTTTAAAGATGTCAGCAAAGAATATCGAATCGAATTAAGATTCAAATCATATGACCATAATATAAGTTACATTTTTAAGTACAATCAACATGGCAGTGTAAGTCATTTCAACTTAAATTACATTAAACTGACTTCTGTTGAAAAATGAGTTGAATCTTGTATAACTTGAAAAGTTGAATAACTTATTTTGATGAGTTAAGGCAATGCAAAAACATATGTTGTCATAACTTATTGATTACATCATTTTTTACATTGTAGTGCACAAGTTGTATGACTTTTTACAATACTTTGTTGCTATTTGTGTCCTATTTGGATTTGAACAGCCACTGTGAACTGCCATTACATGGAAAATATTTTTTTAAAAGCACAAATATTACTGTATATTATAATATGAGGTCATAAAAACAGCACTCATAATGATCACTGAGACTGATGTGATAGAACCGATTTTATTTGATCAATTTTCTGTGCTCGTATTAGCACTTTGCACACAAAGTTACTAATAAATGAATAAATGTAAATGTTTTCGATTGGTTTCTAAACAGGAAATGGAATATAAAGCATGTCACACTGAGGGAGATCTCACTCACTGTTTGACGTCATGCCCACAGCCTCGCATAAACAGCACATTATTATTTTTTCTGAATATTAAGTGGGACGAGGGCCATTTATTGAAGCGCTGCGGTTGCGTCTGGCAGTAGTAGCCCCGCACTGAGACTGACATGTGAGATTAAGAGTGTGGGATTGGAGCAGAGGTAGTCTACTCTCACATCCCTGTTGACTCCGATAAGAAAGCCCATTCGATGACATGGAGGGACAAACTCAATTAACTATAATGGAGAGAGGCCATTCCAGCCCTCTGTTGACGGATGGCTACAGAATTCAGTTTTCTTGCTCGTGGAGATCTTAAAACCCGCTGAAAGGACGGGAGACAACAGGGACAAGCTGAATCAAAGGCTATCAATGAGAAATATCCTAATCTGTGGATTAAATGCCTCGCGGCCACAGTTTAATTTGAAGTGGAATACAAACCATCTCGGCGGAGTAACTCCAGCCGTATCGCCGAGCGAAAGGATAAAGAGAGCAGGCCGGATAAAGGCGGCAGGTCAAGCGGGCAGAAAACACTGCAGCCGATCAACAGTGTGAAGCGGATCATCAGACACACGTCAGCAAAGCCTCGTCTAAAGCCACGATGCATCTGTTGCACTTCATTACAGGACATCTTATTGTGAAGGTCAATGCCTCTAAAGGATTATTCTCATATTAATGCATTTAACCTGTTGATAAACTGCCCCGGCCCCAACTAATATCACGCATGCAATATATATATATATATTTCGACAATCTCTGTCGACATGAGAATATTTTGTATTCAATTTTAATCAAAGCATTTTAATCTCATCAAAGAATTTATTTGATCAAAAATATTATTACAGTGAAATATTATTATCATTTAAATCAGCTGTTTTCTGTGTGAATATACAGTAAAATATTATTTATTCCTGTGATCAAAGCTGAATTTATTTGATCAAAAATACAGTAAAAATTGTGAAATATTATTATAATGTAAATCAGCTGTTCTTTATGTGAATATACAGTAAAGTGTAATTTATTCCGGTGATCAAAGATGAATTTATTTGATCAAAAATACAGTAAAAATTGTGAAATATTATTATAATGTAAATCAGCTGTTCTTTATGTGAATATACAGTAAAGTGTAATTTATTCCGGTGATCAAAGATGAATTTATTTGATCAAAAATACAGTAAAAATTGTGAAAAATTATTATAATGTAAATCAGCTGTTCTCTATGTGAATATATAGTAAAGTGTAATTTATTCCGGTGATCAAAGCTGAATTTATCATCATTACTCCAGTCTTCAGTGTCACATGATCCTTCACAAATCATTCTGATATGAGGATCAACAAACATTTATGATTATTATCAATGTTGGAAACAGTTGTGCTGATTCATATTTCCGTGGAAACCGTGATAGCTTTTTCAGGATTCTTTGATGAATAGAAATTTCAAAAGAACAGCATTTGTTTTTAAATATATATATTTTTTGAGTGGCAGTGTATATCCAAGACTGCGATACAGGCTATGTACTTTTGATATTTGACTTGAAAGACTTGTATATTATATAAAAATATTATGAAATAAAATTGTCATCTGTCCCAACTTTGAAGCACAGTATTGTTTGTGGGTACACTAGTAAAATGAGATGAGATTACTGTAATAATATCAAGATTTTACAATTTACTGATGAATCCCAGTAATATATGATCAGATCGTCAAAGCTTTGAATTTTAGAAACAGATGTCGGATTTTAGCCAGAACAGGGCTGGGCAATAAGGTCAAAAATATTACATGAAAATATCACAACTAAACATTGCATTCGTGAATATTTAAAACCTGGATGAAAAACATATTTCTTAGAAATAATAATATTATTATTACTTTAAGAAGTACATTTTAGTGTACAGTAGTGATGTATTTCTGTCACAATTTCTTGATGTTAAAGCGAACTTTTATTTTGACGATTTGTCGAGAAGCTCTTTCAGTTTCAGTGGTTTCTGATTCATTTGACAGTAGTTGTTCTCAAATGAAACGTGACTCTCAGAGCAGCTCTGGAGATGACGTTCATGTGTTCATGTCCTCATATATTGAGACGGCAGATGCTGAAACATATGGAAGGCCAAAAAGGACAAAATGCGTGAAACTAACGTCTTAGTTTCACACATTTTGGAAGTGAGCGTCACGTGTGTGAGTGTGTGTGTTAGATGAAACCACACCATTCATTCACACAGAGATACGCAGAAATCCCTTATTATGTTGTCCATTTATTTCTGCTGTGTGTTAGGCTGTTAGATTAATCCATACTGAGTTAAAATCCCCAGATATCATCGTTATCAATGTAAATCTCATCGATATGATATTGTTTATCGTCCAGCCCTCAGAACAGAGACTACAGCATGAACACCTCATAATTAAATATGCCAAACTGTGTGGGCTTTCAAGTCCAAAAACTGTGCTTTGAGAAGAGGATTTCTCACTTCATGGGAATTTTCTTCCAGCCAACTACTTCAAATAAAACTCTTGACACAATGAACCTTGCAAAGCTTGTCAAACATGACAGCAACCCTCAGAAGAGCTCACTGTAACAGCCTCATAGCTCGTAAACACACATTTGTTTCCTTGGACAGATAATAAAACAGCTGCAATCTGACTCCTCTCAAGCGTTGAGTCTTTATCAAACCTGAACCGACTCTTTTTTTTTTCCTTTTCACAAGGTCATTATTCTGCAGCTTCACTTTTCTGTTAATGACTATGATTATTCATTCAATGCAATATTCAGTCAGCTATTCATGAAGAAAAGCCATTTCCACAGGTACGACTAGAGCTTTTCCAGACGCTATAAAATGAATCACTTGCTTTTAATAAATCCAGTGCTTTTAAAATCTTTTAAACCCCACAAATTCAGCTCTGCCGTGCATGTGCTTTTGTGACAACTCTGAGTGTGAGATGAACATCAGGTCAATTTAGAGCATGGAATTGATTTATTACCCATAATCCCATTCACAAAGCAAAGCAGGTCAGATAGGTGGAGGAAAGCAGATTTATGTTCCAGTTCCTGTCAAAGGCGCTGGCACACAGCTTGATCATTTTAAATCCAGAAAGTGTCTTTAACCAGGTAACCAGGTGGAACAGACACGGACACTGGGCCCTAAAATACAGCAATCCAGCAACACTTGCGGTAAAGGGAACGGTTAATTTCATGAGAGCCTTACTCGGGATAACACAATACATGAACATGGCCCACTATAAAAAAAAAAACGTAAAATTTACGGTAAAAAAACTTCACCGTATAAAATACGGTAGCAACATTTTAGGTTTTACAGATTTAAGTGAAGTTTACAGTAAATAACCGTTTTTCATTAACTGAAATAATGTTAAATTACCAACCTATTGAAATACTAATATCTGTTATGTACCTTTGATATACACTGACAACCACCAATCACAGAAGAGATGAGAGTCACATGATGAACCAAAGCTCAGGAGAACAATACTCAGTGCACAGTGTCATTCACACAAACACTAAACACCATCACACACATGACATTTTAAAAATGCAATAAACATTAATTTAACAACATTAGACATAACATAAAACCCTAATGTGCATAACTGATTAGAAAGAAATAAGAAGAAGCGAAACGAAAACACATCAAATGTGAAGTGTCACGCAGGGAATTCTGGGAATGTCAATTTACGGTTTTTCACTGTAAATTACACAACGACTTGTTATTTTTCACTTCTAAAAACTGTAAATTTAACAGTATTTTACTGTAAAATTACATTAAATGTAAGGTTAGAACGTTCTGTTAACCAGGTAACTATCAAGAGCAATACCGGTAAATTACCGTAAAATTGCCAGAATGACTTTACCGGTAAATACACAGATATGCTGTTCACACAAGCAACGCCGTCCTGGCTTTTTACCGGTAAGAGACCATTCACACATCAGCAGCAAAATACCGGTAAATTCTGTAAAGTCAGTCATCGGAAATGATCAATAAACGCTGCGCCGCTGTCTTCATCCGCCCACACAAGGGCGTCGGCCTGGGGGTAAAACCAGTGCTAATTACCAGGGCCCCAAGGGGAGAGAGGGCCCTTGAAAAGTCTGGAATATATTTTATGTTGAGGAACATGGGGGCCCATCAGGACTGCCTATGCATAGGGCCCGGGATCTTGTGCTACGCCCCTGCGCCCACATGAGGAGAAGCGCTGTTCAATTTGACAACATCTTTTTGACGTCACTCGCGCAATAGTATCAACTGCAGAGCCGCAGCGCTGATGAATGGAGAAGAAGGCTGGGTCTAGCGCATGTTTAAATAGTAGGGGTGTAACGGTACGGGTTCGATTCAGCAGTTTTACAAAATTGCTTTTTATTTATTTTTATTAAACAGTGGTTTACTGAGCAAATTGTGTCTGTTCTTAAATGAATTCAGTTATAACTAAACGTTTCTTAAAGATAATGCTGTAAACTATAGGGAGCCCTTACTAGCACATTACTATAATATTAAAGACAACAGAGCGCAAACTATTAGCCTAAACTCAACTGCTATTCATGTTTAGATATGATAATCAACACATTGTGTGCAAACATGTAAACTTCACATGAGGCAGTTTTTGCATTAACTTCTAAATCTAACTATAAAATGATGTTTTTACTCTAATTCGTTGTTGAAATATAATCATTTGTACACAGTGTCTGTCATTTTCATGATTTATTTAAACACACATTAATAACCCAGACATCAGTAACAGGTCCAGTGGAATATAATGAATATATGGGCTAATATAGGTCATATATTCAGTGAGAGTTGATTTCTCTAGTGCACTCACAGCTGTGGACACTGAGTGACTCCTGAGGGAAGTGTGATGCTGCGGGACACTGATCTCAAGCGGTTTTACTGACGTCTGAAACACTGAGCGATTACACCACATGTGATGCGCTTCAGTAAGTGTGTATCCTCAACACACCGTCAGATGTTCACTCATGTTTATTCTTTGACTATGACGATCGCGTTCACTCGCCTGTACAGTGATCAGTCACGCCACATTAAAGAGCCGCAAAACGGAATTTATCGCTTAAATTTCATGATAAAATGGACAGAATACTGAATATGTTCCGCGTGTAAAACAAGCCGACTGTTAACTGTTAAAGATTGCATTCGGTACCGCTCGTTACACACGTGCACCGTACCGTAAGCCCTGTACCCAAAACGGTACCGTTACACCCCTATTAAATAGAAAAACTATTAAAAAGCTTACGGTAAACAGCGCAGAGTAATCACGTCATCTTCATAAGAACTTAAGCAGTCTTACGTCAGCGTGTTCTGATTTCATACGTGAATATACCGGTAATCTTCATTCTGTGTCCACACATCGCACATTACCGGTAATTTACTTATTTTTGAAAAGGTCCTGTCCACACATGATCTGTTACCAGTAATTTACCAGTAAAGACTATGTGTGAAAGGGGCTACTGTTAGGAGGCTCACAATGCTACGCTTTGCGTACAGACGACAGCGTTGTCAAAACGATCCCCGTTCACACGGATCCGTGAAAACGACTAAAAACGCTGTATTCTGCTGTCAGACCAGTAGATGGCGATGTCACTTTGTAAAGAAACACTACAAATCTATAGACCAAACACGTAAAACCGTTTTCACAAATTCATGTTTTTTGTTGTTTTACACAGAGACGGTAACGCCATCTTTTCAAAACCTTGCACTTTGAACCCCGTTTTGCAAAAGTTTGCGTTTTCAGGCCCCCAAACGCTGTTGTCGTGTAAATGCATAAAAAGTTTGGTGTCGTGTAAACAAAGTACCGTATTGTTCTGAATATAAGACGATAATACTTTTTTTATATTGCATATTTTTCATATTTTTATTTTTGTATTGAAAGTATGGTATATACTGGTAAAATGTACCACCAATCACATTTAAAAATTCAAAATGGCGGGAACATTTTCATGACGGAAAATGAAGTGATAGGGTGCAATCGAATCGTCTTGAGCCAAGGAATCAGAGGAGAATCAGAGACTTTTGTTTCTAGTCCTTATGGTTCAAAAGTTATTAGCATAAACATGAGTGCAACTTTGGACAGGTGGTGGCGCTAGAGGGATTGAGTTAGATACTCCAAATTCGCTATGGTGAATGTGTGGACTGTCCTCTATCAGTGTGCCAAATTTCATAACTTTCCCGCAAGCAGTTCTATGGGCTGCCATAGACTAGAAGAATAATAATAATAGGAACGCCAACAATTTCAATACCTTCGGTGCTTGGCCCCTAATAAACACTTTTTGGCATACCATAAAACCATTATATAACAATTAGGCTATCCATCTCACAGTGAAAACCATGTAGCCTACCAAACTTTCATTAACAATACAAGTGAAATCTGCGTACCGTCTCACGTTTTAAAATCACGTGCGTTGTAAGCTTGGTCCCGTCAGCGAGGCACGCAAACATGAGTCACGCGGCTCTTAGACGGTACGCTTATCTTTGACCGTTTGCGTTTTTAATACCGTCTGTTTGCGCTCGTGATCGTCTAACATTACACTCTGACACACCGCAGTTCTTGGCACACTCGGTTTATATGTGTATTTGGCGCCACCTATTGTTGTGTGTGTATTATTGACATGTAAAAGTCTAGACCCTGAATATAAGACAAACCTGTTTTTTCAGATGTATTTCTAAGAAAAAAACATCGGTTCGGAACAATATGGTAATTAATTAATTAGGGTTAATTATCTAGATAAAACAATCAACCAATCAGAATCAGGGATTCAATCAACAATCATCAAAATAACAACGTCTACGCTAAAAAACACCATATAACACATATCAAACAACATCACAAAAAGGTTTCCATTCACACCTTAAAAATTAAAAATCCCTCTCTTTTTCCTTATATAATCAAAGTTACCACGTCTTGTATTCGATATAAGATGACATTGCATGGTTAAATTCACAAAAAAGGACCTATTTATGGCTCTTATGTGTTCGGTTATCCTCTCTTTTAATGAGCAACATACATTTTATTACTTTTGTTATTTTAGAGGGTTAGTGGTGGATTTGTTAATATTGGAAGACGCTTAATCGAATACTCAATGTGAGATATTTTGAGCTGAATTAAAAGGGTTATGCATGAAATGTTGGTAACACTTTATAATAACTGCACGCTTTAGTTAAGCTTAAGTAAATAGTCAATTCATCATTTATAAAGCATTTATAGACATTAATAAGCAGTTTACAAATACAACTATAAATGCTTTGTTCTTGATTTATAAGCGTATCTATAATGTGTTTAATAATTGTATTTTCATACTTTATTAAGGATCAATTTATCATTTCTAAATTAAGTATTACATTATTTACAATCCAGTTATTTAGGAGTTGCCATAAGATCATTTAGAAGGTGTAAGTAAATGATTAATAAACTATTTATTATTTAGACACATAGTAATAGTGCTTTATTAACACATATTCCTACTGTATTTCATGATTAATTCAGTATAAAACTATTATTGTGAGCTCATCTAAAGTGAGGGCAGTTTATGCCTCGTGAAGCGTTTACAGCGGGATTTAAAGGCTTTTTTAAACAGAAAAAGGAAACAAACAAAACACAGAGTCATACAGAACACTGAAATATTTGTTTCAAAGTGCAAAAAATGAAACTGTACACTTGATATAACATGAAAAATAAACCTCTGCAATGTCATATAAAAAAGCATCAAATGAACAAAAATCAAATAAGAAATCAAGTGAAGCTCACAATAATAGTTTTATACTGAATTAATCATGAAATACAGTAGGAATATGTGTTAATAAAGCACTATTACTATGTGTCTAAATAATAAATAGTTTATTAATCATTTACTTACACCTTCTAAATGATCTTATGGCAACTCCTAAATAACTGGATTGTAAATAATGTAATACTTAATGAGAAATGATAAATTGATCCTTAATAAAGTATGAAAATACAATTATTAAACACATTATAGATACGCTTATAAATCAAGAACAAAGCATTTATAGTTGTATTTGTAAACTGCTTATTAATGTCTATAAATGCTTTATAAATTATGAATTGACTATTTACTAAAGCTTAACTAAAGCGTGCAGTTATTATAAAGTGTTAGAAAGTTGAAAGATTTAAATTATTATTTATTTATTGTTAAAATCTAGTAATTTAAAGGTAAATAAAATGAAGGGGGAAAAATGCATTAAAAAAAATAGAAAAACATATCAAAATATGACCCGGGCTTCGGGTCATTTTTGACCCGCGAGGGAAGGATTTGTTACAAAGTACGACGGACGGATGAGGGATATATAGTAGGGAAGTGTGTGACATTGGCCTCAAAGAACCGTGTATTTATTTATTGGTTTATTTGATAGGGACCATGCATATTCATGAACATTGCTGTATAAAATACACCATGTAAATATGCCAGAATTAATAAAAATAACTACTATTCATCTGCAGTCCCTAGACAGGCAACATAAGACTAGCATAAAGACAAAAGACACACATAGACAAAACAAACAACAAAACGAAACAAAAATACATAACGGCAAAGCCACTGTTCATCCACCTCTATACTGCATCTATAACGGGTGATAAATGTGAGACGGACATGTCTGGGTTTCCAGAAGCCACTGTTAATGATTCGCTGAAGACGGCAAACAACCCAAACGTCTGCTTTATATCTGCTGGGATGCATACTGAAGAGATGAACATTTAATACTGAGAGAAAGCACTGCAGATCTTAACGTTATAAAACGTTTAATGGATATAAACTGTAGGACTCTTATTTAAAGTGCTTGTTAGTAAATGGACAATTAATGCAAAGTCACACTTTAGTTTAGTGTCCAATTCTCACTATTAACTATTGCTTATTAATAGTTAGTAAGGTAGCTGTTAAGTTTCGATTAAGGGCTGTAGAATATGGTCATGCATTAATATGTGCTTTATAGCCAATAGTAATATACATGATAATAAGCAACTAATAGTGAGAATTGGACCCTAAAATAAAGTGTAGCCCAATGCTAAAATCACCCCTGTATTTTGTGATTTAGTTTGGTACGACGGGCTTTTAAAACTCAATCTTTAATGTTTCTGGCCCATTCTGAACATTATATTCCTCCGTAACTAACCCACAATACTTCAAGGACAGGTTGTTCCTCTGTTCCAGCGTTGATTGGTGTTCTAGCGCTGGTTTAAACCGATTGTTCTCATTACAGGAAGCCGTCTGACTGTTAACTGGTTGTGAAATCCCTCCCTCTAATTAATTAGTGTAATAATCAGGTTAATGGGGAGACATAAATGGCGGTCTGTGTGTCTAAGTGCTTAAATTACAGTGATCCTTAAACACAATTCAAGAAGTGATGTAGGAACAAATGAACCTTGAGATTGTTTGCCTTCATTTGGAAGGGCTCCAGGACTCATTTTAGGAAGTACCTCCGGTGCGTTGATATCTCGGCATGCACTGGAATGATATGAAAATATTTTTTTGGAATTAGAAAACAAACAGAGCCAGAGACGTCCCATCCACCCCAGTCTTAAGAAACAAATCAGCCCCATTATTGACACCCCCAGTGGAATGATTACAAGGGAAAAAGGGATCTTCACACCACCATCCCGACGAAAAAGGCTGACTGTCAAAACAGCTAAACAATAGAGTGGGCTTGTAAGTATCCTGCTTGTATCAACTGATAAATGGGCCGCTCTTTAAGGAACTTATCTCTTTAGGACTCGCAGCATGAGGAATGGCATCATTTGTACTGTTTGCCTGGCTGGACGAGTCAAGCTGGATCCATTTAAAAGATAGTGAGATACTGTCGACAGCAATAGACAGGGTAATTGCAGAGCCACTACTGTGGTATAAATTACATCACTCCAAATGGCAGAAGGGCCCGCAGAGAGTGGGAAAAAAATCTGACAATTCACTCCACCTGCCACCCTACCATCGCTTATCACTGCTTAACAGAGAAAAAAGAGGCAGGTGAAAAAAATTAGGTATTGATCAAATTAACAGTTTTAGCAATCTGTTTAAAATGGGCGGGGGCAAAGGAGATGGAACAATTAAATTCCCCAGGCGATATAAGGCCTCGGGATAACTCCCGACCTCCGGATATATAGCCCTGCAGAGCTGAGACAGAACAACAGCCCGTCTGGAGACGACACAAAAGATGAGACCAACAGCATATTCACACGCGAGGATTTATATATATATATTGCTTATATATTAATATGACTAATAATTATTATTATGATTATTATTGCTAAATAAACAAACATTTAATATAGAGTATTTTTTAAGAATAAATATAACCACATAATAATAAGAAAATAATAATATGTATATACTTATTTTAGAAAAAAATGCAGGTCTACGGATTTATTATTAAATATTATATTATTATTATTATTATTATAATAAAAAATATCACAATTTCTACATTTTGTCAGGAGGTCCATGTCTTTAATATATATATATATTATGTGACTATATATATATTAATATGACTAATAAAAATTATTTATACAAAAATATAAAAAAAAGAAAAGAAATATTACTATTGCAATAAAAGTTTCACTATTATAAATTACAATTTTAATGAGAAAATGATACAAATAATATATATATTTGACAGAAAACTTATTTTAGAAAAAAACTGCTGGTCTAAGGATTAATTATAAAATATTTTATTATTATTATTAATATTATTATAAAAATCTGTGACAATCATTTCAAAATTGAGCAAAATCAAAAACAGTCCATGTCTTTAATATGAAATATGAGCCACTTATGCATCACCTGGGGGGGGCGGGGCGGACATATTAATTATCATATAAATTACATTTTTGCCCAATTTTTACCCAAAATAGGATGGAGTGAGCATTACGGATCACTAAACACACATATTTAATATTTTTTATGAAGCAACAATAATAATTATTATTATTAGTAATATTAATGTAATATACTATATATATATATTAAAGACATGGACTATTTTTGACTTTGTATACCTCTGAACAACATTTTGAAATTATTATCACTGACCAGCGTAATCCTTAGACCAGCAGTTTTCTGTCAAATATAAATATTATTTGTATTATTTTCTTATTAAAATATTGTTATATATATTCTGAAATATTTGTAATTTATAATAATGAAACTTTTATTGCAGTAGTAATATTTCTTATTTTGTTAAATATTTTTGTATAAATAATTTTTATTAGTCATATTAATATATATATAGTCACAAAATATATATATATTAAAGACATGGACCTCCTGACAAAAAATTTTTTTTATTATTTGAGGGACAGCCATTTGTAGTGGTGTCCGAAACCATAGTGGACGTTATCGAGTGCACTCATCCAATCCCACAATGCACCGCAATAACGAGTGTACAGCTGTCCGGATTCACTCATTTTCATTCACTCCTTCAAGTGAACTGTATTAGTGGACTAAAAGTAGGGAGTAGTGATTGAGGGTTTAGGGGGGATTTGGGATTCAGCCCTGGACTATCATAATATATATTACTTCTCTGATTATAAAATAATATTCTGTGATAAGAACATCAGCTCACAAAAGGAAGTTATGAAGTGAGTTTGGAGTAAAAACGTAATCCGGCGTTGCATTTTGTTTGATAACAGGTTTATGAGCGCTTCGCATTAGGAGTTTGGGAAGATGTTCGATGCGTTTTGAGCGACTTCCAGTGATGGAGCAGCCTCTACTACTGATCACAGACACGCTGTGCATACATTTATTTAATTTAGAATCGGAAAAATCACGGTTTAATTTTGATTAAAGCCCTGATACCCACCCGCAAGTCTCTATAAGCACGTTCAAATATAGTCTCAGTCTTTTGGAGCAAGCACACAATGCCAATCTCTTAGTATACTTTGACTTTGCAAACATCGACTGGTACGAACTATAAATACACAGGGTAAGGAGTATTAGAGATGATTGCCCTGTAAGGCTTTATCTATATTCACAAAGCTGCAGCCGAGACTCGCAGCCCTGACCTTAGTGGCAGACAGATAAAACATATTAGGTTATTATTTTTCCGCCCCATAAAATAATAAGTAAAAGCCAGCAATTAGTGATGAGCCATAAATCTAAATATTCTGATGTGTGTTTTCAAACATGAATTGTTGCAGCCGTCTATATGCATCTCTGGACATCCTTCATTTGGATGAGCTGTATAATACTTCCCATTTTAAACCTTTTCCTTGCCATTGTTCCGAGGAGAGGGCCGAGGGGCTGCGGGACGGTTTGTGTTCTGCATGGTGGTTTTATGCATCACCTGCTTGATTTCAATTTACATGTATGTCCTGGGTTATGGCTATATTCATTTGGCTGAGGTAGTTAAATCAATGGGGTACAGTGTAACCTTCCCCGCCAAGACAAGCCACACATTATGACGCATTAAAATGGGCTCTTGTGGCACAGGGCAAAGGTAAATAAAAGGCTTGTTTTCCACTCGTGTCATTTGTTTGGACCTGAGCTCTTCAAGCTCCTGATGATAAATGATATGCTCCTTTTATCGGCTGAAGCAAATTCGGTATTGCCAATCTTTTTATATATTATAATTGAGATTTAAAAATAAAGGTTCTGAAAGGGGGTTTTCACAGTGATGCCATTGAAGAACCATTTATTGATTTATTGTCTACATCTACAATGTTGCAAATATGCAATTTTTTAAAATACAAATTATATTTAAAAAAATGTATTTACTTCTCAACTACATTTATGCTGTTTATGTTGTGCTTCTTTCACCTATTTACCACAAAATTACTCAACTGCACTATTAGCTTGCATATGAAATATTACATTTTTCTGAAAAAATACTTTAATGATGATCTGAATGATCTGATCTGAGTTGTTTCTCCAGTAGCTCGTCTGTTTGATCGGACCACACGGGCCAGCCTTCGCTCCCCACGTGCATCAATGAGCCTTGGCCGCCCATGACCCTGTCGCCGGTTCTCCACTGTTCCTTCCTTGGAGCACTTTTGATAGATCCTGACCACTGCAGACTGGGAACACCCCACAAGAGCTGCAGTTTTGGAGATGCTCTGACCCAGTCGTCTAGCCATCACAATTTGGCCCTTGTCAAACTCGCTCAAATCCTTACGCTTGCACATTTTTCCTGCTTCTAACACATCAACTTTGAGGACAAAATGTTCACTTGCTGGCATTGATTCAACAAGGTGCTGAAAGCATTCTTTAGAAATGTTGGCCCATATTGATAGGATAGCATCTTGCAGTTGATGGAGATTTGTGGGATGCACATCCAGGGCACGAAGCTCCCGTTCCACCACATCCCAAAGATGCTCTATTGGGTTGAGATCTGGTGACTGTGGGGGCCATTTTAGTACAGTGAACTCATTGTCATGTTCAAGAAACCAATTTGAAATGATTGGAGCTTTGTGACATGGTGCATTATCCTGCTGGAAGTAGCCATCAGAGGATGGGTACATGGTGGTCATAAAGGGATGGACATGGTCAGAAACAATGCTCAGGTAGGCCGTGGCATTTAAACGATGCCCAATTGGCACTAAGGGGCCTAAAGTGTGCCAAGAAAACATCCCCCACACCATTACACCACCACCACCAGCCTGCACAGTGGTAACAAGGCATGATGGATCCATGTTCTCATTCTGTCTACGCCAAATTCTGACTCTACCATCTGAATGTCTCAACAGAAATCCAGACTCATCAGACCAGGCAACATTTTTCCAGTCTTCAACTGTCCAATTTTGGTGAGCTCGTGCAAATTGTAGCCTCTTTTTCCTATTTGTAGTGGAGATGAGTGGTACCCGGTGGGGTCTTCTGCTGTTGTAGCCCATCCGCCTCAAGGTTGTGCGTGTTGTGGCTTCACAAATGCTTTGCTGCATACCTCGGTTGTAACGAGTGGTTATTTCAGTCAAAGTTGCTCTTCTATCAGCTTGAATCAGTCGGCCCATTCTCCTCTGACCTCTAGCATCAACAAGGCATTTTGGCCCACAGGACTGCCGCATACTGGATGTTTTTCCCTTTTCACACCATTCTTTGTAAACTCTAGAAATGGTTGTGCGTGAAAATCCCAGTAACTGAGCAGATTGTGAAATACTCAGACCGGCCCGTCTGGCACCAACAACCATGCCACGCTCAAAATTGCTTAAATCACCTTTCTTTCCCATTCTGACATTCAGTTTGGAGTTCAGGAGATTGTCTTGACCAGGACCACACCCCTAAATGCATTGAAGCAACTGCCATGTGATTGGTTGATTAGATAATTGCATTAATGAGAAATTGAACAGGTGTTCCTAATAATCCTTTAGGTGAGTGTTTATAAACATTATATAAACATTAAAATCTGTATTTTTGTAAAAGGTTAAAAAATCACTTACTTTAGAATAATAAATTCTTTTAAAAATATGTAAATAAAACGAATAGCAATAAGCATAAATGAAAAGGAGTTGTGTGTGTGTGTGTGTGTACTTGTGCATGTGAAAGTGTGTGTGTGTGTGTGCATGTGCATGCAAAAGTGTTTGTGTGTGTGTGTGTGCGCATGTATGTGTGCGTGTGTATGTGAAAGTGTTTGTGTATGTTTGCATGTGTGTGTGTGCATGTGTGTACTTGTGCATGTGAAAGTGTGTGTGTGAGAGAGAGTGTGTGCATTTGTGTGTGTTTGCATGTGTGAGTGTGTGTGTTTGCATGTGTGAGTGTGTATGTGTGCACGTGAAAGTGTGTGTGTGCATGTGTGTGTGTATGTGTGCATGTGAAAATGTGTGTGTGCATGTGTGTGTGTGCATGTGTGTACGTGTGCATGTGAAAGTGTGCACGTGAAAGTGTGTACGTGTGCATGTGAAAGTGTGCACGTGAAAGTGTGTGTGTGTGCATGTGTGTACGTGTGCATGTGAAAGTGTGTGTGTGTGTGTGCATGTGTGTACGTGTGCATGTGAAAGTGTGTGTGTGCATGTGTGTAAGTGTGCACGTGAAAGTGTGTGTGTATGTGAGTGTGCATGTGTGTACGTGTGCATGTCAAAGTGTGTGTGTGTGTGTGCATGTGTGTGTATGTGCATGTGAAAGTGTGTGTGTGTATGTGTGTACGTGTGTACGTGTGCACATGAAAGTGTGTGTGCATGCGTGTACATGTGAAAGTGTGCATGTGAAAGTGTGCGTGTGTGCATGTGTGTACATGTGCACGTGAAAGTGTGTGTGTGTGTGAGTGTGCATGCGTGTCTGTGTAAGTGTTTGTGTGCACGTGAAAGTGTGTGTGTGTATGTGAGTGTGCATGTGTGTCTGCGTAAGTGTTTGTGTGCATGTGTGTGTGTGTGTTTAGATAAATAATGTTACAAAAGTCACAAAATCTCATGCCACTGAGATAAAAGGGACCATGTTAATGAGGGAAACACCAAACAGAGTCCGAACGGATCCATATGAGGGTTAAAAGAACCATGTTTTAGAACCTTTTTCCAGAATAAAGAACCTTTTGTCCAATGGAAAGATTCCGTGTTAAAGGTTCTTCATGGAACCATCGATGCCAGTAAAGAACCTTTATTAGTAACAGTGTATGTCAAATGAAATAACACACACAAACATAAGTTATGTATAGCTTAAATCCAAGGCAAACAAACCAAGAAATATTTCAAATGATGATAGAAATCAAAAGTTTTCAAATCCCAGTCTGTTCTGTGGACACTCCGGCACATTTGTCACGCTGGAAACGGCCGTGCGCATTATCACATCGCCGTCTCTCCTAACCATTTCTCAAAAAAAGATTTTTCTAAATGCAATAATATCTTTCCCGACAGGATGCCGTTCCTTCAATGCATAATGTCCTCCAGAAAAAGCCCCAGATCTGTGTTGTAAAAGCTCTATCTCCCTGGCTGGCTGAACCGCTTTAATTCCCAGACACCTTATAGTGATGGCTTCAATTTCCAGGGCTTTTGATAAAATCGCGCAGTCTCTCTCTCGTGTATTGGGATTGAGTACCTCGCTATGGACGCCGTTTAATGAAGTGTCATAGTTTCAGCGCCTGATGTTTGACATAACCTCATTCAGTGCACTTGTGATAAATGTGAGCCTGGCAATCATAAAATATATAGCTATAATTGAGTTAATATGATTTAAAATACTAACCATTTGTACCATGGGATTGTGCTGTCATTCGCCTTCCACAGGTAAAGCTGAAGACAATACAAGGTATGAATGTGTCATTATTGAGCCCCTGTAGATCCCATCCGCAATACACTCATCTTGTTCCTGTCGACTAATTCATTCACATAAACATTAAACAAACTATAGATGATAAATATGATTATTATAGCGAGGTAAAGAGGGGATCCTAGTGGATTCAGTGATCCACGTTTACATTTTAATAATCTAAAGAACCTTCTTCCACATTTTAATATTGATGCCATTTTCTGTGAATCAATGAATAACTAGCACATATTCTGAAGTTGAATGATCAATATTCAGGTTGTGAAACTTTACCGTCACCTCCTTTTTGAGCATAGACGTGAAAATGCACTTTCATGGTTGCAATTCATAAATGCTTTGGTTGTTTGGTATGGGATTCAATTCCTGCCAAATGTATTGCAGTCACGGATCAAAAAATTTTGATTTCAAAATTGAAAAAAGAAATCAGCAAAATTATCAGAACGGCAAACAACGTGGCCACGGATCAAATTGTTATAAGCATGAATCAAAACTTTAAACACATTAAAAATTATATTGCACAAAACTTAAACTTATGTAATACAAATCTTGCATTCATGATTCTTCGTTATTTTTTTTATGCGCTTTAAATTTTTTGATTCACGCTTTTAATAATTTGATGCGTGACCACATTGTTTGCTATTCTGATCATTTTGCATTAATTTTTTTTTCATTTTGTGCAATATATTTTTACATGTGTTTTTAAATTTTGCAATCATGCTTATTATTTTTTGATCCGTGACTGCAATACATTTGGCGGGAATTTAATCCCATATGTTGGTCGAGATACTCGGCAGATTATTAAGTGAAAGCTATAACAAAATAATTTTTAGTCTAAAATTGCTATAAAATAAAAGCCATAGGTCTAACCAAGTTGTGTTCCAAATTTGAAGTTGATATCACAAAAATGAGATTTTGTTTAGGCGCTATACCAAAAATAGCCACCGGGTGACACCCACATATTAATACATTTCTGTCACAATATCACTTCTATCACAAGACCTTTACGAAAACATGTTCTGTGAAGATTTAAAAAAAAAAAAAAAAAACGTTTTGTAATATGAGTCTCGCCAAATTTCAAAGAAAAAAAAATCTCTTAATTCGCTAAAATGTTTTAACGCTCGCTTGAGGTGGTTTTTGACGAAAAAGGGTTAATGCGAATAATGGGAGATGGAAACGCATTTGCCGGATAAATTGTGACGTAGCAAACATTAAACACACCTAATTCGCATTTGTTTGTTTTTTTTGCGAATTTTGAAAGGATTCGCTTCACGTTTGGGTGGAAACCCAGTAATTTAAATGTAACGTTTTTTTAGAATGGTTTTAAACATCTAAAGTTAGGATAACCTCCAACTCCCCAAAGGTAAGATGTTTAATGCATTGATTGGGTTGCTTCAGATATTATGCATTACAACATAACATGTAATAGGCTACATACGTATGTGCATGAGTGCTCTGAAGTGACACCATTGATCAATAATGTAAGCAATGATCGCTCATGATTATGAGTGAAGTGACTTTGCTGAATTCTAAATTCTAAACTCTACAACAATTAGTCAAACAGGCACCTGGTTTTTTAATTGTATAATTATTTTCGGCAGCATTAAGCACATATGAAACCGGCCTTACACAGGTAGAGGACGCATTCAAAAAAGACGCGGTGCAAATTAATGCAACATACCATCAAGAGACAGGCTCTTTAACTATAATAACTATTTAAAATATAACGGCAGTTGCCGCCAGTGTTGAACTCCCTGATTATCACGAGTTGTAATGTGACTGTGTGTACACAACCACCCTATAATGGTAAAAATCCACCCGCTCCTCTTTTAATCCCCATAAATCATAAGCAGTGTTTCAGAATAAGCCATTTTTAGTTTCTATGCAATGTGACGTCTCAAATGAATAGGCCCCGCCCACGACAGCTGATTGACTCCGCCTTGTTAGCTTAGCTCCTCCCCTCAGTTAGCGCACCCCGCCATGTTTATCTCCTCGCCAGAGCATTCAAGTAAGAAATGTGTTCTTATTAAAGCTACTAAAGTTATTCAGTCGAGAGCAGTGAGTGATTTTCATATTAACAGACATACACTGATCAGGCATAACATTATGACCAGTGAAGTGAGTCACACTGATGATCTCTTCATCACGGCACCTGTTAGTGGGTGGGATATATTAGGAAGCAAGTGAATATTTTGTCCTCAAAGTTGATGTGTTAGAAGCAGGAAAAATGGGCAAGCGTAAGGATTTGAGCGAGGAAGGGCCAAATTGTGATGGCTAGACGACTGGGTCAGAGCATCTCCAAAACCCACTGCAGCTCTTGTGGGGTGATGGTCAGGATCTATCAAAAGTGCTCCAAGGAAGGAACAGTGGAGAACCGGCGACAGGGTCATGGGCGGCCAAGGCTCATTGATGCACGTGGGGAGCGAAGGCTGGCCCGTGTGGTCCGATCAAACAGACGAGCTACTGTAGCTCAAATTGCTCCAGAAGTTAATGCTGGTTCTGATAGAAAGGTGTCAGAATACACAGTGCATCTCAGTTTGTTGCGTATGGGCTGCATAGCTGCTGACCAGTCAGGGTGCCCATGCTGACCCCTGTCCACCGCCGAAAGCACCAACAGTGGCACGTGAGCATTAATGTTTTAATAAGAATAATACAGCTAATAAAACCATGCTTTAATGACTAATATTTTATAAAAGCATTATATCAACTGAGGCCATGCTATTTTACTGCGCTACACATCCCATTCGTCATGACCCGTGACTACATTAACAATATAGCACTGCCTCTCTAATCTTATTTCTTTAATAATTCATTATATATAGTATTTCCTATAATGCAGCTTTACCAGTATCTTGATGTTTTCATATATGCCACTGAAAGGGTCTGGCCATCAGAGCAAAACACATGATTTCATCTGACAGCCCGAAAGAATCACTTTCCTGTCCTAAAACTCCCTTAACACGGGCTGATATCTGCTTGTTTACTGTGTATCTGGTGGATGACCATTGTGTGAGCTGCTTTTGTGCTGGAGCTGCTAAAGGATATCTTGCAGGTCACATCATTCGAGGGAGGTTGATGACTCGGTTAGATCTCCATCACTCTCCACTCGAGCGGAGAATATGTCCCCAGCAGAAGTACACTGTTTAGATGGTGATGGGATAGGGAACAGGTGACAGGCCGCTGACAGCCGTTTCCTGGGGAGAAGCCTCTATTAGCCCTCCGTTACCTCTTAACTTGTGTTTGCATTGCTACAGTCGGCGGTAAGTAATGGTACTGTCAGCCTAACTATGCCAATGCATGTCATCACGTAACATAACCAATGCTGGTGAGATTCCCTTATACATATGGTGTATCAGAGAAAGAAGCCACACTCAATTTGGCCTTTATATGCTTGCATGCTGTGCTCACTACTTGGAGATGGAGATTCACAATTCGACATGAAATGGCATTCACAAATTTAGTTCTGAAATGTCACGTATTTTCGAGTTAAACAGGATATTCAAAATGAAAAAAACGCCTTGACTGGATTATGAAGAGTTGCCACTCCACATCAGAATAGAGGCAGGGCTGTGAATGTGACAAGTGACTTGGATACATATATTGTTAAGATTTATTAGTGTTAACGGCGCTATATGTAGAATTCAGACAGCCTTGTTATTAGCGACGCCGGTGGCCGTTCAGTGAACTGCAGCAGACGTGCACACGTAACGCACAAGAGACTGAACATGATTCAATACTCGACTTACTCACGGTGAAGGTCTTTTTTGTTCTTCGCTTAGAAGTAAAAAGAAACTGGAAATACCTTTGCAGCGATAAACTGTTAACAAACATCCTGACACGTCCACGCTGCTGAGAGCGATGGATAGATGAATATGTGAATATATGCTGCGCAATTTCCTCTCAATAACAAAATAAACAACAAAAATGAGAAAGCAGCCGTTCAGAAAGCATCTGATCACAGTGATGTGGATATGTTTGCACCACCTCTGAGATTCACCCCGCATCATGTCGACAGATGTTTGATTATAAAGTATATTTTGACTATTTAGATCTAACTATAGTTGGAATAAATAACTCTAAATTAATTTTTTTTTTTTTTAAATCTCTTGAGTGAATGATTCAATGATTCAGTCATAAAGACTTCACTTGTTTCATTACTGGATGAATCAGTGTTTTTGAACGAATCTCTTGAGTGAATGATTCAATGACTCACTCATAAAGACTTCACTTGTTTCATTACTGGATGAATCAGTGTTTTTGAACGAATCTCTTGAGTAAATGATTCAATGACTCACTCATAAAGACTTCACTTGTTTCATTACTGGATGAATCTGTGTTTTTGAATGAATCTCTTGTGTGAATGATTCAATGACTCACTCATAAAGACTTCACTTGTTTCATTACTGGATGAATCAGTGTTTTTGAATGAATCTCTTGAGTGAATGATTCAATGACTCACTCATAAAGACTTCACTTGTTTCATTAGTAGATGAATCAGTGTTTTTGAATGAATCTCTTGAGTGAATGATTCAATGACTCACTCATAAAGACTTCACTTGTTTCATTAGTAGATGAATCAGTGTTTTTGAATGAATCTCTTGAGTGAATGATTCAGTGACTCACTCATAAAGACTTCACTTGTTTCATTACTGGATGAATCAGTGTTTTTGAACGAATCTCTTAAATGTGAATGATTCAATGACTCACTCATAAAGACTTCACTTGTTTCATTACTGGATGAATCAGTGTTTTTGAATGAATCTCTTGAGTGAATGATTCAATGACTCACTCATAAAGACTTCACTTGCTTCATTACTGGATGAATCAGTGTTTTTGAACAAATCTCTTGAGTGAATGATTCAATGACTCACTCATAAAGACTTCACTTGTTTCATTACTGGATGAATCAGTGTTTTTGAACGAATCTCTTGAGTGAATGATTCAATGACTCAGTCATAAAGACTTCACTTGTTTCATTACTGGATGAATCAGTGTTTTTGAACGAATCTCTTGAGTGAATGATTCAATGACTCAGTCATAAAGACTTCACTTGTTTCATTACTGGATGAATCAGTGTTTTTGAACGAATCTCTTGAGTGAATGATTCAATGACTCACTCATAAAGACTTCACTTGTTTCATTACTGGATGAATCAGTGTTTTGAACAAATCTCTTGAGTGAATGATTCAATGACTTACTCATAAAGACTTCACTTGTTTCATTACTGGATGAATCTGTGTTTTTGAACAAATCTCTTGAGTGAATGATTCAATGACTCACTCATAAAGACTTCACTTGTTTCATTACTGGATGAATCAGTGTTTTGAACAAATCTCTTGATTGAATGATTCAATGACTCACTCATAAAGACTTCACTTGTTTCATTACTGGATGAATCTGTGTTTTTGAACAAATCTCTTGAGTGAATGATTCAATGACTCACTCATAAAGACTTCACTTGTTTCATTACTGGATGAATCAGTGTTTTTGAACAAATCTCTTGAGTGAATGATTCAATGACTCACTCATAAAGACTTCACTTGTTTCATTACTGGATGAATCAGTGTTTTGAACAAATCTCTTGATTGAATGATTCAATGACTCACTCATAAAGACTTCACTTGTTTCATTACTGGATGAATCAGTGTTTTTGAATGAATCTCTTGAGTGAATGATTCAATGACTCACTCATAAAGACTTCACTTGTTTCATTACTGGATGAATCAGTGTTTTGAACAAATCTCTTGATTGAATGATTCAATGACTCACTCATAAAGACTTCACTTGTTTCATTACTGGATGAATCAGTGTTTTGAACAAATCTCTTGAGTGAATGATTCAATGACTCACTCATAAAGACTTCACTTGTTTCATTACTGGATGAATCAGTGTTTTGAACAAATCTCTTGATTGAATGATTCAATGACTCACTCATAAAGACTTCACTTGTTTCATTACTGGATGAATCAGTGTTTTTGAACGAATCTCTTGAATGAATGATTCAATGACTCACTCATAAAGACTTCACTTGTTTCATTACTGGATGAATCAGTGTTTTGAACAAATCTCTTGATTGAATGATTCAATGACTCACTCATAAAGACTTCACTTGTTTCATTACTGGATGAATCAGTGTTTTTGAATGAATCTCTTGAGTGAATGATTCAATGACTCACTCATAAAGACTTCACTTGTTTCATTACTGGATGAATCAGTGTTTTGAACAAATCTCTTGATTGAATGATTCAATGACTCACTCATAAAGACTTCACTTGTTTCATTACTGGATGAATCAGTGTTTTGAACAAATCTCTTGAGTGAATGATTCAATGACTCACTCATAAAGACTTCACTTGTTTCATT
The DNA here is from genome assembly GCA_039654625.1 of Rhinogobio ventralis. Classification (NCBI taxonomy): domain Eukaryota; kingdom Metazoa; phylum Chordata; class Actinopteri; order Cypriniformes; family Gobionidae; genus Rhinogobio; species Rhinogobio ventralis. The sequence continues at coordinate 38,909,215 of CM077198.1, forward strand.
ACTGGATGAATCAGTGTTTTTGAACGAATCTCTTGAGTGAATGATTCAATGACTCACTCATTAAGACTTCACTTGTTTCATTACTGGATGAATCAGTGTTTTTGAATGAATCTCTTGAGTGAATGATTCAATGACTCACTCATAAAGACTTCAATTGTTTCATTACTGGATGAATCAGTGTTTTTGAATGAATCTCTTGAGTGAATGACTCAATGACTCACTCATAAAGACTTCACTTGTTTCATTACTGGATGAATCAGTGTTTTGAACAAATCTCTTGATTGAATGATTCAATGACTCACTCATAAAGACTTCACTTGTTTCATTACTGGATGAATCAGTGTTTTTGAATGAATCTCTTGAGTGAATGATTCAATGACTCACTCATAAAGACTTCACTTGTTTCATTACTGGATGAATCAGTGTTTTGAACAAATCTCTTGATTGAATGATTCAATGACTCACTCATAAAGACTTCACTTGTTTCATTACTGGATGAATCAGTGTTTTGAACAAATCTCTTGATTGAATGATTCAATGACTCACTCATAAAGACTTCACTTGTTTCATTACTGGATGAATCAGTGTTTTGAACAAATCTCTTGAGTGAATGATTCAATGACTCACTCATAAAGACTTCACTTGTTTCATTACTGGATGAATCAGTGTTTTGAACAAATCTCTTGAGTGAATGATTCAATGACTCACTCATAAAGACTTCACTTGTTTCATTACTGGATGAATCAGTGTTTTTGAACAAATCTCTTGAGTGAATGATTCAATGACTCACTCATAAAGACTTCACTTGTTTCATTACTGGATGAATCAGTGTTTTTGAACAAATCTCTTGAGTGAATGATTCAATGACTCACTCATAAAGACTTCACTTGTTTCATTACTGGATGAATCAGTGTTTTTGAACAAATCTCTTGAGTGAATGATTCAATGACAAATACTTTTTTTAACAGTCACTTGTCACCAATAACTATAAAGTTTTAATAACTGTTGTAATTCTATGACAATAGAACTACAGTGCTTTGCAAAAGTATTCATACCCCTTCATTTTTTTTCACTTTTTTCACAAAGTTGTGCTTTAATTTTTTAATTTTTCTACAGTCTATAGCCCATGATGACAAAGCAAAAAAAAATATTTGCACCTTTATTTGCAATATTTACAATGACACAGTGGAACAATTTTTTTTTCAGCTGATGAATGATAAAACTTAGATACATCAACTTTGAGGCAATCAGAATCCATTCCCTCGGGTCATTTTGACCCGAAACTCAATTTTTCCCAAAAAAGAATTGAGCGTTCATCGGTGTGATCCAAGAACTTAGGACTTTTGTCGCACTTCAACCACGAATGCACCAAAAAATGGACTGAATTCGAGGAGTTTATGTGGTTGAACTTAAAAAAAGTAACAAATCCTTCCCTTACGGGTCAATTTGACCCCCTTAGGAATGAATGGAATGCGAGGAATGCTTCAGCACATATAGAAAAACCTTAAAAATGCTCAAAATGAAAACTACAAATGCTAAAACTTTACCAAAACAAATTATTTTATAATGTCTACATGTGTATCTGAATGCATGCTGAAGGGAAACTGACTTTAGGACCCAGAGGAACAGCTCATTTGCTCCATATAGAGCTATAAGGCCATCTAGTGGTGAGAGTCGTGAACTATCATGCTATATTATTTATTTTCCACAAGAGGTCGGCAGACATTAGGAAGCATGGCGTTAGTTTTCATTGTTATGCTGACGATACTCAGCTCTATATTTCTTCACGCCCTGACGAAACTTACCAATTCACAAGATTAACGGAATGCATAGCTGATATAAAAAATTGGATGACTAGTAATTTCTTGCAACTTAATTCAGAAAAAGCTGAATTTTTAATTATTGGACAAAAAAACTCCACATGTAGTAACCTAGAATACTGTCTAACACTTGATGGCTGCTCTGTCAAGTCCTCGTCGTCAGTTAGGAACCTGGGTGTGCTCTTTGATACCAATCTCTCATTTGAAAGCCACGTTTCTAGCATCTGTAAGACTGCATTCTACCATCTTAAAAATATATCTAAATTACGGCACATGCTTTCAATACAAAATGCTGAACAGTTAGTTCATGCATTCATGACCTCAAGGCTAGATTATTGTAATGCTCTACTGGGTGGTTGCCCTGCTCGCTTAATAAATAAACTGCAGCTGGTCCAAAACGCAACAGCTCGAGTTCTTACTAGAACCAGGAAGTATGACCATATTAGCCCGGTTCTGTCAACACTGCACTGGCTCCCTATTAAACATCGCATACATTTTAAAATCTTGCTAATTACTTACAAATCACTAAATGGTTTAGCTCCCCAGTACTTGAGCGAGCTCTTAACGCATTATACTCCATCACGTCTATTGCGGTCTTAAAAACTGGCCAGTTGATAATACCTAGAATATCAAAATCAACTGCAGGCGGTCGATCCTTTTCCTATTTAGCTCCTAAACTCTGGAACAGCCTTCCTAGCATTGTTCGGGAAGCAGACACACTCTGTCAGTTTAAATCTAGACTAAAAACGCATCTCTTTACTATGGCATACACATAAAACATTTGAATTTATATTTTATTCAAATTGTTAGGCTGCATTAACTAGGTCAGCCGGAACCGGGAACACTTCCCATAACACCTGATGTACTCGTTACATCATAAGAGGAATGGCATCTACGCTAATGTTAGTCTCTCTGTTTATCCCGAGGTTTACTGCAGTCAGCCGGATCCGGGCCGTATCCAGATCAGATGGTGGACCAGCGCCCAGACATTACCAACTCATCCCTGAAGTGTCTGCAGAGACCGTGTCAATTAGTCTACCCTCTGAAATTGCTCATCGACATGGCATCCTCAATGGATCCGTCTCCGGCGTGATGACTCCGATATTTCGAATATTCCTATTTAATAATTGTTTAATTGACACGCCATCCTCAATAAACCCGGTGTGATGCCTCCGATCTTTCGAATAATCCAATCTAATATTACTTCTGACCTATAAGGCTGCCAAAATAATAAACATACACTGTTTGTTAATTGGCCAGAGGAGAACTGGCACCCCGACTGAGCCTGGTTTCTCCCAAGGTTTATTTTTCTCCATTAGGACACCTGATGGAGTTTTGGTTCCTTGCCACTGTCGCCTCTGGCTTGCTCAGTTGGGGACACTACATTTTCAAATAAATATCCAAATAAATTGAATTACTAAACTAAATTATATGAACTACATTACTTGAATATATATGATAATTGAAATGAGCTGATGACATCACCGTTTTCTCCAGAGCGGCTGCACAGCCGAATCAAATTCTGTTCATTATTTTCCTGTTTAACACTGTGAAGCTGCTTTGAAACAATCTGCATTGTGAAAAGCGCTATATAAATAAAGTTGACTTGACTTGACACACCCAAACTGAGCTGACTTGAGCTGGTTATGCATGTATTGAGTTATTTTGAATTTAAGTTGAAAGAATGTGAAGAATGAGCTTAAATTATATTATTTATTGATAAAATATAGTTATTTAATAGTAAATAAAATAAAAATAATAATAAATATTTAAAAAATGCATTAAAAAATAGAAACAATATTATACAAATATTTTAATATTATAAATTACATTGAAAAATAAATGTGTTGGATTTACATGATTTAATTGTGTACATCAGTCACACATGAATCAATTAAGTTAAATAAACTAAATTTGCTCATGTAACTTCAACATCATGAAATGAATACATTTTAAGTGACCCAATGAAGTCGTCTAAAAGCGAATTTGATATGGCTCCCTGACATGATTCAGGCATTCAATTTCATATATTCATTCATCCACTTCAATTACATATAGTTTAATGTTACACAACTATAATACACTAGCTAGTTGACAAACTTTTAGCTAGCAATAGCACACATTAGCATCTTAAATACTAAGCATTAAAAGCTCCTTCAGCAAAGCCGCTATGACATTAGTTGTATTAGTCCACAGCCTAAGCAAATGCTCCACTCTACTCCACATCGGTGACCCACTGTAATTTATATTGTTCTAATCATTCAGATGTAATTGAATATTAAACACTATTAAACACAATCAAGTCTCCCATTTCTCATCTTGCTCAAAAATACATAAAATAACACTTTTACATATAAAATAACATTTACTCTCTCTTGATTTAGCCATATGCAAAGCATGCTGGGAACTAACAAGCCCCGCCCAGTTTCAGTTAAACACAAATCATTCATGTAATCTCAACACAAACGGATTAAGTAAACTTTAATTTGACTTCTATTTAAGTGGATTGAACACAATCAAATTAAGTGAGGACAAAATGTATAGCAATTGTGTTGCTTTAGCTCATTTTAATTAGGCAATTTGAACAAGCAGTAAAAATGTTTTTTTTTTTTTCAGTGTATATTATTTATTGATAAAATCTAGTTATTTAATGGTAAATAAAAAAATAATATAATAAATGCATTACAAAAATAGAAAGAATATTATAACAATTAAATGATATAAGATTTCTGGACCAAAAAATATATATATAATTTTATGGCTTCGGGTCATTTTGTCCCACGAGGGAAAGATTTGTTACAGGAGAGGATGAAGGTTAAAGAGCAGCCCTATTGCAGTGTTTATGACAAATGATCTATTCGTGCACATCATTATTTTTGTTACACTTATGTCCCCTCGTAATCCTGAATCAGAATATCAGGGCAACCTGTCACTCACATGAGATCCACCAATAGCAAACCACAACCATCCAATCAATCAATCCCTACAGACAAAATCAAGCCCCGCCCTACATTTGTTCTTGTTTGAGAAGCGTTTCACTCGGATATAAAAGAGAAGAAAAGACTATCCATCTCATGCCGACTTCAACCGAATAATCCTGAGTTTATAAAGTGCTGAGGTGAAGAGGTTATTCACTTAGTGCACTGGTCAGCTGTAATTTAAAACAACTAGCCCCCAGATTTCTGCCCACTCCCCCCCCCCAACCTTCAAGGGTCTCCCTGAGCGAAAGTTTTCAGCAGGACATTACACACTAGAGCAGGCAGCAGATTGTGTGAGATTACGACAACATCCCGGAGCAGCGTCGGCTCTGTAATATCTCCATGTTTGCAGTCATGGCCTGTCACCCCAGCTGACCAGTGGGGACGCCCGGTGGCTCGCGCCCATGCCTCAATCAACTTCAAGTGTTATTAAATACTGACCTCCATGAAGAAAAGTACAATGTAATGATGGCTTAAACAAACACAATTTATCATCCTCCTCACGCTGACATTACTTTACCCTACCAAACCCAGCCAAGCAGGCACAGTGCAATTGGCTGTGTGGCCAGACGCTGACCCCAGAACAGGCTCCCACAATCCTCTGTCCACAGTTCAGCTGTGTCTATTCGCTCAAATGGAAACAAGCATTCAGACGCCGTTTTTTGGGATTCATTTCATTATGAAATACAAGTATCAAATAAGAAATGTGAGAATATTTAAGATATTTTAAAGAGATAATTTGTGAGGGATGTAACAATAGGTCATTGCTATTCATTTTATACCCTTTCCATTTTATCAGTACGAGTTCTTTGAGAACTGAACCCATGACTAGTGAGGCTCAGTGGGGTAACGCATTACAAGTTATGTAATCAGATTACTTTTTCATGTAACTAATAAAGTAATGCATTATTTTTAAATTTACAACAAAATAACAGTTACTTTTTCAAATAAGTAACTCAAGTTACTTTTAGTAGTTTTGCTGCTGACCTAAAAAAGTAACTACATTTCATAATAAGTAACTAAATAACTTTTTAGGGAGTTACACAATAGTGTAAAAGCCTGTTCACACCAAGAGCTATATGAAGCCAGAGAAACAAGCGCAGAATTGTTTAGAAATGTGTAGAATTTTGTGTTTGTACTTGCATTTTTGCGGTAGCTCTTAGATTTCAATGGCATCGCTGTCGAAGAGTAATTAGCTCGTGAAGTGGATTCACTTATTGCAGAGTTAACGACAGTTATCATTAGCACTGTAATGTTGGAAGTGGATGTCATAGACCGGGACGATTTTAAAACGATCCGTAAGATCTTACCTTCATGCTGTGGGCAGCACTGAAAGGGGGCGGGGTTAAAGGGGGCGGGGCCAAATTAGATCAATAGTTCTAAAAATCATTCTAAATATTAAAGAATAGCAGAGTCCACAACTATAACGATAACACAGAGAAACAATATCGCTGTAATCACTTTCAAAATAAAAATTTTCCAGCTGATGAACGATAAAAACCAATCAGATTTAACTCCAGCTCGCCAAATGCGGGTGGATTTCGGCGTGGGAGTGCACGTATTGCGGATCATATTTCTCATTCCCGCAGATTTTGTCCTCACACCCAAAGAGCGCACACATAAAGCCTCTCAGCACTAAATTGAGCTATTTTTCGCTGTTATTGCACTTAAACAGTCAAACACACACAATATAATGTCAAAATGCCGGTCTTGGCGAGTATTCACGTGAACACAGTCAGTTCTGTTTTGAGTGAACGTAAACAGATGAGAAAGTGTATGTGTATCAGTGTAATGGATCCGTGCGTCAGCTCTTAAAGTGAAAGCAGCATAATAAACCTGCTGACAAATTATGAGAGAATACTATGAGAGTCACACTGATGATCTCTTCATCACGGCTCCTGTTAGTGGGTGGGATATATTAGGCAGCAAGTGAACATTTTGTCCTCAAAGTTGATGTGTTAGAAGCAGGAAAAATGGGCAAGCGTAAGGATTTGAGCGAGGAAGGGCCAAATTGTGATGGCTAGACGACTGGGTCAGAGCATCTCCAAAACTGCAGTTCCCGGTCTGCGGTGGTCAGGATCTATCAAAAGTGCTCCAAGGAAGGAACAGTGGAGAACCGGCGACAGGGTCATGGGCGGCCAAGGCTCATTGATGCACGTGGGGAGCGAAGGCTGGCCCGTGTGGTCCGATCAAACAGACGAGCTACTGGAGCTCAAATTGCTCCAGAAGTTAATGCTGGTTCTGATAGAAAGGTGTCAGAATACACAGTGCATCTCAGTTTGTTGCGTATGGGGCGGCATAGCCACAACCTACATAGTTTTTTTTACTCAAAGGCCCCAGATATTTCAGCTATAATTATGATAAAGCTGCTCGATTTTAATCTTTTTTTATAAACAAAGAGTTTAAAAAATATTTGTATTAATTATGAATAATATAATTAATATTAATTGTATTAATAATAATAATAATAATATATTAATTTGAATAGTTTTAAGTCACCCTTCGGCCCTCTTGGAGGCTTGCTGAGGCTCCCGGGCCCCTGATTAAGAGCCGCTGACCTGCATGCACATAGGAACTCACTATTGCCAAAAGCCTTCCAAATAAAAACCACAGGACAGCTCTGCTTATGACACAAACTTTTGCTACTTCCACTGTGTAGCTGAAGTTTTTATAACTTTACTACCATAATCATTGCAGGTATAAAAAGTTTGCTTTATCAGTTAACCAATAAATGCAATGCATTGGTCAGACCCATCAAACAGGTCATTCGGGAAATGATGTGCCAAGTGGATTTTTATGAGTGTATTTTCCAGTGTAGTATACGCTGCGGGTCAATGCTAAGCTGAAGTTGCTTGACACTTCATCTATGGTGCTATGATTTTTTATAAACACTATTGACTTGGCCTTTATTGATTGGCGTGAATGTATCACACAAATCATTTCGCAGCAAATCAATAAAGAAATCTTGTGGAAAATTTATATTAAAAGACCTTTGTTTGCCTAAGTGAGTTTCAGACAGGCACACTGAATGCTTTGCTGATTAATTGAATTAGTTTAAATTTGGGCATGGCAAGCCCATTAAACAATGCATTCCTAAATCATGCGCTGCCATGTGTGATTGAAATGAGATTTTCAACACAATAAGAGAGCTGTTAAATAAATCACATATGCATTTTACACAGTCAAACAAAAGGAGCATAACTCTCGTGAACGTCTTTCAATCTTTAGGTTCAACACTTACTGATGGGTATTTCCCTGCAGTGCCACTCGCTTATAAGAACAATTGAGGCTTCATACAAATTATGCACAAATGATCTATTACAGAATTGATCTGTATAGAGAGTACAGCTGGATTAAAGTGGTTTTTAATTACTACAGGCCAAGTATTTAATACTCAAGAAAATGCATGACAACTTGTGCATTTTGGTTTTATTTGCAGAGACTAAAATGTGCCTGTTTAACATATTATGCTGTTTTTCATCTTTCTTTAGTGTGTAAGAGCATGAAAAAGGTCTGCATATTCTCTATATCAGTGTCAGTGTTTCTGAACTCCTGAAACGCCTCCATCGTAGTCGTGAGTTTTCTTCCGGGAACCGTCACAATAATCCTCATTATAATAATCCATACAGGGGCGGGGCCTGGTTGGGTTAGTTAGGAGTGTGTTGAAACTGGCGGTTATGGTAAGGGGCGGGACATTTCCCAAACTGACCAATCACAACACATCGCTCCAGCCGACCAATCAGAGCACATTTCAGAAGGAGGGGCTTCATAGGAACTAAACAGAGCGTTACTGACAGACTGGGAAGAGAGGAGACGCAACAATGGAGAATATGAGGAATAATCAACATTCAAGCAGGAAAACCTGCTCTAGTAGAGATTTTAAAAAAAACAAGACTTTGTAAAAGTGCATAATATGACTTCTTTAAACACAACGGGCCCTATCATACACCCGGCGCCGGGCGCGACGCAAGTGTGTTCTGCTAGTCTCAGCCGGACGCAGTTCTCATGTTCACGTCCAGCTCCACGTTGTTTAAATATCAAATGCACTGGCGCATCTGTTCACCCATGGGCGTCTGGTCTGAACACCAGGAGTTCAGGAGCATTGTTGGAGCGTTGCTATTGTGAGGAACTGAAGACGACTGCGCCATTGACCAGCACACACCTGCTCTAAAGGCAGGATTTTTGTGTTATTTAAAGGGTGTGTTAGTAATATGAGCCTATAGGCAGTGCACAACACACACACACTCTGATTAGCACACACACAGGACACACACATTTTTAAATATTAAAATGAAGGATTCCTCTCTGGAGAAGCGTTCAGTCTCTCCTCATGTAAATAGTGAATCCGCTCATGGTGCGAGCGCAACTGGCTTTTAAAGGGAAAGGGAGATGAGGCTCTGATTGGTTTATTGCTCGTTACTGCCAAAACACACCCATGACTCATTAAGAGACGAGGGACAACCCTTTTGGATCATGTTCTGGGCGCGCGGACCGGTTTTTCCCATCATTAAACTAGCAGAAGTGGATTCGGACACGCCGTAAGAGCTCCTGCGCCGTGAGCTTCAGACCATGAGCTCACATCAGCAACACAGACCCAACCAATCGGGTGAATGTGAGGCGGGACTATATGCTTCACTATCCAATGACAGACGAGGAGAGAGTGTTTGGAAAAACATGTTTGGAATTAGTTTTTTTTTTTTTTTTGCAAAATCTGTTTAGTGCAGTGGCTCTCTAACAACTATAGGTTATATATTTCTGATATAATTATGATAAAAGTGCTTGTTTTTTATTTATTTTTTTAATAGTCAGAAACTGGAAAAACAAACAGAAACAACAGTTATTTTGGGGGGGGGGGGGGGGGGTAAAAATAAATATGCTTTCAAATTTGTATGTATTTGTAGCATTTTAATTAAGCTTATATTTTACTTTTTTTTTAGCATTTGTTTTATGAATAATATAAATTGTATTATTAATAATATATTTCAGGGTTTGTACAGTTACTGTAAAATGAAATTCCAGGACTTTCAAGCACTAATTTTTTCGGTTTTCAAATACCACAATCAGAGATCACACTTTTTTTTTAAATTATTATTATTTTTTAAGGATTTTTTAAACTTAAATTACAGATATAAGGTATCCAAAATACAACTTACAACGTATTTAATAATAGACATTAAATACAAAGTTTATAATGGCTATTATTGTTCAATAAATAATATTTATATTATAATGTTGGCATACTTATCGACAAAAGATCAGACGGGCTCCAGTGTTAATTTTGCCTGAAACGTTTGTATTTGTGTTTTTTTTCCCAAAATTTTTTATTTTCATATACACATTGTATTAGCACTTTTCAAGTATCTCTTCATAAATACAGCTATTTTCAAGGGTTATCCAGGACTTACAAACCCTGTAATTTGAATAATTTTAGGATCACACACTTTTACACAACGTTAAGAAAATCAGCAAAATGAGGCAAAAATAGGAAAAAACATTTCCTTTAAATTGCAGAATTCACAATCTTGGTCAAAACTCTGATTATGTGTGAAGTGTGAAATGTCTCACTTTAGTGGCACTGAAGGACTGCTGAAGGAGGACACTTTTATTTTTTTATAACTATCAGTTGATCATTGCTGTTTAATTATGTGGGGTGGATTTTGGAGTAGATAACATGCTGTTATCTCCCGGTGAGAAGGCTAGAAAGGATATCAAAAAGATAAGTGCCGTTCCAGCACACGCGGCGGCTGCTCAAATATTGTAATGTTCTCTCGTCTTTCAACATATTTAATCCTCATGCAGAAGAGCGGTCAACGGAGGCAGAATGTGTTGAGAAGGGGCGTCTTCTTGCATATCTGTTAGCGCAGGTGCATGTAGCCTTTAAACAGATAACGCCAGCGGTGGGGGAGGACGAGAGGCTCATGGCAATAATAATAGCCCAGAGGGATTAAAAGATCACATGAGTCAAGAGGTGTGTTAACCACCAGAAAATGCAGAAATGATTAGGCTAGATATGCCTCGACGCGTAATTGAGGGCATGAGCTCCCGCTGCTATATGATATTCAGTACAGGGGCATTCCTGTTCTGCACCGCCATTTGAACTCTATGAATTTAAACCAATATATATTTGTATAAGAAGGCCATAGCAGAAACATACTCCATTCAAGCTCAGGCACACACACACACAAAAGGGTATGGTGATTAAATTATATTAGTAAGGGATTGAAATCTTAGATTTTATCATACTGACTTCTGTCATTTTCTCAAACAGGATGGAATTCATCACTTACTGATGTTCGCATGGTTGTTTTCCCTCCAAAGTGATGTCACTTCCTGGAAGATGATGTCATTAAGAAACTGAAAAGAGATTTTTCAAATATCAAACAGGACGGACAGACATGTTAAGGACAAACTATAAATTGATGATCAATTAAAGACCCCCTGCACTGTCAGAAAAAAATGTGCAAAAACGGTACCTTTAGGGGTACATCAGGGTCACTGGGACAGTAAAAGGACATCTCCGTAAAAGGTTCATAGTAGTACCTTAAGGTATGTATTGCTACTCTAAGGTACTAATATGCACCCTTTTAGGAAAAGGTGTCCTTTTACAAGCTGATGTACCCCTAAAGGTACCGTTTTTGCACATTTTATCTGAGTGTGTGGTGCATATCAAGTGTTTGTATGTCTATGTGGTGTTTTTAATATACAAGCATGTGTAAATGCATCGGTCAACTGAGTATTTTCTCCTTAAAATTGCAGTGAACCAAAAAACGCCCGTTTCCTGCATCACAAACATGTGACCAATCCCATCACGAGGGGGGCGGGGCTATGATGTTCAAAGCGTTTCTAAGGATGCTGATACTGAAGGCAGACTGAGATGGTGAACCGTAACATGGTTTGTGTGACATTAGCAACACATTATTAGCCGTTTCATAACGTAGCCAAAGGCTAATCATATTAATAACCGTTATGTGTCCGGCGCTGTAGAGTGCGATACATAAAACGCATCACCATTCGGATACATGGACTTGCAGACGAGCTTCGTCTTCTTCGTCTGAATCAGTTTCCAGCTGAATTAAACCAGTATTGCAGTGTTTACTACAGTTGAGCAAGTGGGTCAGGTGACTGAGTGGAGGCGGAGACTAATTTGCATATTCATGAGTCTGCGTATACTAAATGAAGCAAGGGTTACAATCAAGCTATTTTAAAGCATGAAGAAATTATTTTCACAGGGAAAAACGTTTAAATATGTCATTTTCAAAGATGAGTTTTAAGGGATAAACTGATTGACTGCAGGGGGACTTTAAGACAATATTCCCAGGAAAACATGTTTTGTTTAAAATATATTAAAATTAGAAAAAAGTCTGCATAACTGCTATTTTATTCTTATTTTCTATTAAAAGAATAAAGTTAAGAATATTTTGTATTCCCAAAACATTCACATCTCTTTTCTAAAGATGCAAGATTTGAAAATCATCCTCTTAAAGTTACAGTAGGATAACCTCCGACTTGGCTTAAAAACGCTCAATGGTAAGATGTTTAATGCATTTATCGGCTCAGTTCAAATATTAATCATAACGTCATCATTATGATTATTACAGTAATCAGCAAAAAGACTTTACAATTGCGTCGATCCGCAAGATAACACCAAAAAACATTTTGTTCTTAAGACAATATTTTTAGAGGAGACTTTTTCAATAAACTCCTAATTACTGCTTATTAATAGTTAGTAAGGTAGCTGTTAATTTTAGATTAAGGGATGTAGAATATGGTCATGCATTAATATGTGCTTCATAGCCAATATCTTGGTAATATGCATGATAATAAACAACTAGTTAATGAGAATTGGACCCTAAAATAAATATTTATTATCCAATATATTAAGATTAGAGAAGAGATGATGAGGACATGAAATGTACAGCATTATTATTAAAACTAGAGCAGACACATATTTCTGTAACTCACCTGTCACATTCACAGCCTGTCTTTATCTGTCGAAAATCTGCACATTCTGCAAAGAAGCAATGTCTCAAGTTATCAACTGTAGAGCAATGCAATAAAATCAATAGATGCACAACAGTCAGATCGAGTTTAAAGCTAATTTTAAACGCATCTGCAAACATTTCCCCCTGATCCTGCACGGGCCGGAGAGAAGCACACGTGAGCTATTGGGATGGGAAATCGGATGCTCCATTAGCAGCGGATTTATTCAATCAGCTGGCTCACCTCTTAATTAAAGGAACTAATTATGCTATCGAAAGACTTCTTGGCTGGTGCTCCAGAAGTGTTTGGGCTGGCACGCCGTCCCCCTCGCACCTCGCTGAAGGTGATGACCTTGTGATAACCTGTGTGTTCATCACTCAAATTACTGTCCCCAGTAATGGTAATGCCAGAGCATGGGAACACCGGGGCCGGCTAATCTGTATTCAAATTACATGCCACCAAACAGTGAGGTGGGCCGCGCGGCCATAACTCAGCCGCCGTGCATGCTGGGGAGGGAGCTCGGTGCCGGCCGATCAGGCATTATCATACATTTCCCAGGTGTCCGACAGGCCTTCTGGGGAGCCGGTGATATTGGGAAAATTCATCACAAGTCTCCCTCACAGCCGTAATGGTCAATTTAAATTAATTACTAGTGAGGGGCTGAATGGGACCGGTCAGTCACAGAGTAAAGACACACTCAGACAGTAGATACGTGCTCGAAAACTATTGTTTAAGGTGTGATGTTGGATAACACTTTATTTTACAGTGTGCTTGTTACACGTTACATGTAGTTACCATAGTAATATCAGTAAATTATGCATAATTACATGCAACTAATCCTCAACCAAAGCCTAATCCTACCCTAACCCTATAGTAAGTACATGTAGTTACTAAATATTACTCGGTACTTAAATATATAATTACACTGTACCAATGAAACCTTAAAATAAAGTGCAACCCTTAATTTTATGGTGTCACACTGTAATTATGCATTATTACAGTATTGAGTAATAATTAACTATATGTACTATAGGGTTAAGATTGGAGTTAATTGCATGTAATTATGCTTAATTTATAGTAATTATTCTAGTAACTACATGTAACAAGGACACTGTAAAATAAAGTGTAACCAAATATATTGCTCGTTGTTAGTTCGTGTTAGTTGATACATAAACTAATGTTATCAAATGATCACCTTGTTATGTTACCAAAATGTCATTATTGTAAGAAATCCACTCAAAACAAAGTAGTGAAATTATTTAGGCCTAAAATTTCACCTCAATGTTCACTTAACAGTGAAACGGAGTATACTATTAAATAATAATAATAATTTCGCTTACAAGTAAGTTTATACGTCTTTTTTTTAATCCAGTCATCAGTTAATGAGCATTTAAATTAACCTTACTTCTATAATGTTCGTTAATGACTTTTAATTAGTTAACATTCAAGACTATAATGAAGTGAGGACACTTCTCATCAGAAAAGGACGTTATGATCTGCTTAAAGCTCAAGCTAACAACATATAGCAAACAACAACAACAACATAGCATTAGCATCTCTGTTGTAGCGTAACTGATACATGTTTGGGGAGGGGGGGGCATCTGTTCATAATTTGACATACTAACCTATTATAATACGTGAAAAATACTTGAGTAAATTCGCAACTACAAACTTAATTAGTAATTATGAATCGTAAGTTAATTAGCATAATCAGTGTACATTTTATCTGGTGCTGTATTTCTGCTCCCAGGCCTCGATAATTCCTGTGCTTTTTTCATAAATGGACACCAAATATAAACAGGTAAGAGTCAATAAGAGTGTGTGTGTGTGTGTTAAATATTTACGTTGAGATTATTTTAATGCTCAACAGCTGGCGTGTGTATTTCATGGTGTTTTGTCGCCATCTTCCGGCCACACGAGGTTTAGTCCTGCTGGCAGACCCGATCTGAAATTCAGTAAATATAATTAAATACATACACATTAAATAAATATTCAGACAATCACCAACCTGTTAACTGTCCTTTATGAGCTCAGATCTGAACTGGAATAAAGACTGAAGGCTGGTCTCTTTTTAATGAAAACACTACATTAAAAATAAAGCTTAAGTTTAGTGTCAAGTACTGAACTAAACACTTCATTATTTTATACAAAATTAATGCTTCACGAAATAATTTGGATTAAACTGCTAGAAAATCGAAGCCATATGTCTAACCAAGTTCCAAATTTCAAGTTGACATCAAAAAATTGAGCTGCTTTTAGGATTTTAAGTACCGTTTCCATGGTAAAACGTACAATTTCAAAAAAAATTCACAGGCTGAATTCTAAGCGTCGAATCATACCTAATTTATGATGATTTATTAATGTGATATGGGAAAAGGCGATAGAAAAGCGTTCCAAGTGCCCAGTGGGACATTTACAGGCAACAGGCTCCAGTTCCTCAAATAAATCATAAACAACATTTTTACATTTCATAGCAAAATAATAAACCGATTAAATGACCAAGTATTACAGCTAATAAAAAAAACATTTGCTGTCATCAGCTGTTTCCTGGCTTTGATATCTTATAATATGATGATAATGTAGTCAAACCAAAAGGTATTCAGACACCTTCAACATTTCTCACATTATCAGTTTATTCACTATAGTGCTATGGTAATAAAATATGACAAGAACTCAGAGTTAAACTGAACAAACTCATCTTGATAATGTCAGATAGCTTTGATAGAAAGGGATGTGATGGATTACAATCAACCAATCAGCTGTTAGATTTAAGAGCACAATCAGATAATACCAGTTCAGCTCAACCAATGAGCAAGCAATGCTTCATTTTGTTCAGTCTGTGGGGTCAAAGGTCGCATTAGCAATTAAAGAGAAAACACTGAAGCAAAACATGCTCAGCTCAAAGTGTCTGAATCATTTTGAGCCCAAATTTTACTGGTAGTCACTGTATGAAGAATTATGGGTATAATATGTCTCAGTTGACTTTATTTTGCTCTCCTCACTTCAGAAATGAACTGTAGTGTCCTGCACTCACTAGAGAAACATTACATCTGTGTCTGAATCATGTTTGGTTTGACTGTATGTCATGCATTTAGTATAACTTCTGTAAACAAAAATCAGTAATTAAAGTCAACATTTAGGTACTTTGGCAATAGACAAAAGTATTTTAACAATATGAATATATGTGAAATATTTATTCAGAAAGGCATCAACAGTGACAGTTTATCTGGTGATAAACAGTTTTCCACAGAAAACACGAGTGCTACACATGTGAACTCAGAACAGGATTCCCTCTGTTTGTCTGTCTGATCTGGAGGTAAGGCCGATGCGAAGCGTCCCTGACCGCAGGTGTGCAGTAAACACAGACGGTCTCCGGCTAGGGCTCAGATCTGGAGAAGCACTGCAGCACAGGGAGTTTCCAGCGTGAGCCGGCATGTATCCGCAGGTCCAGCCACTCCTGCTGAGCCGCGGCCAGGTATGACTCGGGCGGCGTGGAGGACAGCGGCTCCGGGGTCAGCGAGCTCTCGGCTCGCGTCAGGGCCTGCTGGCACGCTGCCTGGACGTCCATGCTCTCCAGATTATTGAGACTTCCTGCTGCCTGATCCATGACTTGAGCGCTGTTGGGACCTGAGGGAACACGGCACACACGGATTAACAGGAAGCTGCTGCTATGATCACCTCATGTCACATGACCAGGTGATTACTACTCACTTTATAATAGTAACCGCCGTTATTAGACACATTCCTGAAGGATGCATTTGTAGGTCACATTCGGCCTTTTAATTGGGACAGCCTTCATACAATAATGATACAACAAATATAGCTGCAAGCAACGATGACGGGCCCAAGCCCCGGTAGCTTCAGGGCAACTGTGCACAGCGGGCAATATGCATTTAAAACAGGCACATGTAAAAAGCCGTTTGAGAAATCCAATATCCATTCAAAATTTTGCATCTTTACTATATTGTCATCATGTTGAAAAAGTTTGGTGTGAATCATATAAACTCGCTAGGAGTAGTAGTTTAAAATTTGAGCCTGATTTTTCAAACAATCCATATTCAAACAATAATAACCGACTTCCTGTTGGTCGGAGCTAATGAGTGTAAATGAGAAAGTTGTCCGGCTCGATGTGATCAGTATATGTATCGAGTTTGGTGTCTGTAGGTAACGTGTGAGTGAACTCACAGCAGTGTCTGAAGGGCTCCCAGCCGCGAGAGGGCAGGTAAGGTTTGGCCATAGGTTGCTGAAGCAGGCACACGATGGCATTGTCCACCTGGTGAAAGACACGCAGAGACAGCAGCTTCTGGTGCAGCTCCTCTGACAGGCAGTATTCCTCTGAACGAATGAGGTCTCGAATCAAGTCGAAGTCCTGCTTGAGCTGCAGAGCTCCCTGAATGCTGGAGTGAATGATCAACTCGAGTAAACCAACATGAAGCGCTACCTTACGTCCACCACATATACACACACATATATATATACCAACCTAAACTTGATCTTCTGTTTGAGGATGTGCTCCATCCATGCCTCCATGAAGACCGTCATGGCCTCGGCGAGAGCAGGAACACGGGCGTCATCGGGCAGCGTCTGAACGCCCTCCAGCACCTGACCGATCACGCTCTGAGCCGCGGACGCTGCGTAATCGCTCGGACTGCTGGGCAGATCTGAAAACATCAACATCATGCTCAACATACGCAGGAGTTATCAGTCTGCAATCACACACACAACCCATTCATGCGTCTGTACCAGTTCTGTGACTGATCCTCCAGTGTTTTGCTGACGGCATGGTTTGCTCAAAGATCTCCACAGACATTTTCTTACAGTCCATAGAAAAGGTCCTCAGGACGAGATCAGAGAAAGCCTGCGATATGAGACAAACAGAGCAAGTCAAACCACAGATTTTTCTCATAAGGCATTTTGTTAAAGAGGTTAAATTGTTTATCATATTGTTTCCCTGTTGTTACCATACAATGTTAATTTCATTGTAAGGTAAGATTTTTTAAATCAAGTATTTTTTACTTTGAAAGTGTCTCTTCTGCTCATCAAGACTGCATTTATCTGATCAACAATACAGTAAAAATTGTGAAATATTATTATAATGTAAATCAGCTGTTCTCTATGTGAATAGGGGGGGGGGACACAAAATTTTCAAATAAATATCCAAATAAATTTAATTAGTAAAGTGTAATTTATTCCTGTGATCAAAGCTGAATTTATCATCATTACTCCAGTCTTCAGTGTCACATGATCCTTCACAAATCACTCTCATATGAGGATTTGAGCTAAACAAACATTTATGATTATTATCAGTGTTGAAAACAATATCATATTTGACGAATCAGAAAGTTCAAAAGAACAGCATTTATTATAAATAGAATCGTTTGTGACATTATTAATGTCTTTACTGTCACTTTTAATCAATTTAACGCAATTTGCTCAATGAAAATATAAATGTATTTTTTTTTAAATGGTCCCAGAATTGTAAATGGTAGTGTACGTCATAATTCCATGTAATTTCACAGCAAAAACTAAAATGCTATAACAATATGCAGTAAATACTGCTGAATAATAGTAAAAAAAAAAATCTTAATGCATTTCTATCATCATGTACTCACCCTCACGTCTTCCCAAACCTGTATGAATTTCTTTCTTCCGTGAAACACATAAGAAGATATTACCATATGAAGAAAAAAAACCCTGATATTTCTTCAAAATATCTTCTTTTATGTTCCAAAGAGGAAAGAAAGTCATATAAGTTTGGAAAGACATGATGGCAATTGTCATTTTGGGGTGAACCATGTCGTTATCAATGTTGGGCAGTAAATGTGTAACGATGCTCTATACTCTTTCTCACCTGTAGATCTGTGAGAGCCTGAGAGAGTGAAGCTGTCTGCTGAATGACCGGAGGCTGATCCGAGTCTCTGCTGATGGCTCGAGTGAGCTGGACCAGGCTCTCCACTGAGTCCTTGAGATCCTTACCACAAACATAAACAAATGATAGATTCAGGGTGTGTGATATGATGATTTTAGACTGTGAACGATTAAAATGTCATCACGATCTGCCTTTGAAGAGAAATCGTAGTATCGTGAAATTCCAGTTCTTCAAAATTGTGAAATATTATTATAATGTAAATCAGC
Organism: Rhinogobio ventralis; assembly: GCA_039654625.1. Classification (NCBI taxonomy): domain Eukaryota; kingdom Metazoa; phylum Chordata; class Actinopteri; order Cypriniformes; family Gobionidae; genus Rhinogobio; species Rhinogobio ventralis. The sequence continues at coordinate 38,928,128 of CM077198.1, forward strand.
TGTTTTCTATGTGAATATACAGTAAAATGTAAATTATTCCTGTGATCAAAGCTGAATTTATTTGATCAACAATACAGTATTTATTAAATCAGTTTATTATTTGCATGCGTTTTAAAGCCTTGCCAGTAAGTGCATCTTATTGCACTTAAACTTTCAAATACACACAAGGTTTACATAAACACAGGCGTTTATATCTTTAGTGAATGCAAACAGTTCGGATGTGTGTCAGTATATTGGATCCGTGCATTCGCTCTTAAAGTGACAGTGTGTGTGAGTGAGTGTGTGATGGGTAGGTTTAGGGGTAGTGTGTGTGTGTGTGTGTGTGTGTGTGTGTGTGATGGGTAGGTTTAGGGGTAGGGGTAGTGTGTGTGTGTGTGTGTGTGTGTGTGTGATGGGTAGGTTTAGGGGTAGGGGTAGTGTGTGTGTGTGTGTGTGTGTGTGTGTGTGATGGGTAGGTTTAGGGGTAGGGGTAGTGTGTGTGTGTGTGTGTGTGTGTGTGTGTGTGTGTGTGATGGGTAGATTTAGGGGTAGTGTGTGTGTGTGTGAGTGAGTGTGTGATGGGTAGGTTTAGGGGTAGTGTGTGTGTGAGTGAGTGTGTGATGGGTAGGTTTAGGGGTAGGGGTAGGGTGTGTGTGTGTGTGAGTGAGTGTGTGATGGGTAGGTTTAGGGGTAGGGGTAGTGTGTGTGTGTGATGGGTAGGTTTAAGGGTAGTGTGTGTGTGTGTGTGTGTGACGGGTAGGTTTAGGGGTAGTGTGTGTGTGTGTGTGTGTGTGTGAGTGTGTGATGGGTAGGTTTAGGGGTAGTGTGTGTGTGTGTGTGTGTGTGATGGGTAGGTTTAGGGGTAGTGTGTGTGTGTGTGTGTGTGTGTGAGTGTGTGTGAGTGAGTGAGTGTGTGATGGGTAGGTTTAGGGGTAGTGTGTGTGTGTGTGTGTGTGTGTGTGTGTGTGTGTTTGTGTGTCAGTATATTGGATCCGTGCATTCGCTCTTAAAGTGACAGCAGCCCAATAAACCTGCTGCCGTCTGTCATTAATGATAATCAAACAACAAAAGACGAAGAGAAAATCACTCACTGCTCTCGACTGAATAACTTTAGTAGCTCTAATAAGAATTTGTATGTTATTTAATTCACACCCCTATGTTAGATTTAAATATAAAGATGGATATAATGCATGGAGGTGAGTACGTAATTTACCTTGAGATCTCCTTGTGTGACCAGCAAGAACTTACTAAGGGACCAGGAGGCCAGAAACTGGTAGGCTTTACTCATAACCCAGACAGTGGAGGACTGGACAGTGACGACTGACCTACAGAGCAGCCCCAGATGAGTCTCCCTACGGCTCTCGGATCCACGGTCACCTGGAGAAGACATCAGTGCCAACGGGATGAGCTCATGTGATCGCATGTGTCTTGAACAGAGTCCAAACTACAGATGTAAAAGTACTGGCACTTTGCTTTTACATTTTTTTAAATATATTAAACAATTATTTTCGCAATACACAATTTTTTTTCTATTTATTTTATTTGTATTATTGCTTGTAATTTGTTTCTTTGGTATTTATTTCATTACAGATTTTTAAATAATTATTTGAAAAACTCCTTGCAATGTTTAATAGAAAAATAATCAAAATATGTTTTTTGATAATACTTATATTGTTATTTAGTCATACAGCATTTTACTTTTTGTTATGAAATTACATGGAATTATTATGTACACCACCGTTCAAACGTTTTTTTGTAAGATTTTTTAAAGACATTTATTTTTCACTGATCAAAAGCACATTAAACTGATCAAAAGTGACAGTAAAGACATTTATAATGTTACAAAGAGTTCTTTTGAACTTTCTACTTTCTACTCTACTTTTGAAACTTCTAAATTCAGCTTTGATCACAGGAATAAATTACATTTTACTGTATATTCACAGAAAACAGCTGTTTTAAATTATAATAATATTTCACAGTTTTTTACTGTATTTTTTGTATCCTTGGTGAGCAGAAGAGACTTCTTTCAAAAACATAAGAATCTTACCAAGCTCAAACTTTTAACCGGTAGTGTAGCATCATGACAACCCTAGTCTAGACACTGATCATACTGAAGATGACAGAAGTACCAGGCTCTGTGTCCGTGTGTCGCAGGAGCTGAAGGACGGTGTGGAGAGGAGGGAAGAGCTGGAGGATGAGGTCCATGGTGGCCGTCCTCACCGCACATCTCTCCTGCTTCACTGCAGGGACACACTTCTCTTTCAGCCCTGAGCCCAGCCACACACACATCACTGCAACACAACAGGACACGATCACACAACATCTGAAGATAGACATGAAGACCCTGACATCCATAGTCATAATAAATACAACTCACTTTCATCCCAGCGTGTGAAGGCAGCAGTAGACAAAATATACGAGCAGAAAGTGCTCAAACTTTCTTTACATTCCTCTGGAATCATGTCTAGAAAAGCACAGAAGTAATGGGGGGAAAAAAATGACATTTTGAAAACACCACTTTGATTTCAGAATAACCAAAAAAGTCCTTGAGCACAACATACACTACCAGTCACTATATTAGTATGGTAGTATATTCATAATTTGTTTGAACTTTAAGCACCTTTTCCCAAATGTCATTAATGTAATGCAATCACATATATATATATATATATATATATATATATATATATATATATATATATATATATATATGTGTGTGTGTGTGTGTGTGTGTGTGAAGGGTAGGTTTAGGGGTAGTGTGTGTGTGTGTGAGTGTGTGAGTGAGTGTGTGATGGGTAGGTTTAGGGGTAGTGTGTGTGTGAGTGAGTGTGTGATGGGTAGGTTTAGGGGTAGGGGTAGTGTGTGTGTGAGTGAGTGTGTGATGGGTAGGTTTAGGGGTAGTGTGTGTGTGTGTGTGTGTGATGGGTAGGGGTAGTGTGTGTGTGTGTGTGATGGGTAGGGGTAGTGTGTGTGTGTGTGTGTGTGTGATGGGTAGGTTTAGGGGTAGTGTGTGTGTAAGTGAGTGTGTGATGGGTAGGTTTAGGGGTAGGGGTAGGGTGTGTGTGTGTGTGTGTGTGTGTGTGTGTGTGTGTGTGTGAGTGAGTGTGTGATGGGTAGGTTTAGGGGTAGTGTGTGTGTGTGTGTGATGGGTAGGGGTAGTGTGTGTGTGTGTGTGTGTGTGTGTGTGTGTGTGTGTGTGTGTGATGGGTAGGTTTAGGGGTATTGTGTGTGTGAGTGAGTGTGTGATGGGTAGGTTTAGGGGTAGTGTGTGTGTGTGTGTGATGGGTAGGGGTAGTGTGTGTGTGTGTGTGATGGGTAGGGGTAGTGTGTGTGTGATGGGTAGGGGTAGTGTGTGTGTGATGGGTAGGGGTAGTGTGTGTGTGTGTGTGTGTGTGATGGGTAGGGGTAGTGTGTGTGTGAGTGAGTGTGTGATGGGTAGGTTTAGGGGTAGTGTGTGTGTGTGTGTGATGGGTAGGGGTAGTGTGTGTGTGTGTGTGATGGGTAGGGGTAGTGTGTGTGTGATGGGTAGGGGTAGTGTGTGTGTGTGTGTGATGGGTAGGGGTAGTGTGTGTGTGTGTGTGTGTGTGTGTGAGTGAGTGTGTGATGGGTAGGTTTAGGGGTAGTGTGTGTGTGTGTGTGTGTGTGATGGGTAGGTTTAGGGGTAGTGTGTGTGTGTGATGGGTAGGTTTAGGGGTAGTGTGTGTGTGTGTGAGTGTGTGAGTGAGTGTGTGATGGGTAGGTTTAGGGGTAGTGTGTGTGTGAGTGAGTGTGTGATGGGTAGGTTTAGGGGTAGGGGTAGGGTGTGTGTGTGTGTGTGTGTGTGTGTGTGTGTGAGTGAGTGTGTGATGGGTAGGTTTAGGGGTAGTGTGTGTGTGAGTGAGTGTGTGATGGGTAGGTTTAGGGGTAGTGTGTGTGTGTGTGTGTGTGAGTGTGTGAGTGAGTGTGTGATGGGTAGGTTTAGGGGTAGTGTGTGTGTGAGTGAGTGTGTGATGGGTAGGTTTAGGGGTAGGGTGTGTGTGTGTGTGTGTGTGTGAGTGAGTGTGTGATGGGTAGGTTTAGGGGTAGTGTGTGTGTGAGTGAGTGTGTGATGGGTAGGTTTAGGGGTAGTGTGTGTGTGAGTGAGTGTGTGATGGGTAGGTTTAGGGGTAGTGTGTGTGTGTGTGTGTGTGTGATGGGTAGGGGTAGTGTGTGTGTGTGTGTGTGTGTGTGATGGGTAGGGGTAGTGTGTGTGTGTGTGTGTGTGTGATGGGTAGGTTTAGGGGTAGTGTGTGTGTGTGTGAGTGAGTGTGTGATGGGTAGGTTTAGGGGTAGTGTGTGTGTGAGTGAGTGTGTGATGGGTAGGTTTAGGGGTAGGGGTAGGGTGTGTGTGTGTGTGTGTGTGTGTGTGAGTGAGTGTGTGATGGGTAGGTTTAGGGGTAGTGTGTGTGTGTGTGTGATGGGTAGGTTTAGGGGTAGTGTGTGTGTGTGATGGGTAGGTTTAGGGGTAGTGTGTGTGTGTGTGTGATGGGTAGGGGTAGTGTGTGTGTGTGTGTGTGTGTGTGTGTGTGTGTGTGTGTGTGTGATGGGTAGGTTTAGGGGTATTGTGTGTGTGAGTGAGTGTGTGATGGGTAGGTTTAGGGGTAGTGTGTGTGTGTGTGTGATGGGTAGGGGTAGTGTGTGTGTGTGTGTGATGGGTAGGGGTAGTGTGTGTGTGATGGGTAGGGGTAGTGTGTGTGTGATGGGTAGGGGTAGTGTGTGTGTGTGTGTGTGTGTGATGGGTAGGGGTAGTGTGTGTGTGTGTGTGTGTGTGTGATGGGTAGGTTTAGGGGTAGTGTGTGTGTGAGTGAGTGTGTGATGGGTAGGTTTAGGGGTAGTCTGTGTGTGTGTGATGGGTAGGTTTAGGGGTAGTGTGTGTGTGTGTGTGAGTGTGTGTGTGTGTGAGTGAGTGTGTGATGGGTAGGTTTAGGGATAGTGTGTGTGTGTGTGTGTGTGTGATGGGTAGGTTTAGGGGTAGTGTGTGTGTGTGATGGGTAGGTTTAGGGGTAGTGTGTGTGTGTGTGTGAGTGTGTGAGTGAGTGTGTGATGGGTAGGTTTAGGGGTAGTGTGTGTGTGAGTGAGTGTGTGATGGGTAGGTTTAGGGGTAGGGGTAGGGTGTGTGTGTGTGTGTGTGTGTGTGTGTGTGAGTGAGTGTGTGATGGGTAGGTTTAGGGGTAGTGTGTGTGTGTGTGTGAGTGAGTGTGTGATGGGTAGGTTTAGGGGTAGTGTGTGTGTGTGTGAGTGAGTGTGTGATGGGTAGGTTTAGGGGTAGGGGTAGGGTGCGTGTGTGTGTGTGTGTGTGTGAGTGAGTGTGTGATGGGTAGGTTTAGGGGTAGTGTGTGTGTGAGTGAGTGTGTGATGGGTAGGTTTAGGGGTAGTGTGTGTGTGAGTGAGTGTGTGATGGGTAGGTTTAGGGGTAGTGTGTGTGTGTGTGTGTGTGTGATGGGTAGGGGTAGTGTGTGTGTGTGTGTGTGATGGGTAGGGGTAGTGTGTGTGTGTGTGTGTGTGATGGGTAGGTTTAGGGGTAGTGTGTGTGTGTGTGAGTGAGTGTGTGATGGGTAGGTTTAGGGGTAGTGTGTGTGTGAGTGAGTGTGTGATGGGTAGGTTTAGGGGTAGGGGTAGGGTGTGTGTGTGTGTGTGTGTGAGTGAGTGTGTGATGGGTAGGTTTAGGGGTAGTGTGTGTGTGTGATGGGTAGGTTTAGGGGTAGTGTGTGTGTGTGATGGGTAGGTTTAGGGGTAGTGTGTGTGTGTGTGTGATGGGTAAGGGTAGTGTGTGTGTGTGTGTGATGGGTAGGTTTAGGGGTAGTGTGTGTGTGAGTGAGTGTGTGATGGGTAGGTTTAGGGGTAGTCTGTGTGTGTGTGATGGGTAGGTTTAGGGGTAGTGTGTGTGTGTGTGTGTGTGATGGGTAGGTTTAGGGGTAGTGTGTGTGTGTGATGGGTAGGTTTAGGGGTAGTGTGTGTGTGTGATGGGTAGGTTTAGGGGTAGTGTGTGTGTGTGATGGGTAGGTTTAGGGGTAGTGTGTGTGTGTGATGGGTAGGTTTAGGGGTAGTGTGTGTGTGTGTGTGTGAGTGAGTGTGTGATGGGTAGGTTTAGGGGTAGTGTGTGTGAGTGAGTGTGTGATGGGTAGGTTTAGGGGTAGTGTGTGTGAGTGAGTGTGTGATGGGTAGGTTTAGGGGTAGTGTGTGTGTGAGTGAGTGTGTGATGGGTAGGTTTAGGGGTAGTGTGTGTGTGTGTGTGTGATGGGTAGGGGTAGTGTGTGTGTGTGTGTGTGTGATGGGTAGGGGTAGTGTGTGTGTGTGTGTGTGTGTGTGATGGGTAGGGGTAGTGTGTGTGTGTGTGTGTGTGATGGGTAGGGGTAGTGTGTGTGTGTGTGTGTGTGTGTGTGTGTGTGTGTGATGGGTAGGTTTAGGGGTAGTGTGTGTGTGAGTGTGTGATGGGTAGGTTTAGGGGTAGTGTGTGTGTGAGTGTGTGATGGGTAGGTTTAGGGGTAGTGTGTGTGTGTGTGAGTGAGTGTGTGATGGGTAGGTTTAGGGGTAGTGTGTGTGTGAGTGAGTGTGTGATGGGTAGGTTTAGGGGTAGTGTGTGTGTGTGTGATGGGTAGGTTTAGGGGTAGTGTGTGTGTGTGTGTGTGAGTGAGTGTGTGATGGGTAGGTTTAGGGGTAGTGTGTGTGTGTGTGTGTGTGTGTGTGTGTGATGGGTAGGTTTAGGGGTAGGGGTAGTGTGTGTGTGTGTGATGGGTAGGTTTAGGGGTAGTGTGTGTGTGAGTGTGTGATGGGTAGGTTTAGGGGTAGTGTGTGTGTGAGTGTGTGAGTGTGTGATGGGTAGGTTTAGGGGTAGTGTGTGTGTGTGTGTGTGTGTGTGTGTGATGGGTAGGTTTAGGGGTAGTGTGTGTGTGTGTGAGTGAGTGTGTGATGGGTAGGTTTAGGGGTAGTGTGTGTGTGTGTGAGTGAGTGTGTGATGGGTAGGTTTAGGGGTAGTGTGTGTGTGAGTGTGTGATGGGTAGGTTTAGGGGTAGTGTGTGTGTGAGTGTGTGATGGGTAGGTTTAGGGGTAGTGTGTGTGTGAGTGTGTGATGGGTAGGTTTAGGGGTAGTGTGTGTGTGAGTGTGTGATGGGTAGGTTTAGGGGTAGTGTGTGTGTGAGTGTGTGATGGGTAGGTTTAGGGGTAGTGTGTGTGTGAGTGTGTGATGGGTAGGTTTAGGGGTAGTGTGTGTGTGAGTGTGTGATGGGTAGGTTTAGGGGTAGTGTGTGTGTGAGTGTGTGATGGGTAGGTTTAGGGGTAGTGTGTGTGTGAGTGTGTGATGGGTAGGTTTAGGGGTAGTGTGTGTGTGAGTGTGTGATGGGTAGGTTTAGGGGTAGTGTGTGTGTGAGTGTGTGATGGGTAGGTTTAGGGGTAGTGTGTGTGTGAGTGTGTGATGGGTAGGTTTAGGGGTAGTGTGTGTGTGAGTGTGTGATGGGTAGGTTTAGGGGTAGTGTGTGTGTGAGTGTGTGATGGGTAGGTTTAGGGGTAGTGTGTGTGTGAGTGTGTGATGGGTAGGTTTAGGGGTAGTGTGTGTGTGAGTGTGTGATGGGTAGGTTTAGGGGTAGTGTGTGTGTGTGTGTGTGTGTGTGATGGGTAGGTTTAGGGGTAGTGTGTGTGTGTGTGTGTGTGTGTGTGTGTGTGTGATGGGTAGGTTTAGGGGTAGTGTGTGTGTGAGTGAGTGTGTGATGGGTAGGTTTAGGGGTAGTCTGTGTGTGTGTGTGTGTGTGTGTGTGTGTGTGTGTGTGTGTGTGAGTGTGTGATGGGTAGGTTTAGGAGTAGTGTGTGTGTGTGTGTGTGTGTGATGGGTAGGTTTAGGGGTAGGGGTAGTGTGTGTGTGTGTGTGATGGGTAGGTTCAGGGGTAGTGTGTGTGTGAGTGTGTGATGGGTAGGTTTAGGGGTAGTGTGTGTGTGAGTGTGTGAGTGTGTGATGGGTAGGTTTAGGGGTAGTGTGTGTGTGTGTGTGTGTGTGTGTGATGGGTAGGTTTAGGGGTAGTGTGTGTGTGAGTGAGTGTGTGATGGGTAGGTTTAGGGGTAGTGTGTGTGTGTGTGTGTGTGAGTGTGTGATGGGTAGGTTTAGGGGTAGTGTGTGTGTGTGTGTGTGTGTGTGTGTGTGTGTGATGGGTAGGTTTAGGGGTAGGGGTAGTGTGTGTGTGTGTGTGATGGGTAGGTTTAGGGGTGGGGTAGTGTGTGAGTGAGTGTGTGATGGGTAGGTTTAGGGGTAGTGTGTGTGTGTGTGTGTGAGTGTGTGATGGGTAGGTTTAGGGGTAGTGTGTGTGTGTGTGTGTGTGTGTGTGATGGGTAGGTTTAGGGGTAGGGGTAGTGTGTGTGTGTGTGTGATGGGTAGGTTTAGGGGTGGGGTAGTGTGTGTGTGTGAGTGAGTGTGTGATGGGTAGGTTTAGGGGTAGTGTGTGTGTGAGTGTGTGATGGGTAGGTTTAGGGGTAGTGTGTGTGTGAGTGTGTGATGGGTAGGTTTAAGGGTAGTGTGTGAGTGAGTGTGTGATGGGTAGGTTTAGGGGTGGGGTAGTGTGTGATGGGTAGGTTTAGGGGTAGTGTGTGAGTGAGTGTGTGATGGGTAGGTTTAGGGGTAGTGTGTGTGTGTGAGTGTGTGATGGGTAGGTTTAGGGGTGGGGTAGTGTGTGTGTGTGAGTGAGTGTGTGATGGGTAGGTTTAGGGGTAGTGTGTGTGTGAGTGTGTGAGTGTGTGATGGGTAGGTTTAGGGGTAGTGTGTGTGTGTGTGTGATGGGTAGGTTTAGGGGTAGTGTGTGTGTGTGAGTGAGTGTGTGATGGGTAGGTTTAGGGGTAGTGTGTGTGTGTGTGTGAGTGTGTGATGGGTAGGTTTAGGGGTAGTGTGTGTGTGTGTGTGTGTGTGATGGGTAGGTTTAGGGGTAGGGGTAGTGTGTGTGTGTGTGATGGGTAGGTTTAGGGGTGGGGTAGTGTGTGTGTGTGAGTGAGTGTGTGATGGGTAGGTTTAGGGGTAGTGTGTGTGTGAGTGTGTGATGGGTAGGTTTAGGGGTAGTGTGTGTGTGAGTGTGTGATGGGTAGGTTTAGGGGTAGTGTGTGAGTGAGTGTGTGATGGGTAGGTTTAGGGGTAGTGTGTGTGTGAGTGTGTGATGGGTAGGTTTAGGGGTGGGGTAGTGTGTGTGTGTGTGAGTGAGTGTGTGATGGGTAGGTTTAGGGGTGGGGTAGTGTGTGTGTGTGAGTGAGTGATGGGTAGGTTTAGGGGTAGTGTGTGTGTGAGTGTGTGATGGGTAGGTTTAGGGGTAGTGTGTGTGTGAGTGTGTGATGGGTAGGTTTAGGGGTAGTGTGTGTGTGAGTGTGTGATGGGTAGGTTTAGGGGTGGGGTAGTGTGTGTGTGTGAGTGAGTGTGTGATGGGTAGGTTTAGGGGTAGTGTGTGTGTGAGTGTGTGAGTGTGTGATGGGTAGGTTTAGGGGTAGTGTGTGTGTGAGTGTGTGATGGGTAGGTTTAGGGGTAGTGTGTGAGTGAGTGTGTGATGGGTAGGTTTAGGGGTAGTGTGTGTGTGAGTGTGTGATGGGTAGGTTTAGGGGTGGGGTAGTGTGTGTGTGTGAGTGAGTGTGTGATGGGTAGGTTTAGGGGTAGTGTGTGTGTGAGTGTGTGAGTGTGTGATGGGTAGGTTTAGGGGTAGTGTGTGTGTGTGTGAGTGAGTGTGTGTGTGAGTGTGTGATGGGTAGGTTTAGGGGTAGTGTGTGTGTGTGTGAGTGTGTGATGGGTAGGTTTAGGGGTAGTGTGTGTGTGTGTGTGTGTGTGTGTGTGTGTGTGTGATGGGTAGGTTTAGGGTAGGGGTAGTGTGTGTGTGTGTGATGGGTAGGTTTAGGGGTGGGGTAGTGTGTGTGTGTGAGTGAGTGTGTGATGGGTAGGTTTAGGGGTAGTGTGTGTGTGAGTGTGTGATGGGTAGGTTTAGGGGTAGTGTGTGAGTGAGTGTGTGATGGGTAGGTTTAGGGGTAGTGTGTGTGTGAGTGTGTGATGGGTAGGTTTAGGGGTGGGGTAGTGTGTGTGTGTGTGTGAGTGAGTGTGTGAGGGGTAGGTTTAGGGGTGGGGTAGTGTGTGTGTGTGAGTGAGTGATGGGTAGGTTTAGGGGTAGTGTGTGTGTGAGTGTGTGATGGGTAGGTTTAGGGGTAGTGTGTGTGTGAGTGTGTGATGGGTAGGTTTAGGGGTGGGGTAGTGTGTGTGTGTGAGTGAGTGTGTGATGGGTAGGTTTAGGGGTAGTGTGTGTGTGAGTGTGTGAGTGTGTGATGGGTAGGTTTAGGGGTAGTGTGTGTGTGTGTGTGTGTGTGTGTGTGTGTGATGGGTAGGTTTAGGGGTAGTGTGTGTGTGTGTGTGAGTGAGTGTGTGATGGGTAGGTTTAGGGGTAGTGTGTGTGTGTGTGTGAGTGTGTGATGGGTAGGTTTAGGGGTAGTGTGTGTGTGTGTGTGTGTGTGTGTGTGTGATGGGTAGGTTTAGGGGTAGGGGTAGTGTGTGTGTGTGTGATGGGTAGGTTTAGGGGTGGGGTAGTGTGTGTGTGTGAGTGAGTGTGTGATGGGTAGGTTTAGGGGTAGTGTGTGTGTGAGTGTGTGATGGGTAGGTTTAGGGGTAGTGTGTGTGTGAGTGTGTGATGGGTAGGTTTAGGGGTAGTGTGTGAGTGAGTGTGTGATGGGTAGGTTTAGGGGTAGTGTGTGTGTGAGTGTGTGATGGGTAGGTTTAGGGGTGGGGTAGTGTGTGTGTGTGAGTGAGTGTGTGATGGGTAGGTTTAGGGGTAGTGTGTGTGTGAGTGTGTGATGGGTATGTTTAGGGGTAGTGTGTGTGTGAGTGTGTGATGGGTAGGTTTAGGGGTAGTGTGTGTGTGTGATGGGTAGGTTTAGGGGTGGGGTAGTGTGTGTGTGTGAGTGAGTGTGTGATGGGTAGGTTTAGGGGTAGTGTGTGTGTGAGTGTGTGATGGGTAGGTTTAGGGGTAGTGTGTGTGTGAGTGTGTGATGGGTAGATTTAGGGGTAGTGTGTGTGTGTGTGTGATGGGTAGGTTTAGGGGTAGTGTGTGTGTGAGTGTGTGATGGGTATGTTTAGGGGTAGTGTGTGTGTGTGAGTGTGTGATGGGTAGGTTTAGGGGTGGGGTAGTGTGTGTGTGAGTGAGTGTGTGCTGGGTAGGTTTAGGGGTAGTGTGTGTGTGTGTGTGTGTGTGTGAGTGTGTGATGGGTAGGTTTAGGGGTAGTGTGTGTGTGTGTGTTTGTGTGTGTGTGTGATGGGTAGGTTTAGGGGTAGGGGTAGTGTGTGTGTGTGTGATGGGTAGGTTTAGGGGTGGGGTAGTGTGTGTGTGTGTGTGAGTGTGTGTGTGATGGGTAGGTTTAGGGGTGGGGTAGTGTGTGTGTGTGAGTGAGTGATGGGTAGGTTTAGGGGTAGTGTGTGTGTGAGTGTGTGATGGGTAGGTTTAGGGGTAGTGTGTGAGTGAGTGTGTGATGGGTAGGTTTAGGGGTAGTGTGTGTGTGAGTGTGTGATGGGTAGGTTTAGGGGTGGGGTAGTGTGTGTGTGTGAGTGAGTGTGTGATGGGTAGGTTTAGGGGTAGTGTGTGTGTGAGTGTGTGAGTGTGTGATGGGTAGGTTTAGGGGTAGTGTGTGTGTGTGTGTGTGTGTGTGTGTGTGATGGGTAGGTTTAGGGGTAGTGTGTGTGTGTGTGTGTGAGTGAGTGTGTGATGGGTAGGTTTAGGGGTAGTGTGTGTGTGTGTGTGAGTGTGTGATGGGTAGGTTTAGGGGTAGTGTGTGTGTGTGTGTGTGTGTGTGTGTGATGGGTAGGTTTAGGGGTAGGGGTAGTGTGTGTGTGTGTGATGGGTAGGTTTAGGGGTGGGGTAGTGTGTGTGTGTGAGTGAGTGTGTGATGGGTAGGTTTAGGGGTAGTGTGTGTGTGAGTGTGTGATGGGTAGGTTTAGGGGTAGTGTGTGTGTGAGTGTGTGATGGGTAGGTTTAGGGGTAGTGTGTGAGTGAGTGTGTGATGGGTAGGTTTAGGGGTAGTGTGTGTGTGAGTGTGTGATGGGTAGGTTTAGGGGTAGTGTGTGTGTGAGTGTGTGATGGGTATGTTTAGGGGTAGTGTGTGTGTGAGTGTGTGATGGGTAGGTTTAGGGGTGGGGTAGTGTGTGTGTGAGTGTGTGATGGGTAGGTTTAGGGGTAGTGTGTGTGTCTGAGTGAGTGTGTGATGGGTAGGTTTAGGGGTAGTGTGTGTGTGAGTGTGTGATGGGTAGGTTTAGGGGTAGTGTGTGTGTGTGTGTGTGTGTGTGATGGGTAGGTTTAGGGGTAGTGTGTGTGTGAGTGTGTGATGGGTATGTTTAGGGGTAGTGTGTGTGTGAGTGTGTGATGGGTAGGTTTAGGGGTGGGGTAGTGTAGGGGGAAAGAATGTACAGTTTGTACAAAATATTTTAAATTGCAATAGTATTCCACAATATTGCTGTTTTACTGTATTTTCAAATGAAAGCAGTATCGGTGAGCAGAAAAGAGTTCTCTCAAAAACATAAAAAAAAAGTGACAGACCACAAGCTTTTTAACGGTAGTGTACATCATGATAGTATGAACTTTTGATTTTGAGGTGATGTGATCTTTGTAAGATTCATCCATTAGCATTAAACATCTTCTCAAAACACATTACACACATTTGACACTTCAACCCCATCCGTACCTTCAATAAACGCATGTCTGAGCCACGAGACCAAAAGCAGCAGCGTGTCATCGTTCCACTGGTTGATGCTTCCCAGAGTGCTGTGGTACGGCTGGAGATAGAAGCGCCTCACGACGGCTTTACCGAACTCCCTCCACAGCAGCGTCTTATAATGAGAGAAGAGCTTCATGCACGCATCCGAGCACCCGAGATCCATCGACACGGCCACATTGAGCGTCCTGCAGGTCATTCTGGGTCGGTTCACATGCCTCTCCTCTCCTTCACTGGCCCGACGGCAAACCACCATACAGTCCTCCAGATCCGCACTCGGAGGCTTTTTGGGAATATGGGGAGCTAAGAGATTCGTGGAGGTCACTAGGGCATGAAAGAGGGTATCGAGACACTCTCTGTCCCGAGAGATAAAGGAAGAGAAGGGAAGGTTAGAGGACCAGAGGCTGTGAAGGGGCTCCTCATCAACACCAGCTTGAGGTATTCTGGGTGATGATAAAAATCGAGGGTGTGTTAAGTGACTCTTTGCCGTATGGAGGAGGTTACTCTGTTGGGAAGACCATGTGTAGAGTTGCTCGGCTGCTTTCTGCGCTTGACTCCGGGCCAGAATCATCATTAGATGCTCAACGGGGAACGTTGTGGGACCAGCTCCGCTTCCAAGCCGAGGCCAGTCTGAGCTGAAGACGAGCTGTGAGCTCCAAGCGGACGGCCTACCCTGGCTCCTCTTGTCCTCTAGGATCTGGTTGTACAGCTCGACCGCACACAGCAGGTCCACTAAGGCGTCTCGAGGCACACGGTCCGGCTGGGCGGCGGCCAGGGCAGAGAGAGCCGTGTGGATGCAACGCTCCATTAACCGTAAGACCTGCAAGCCCAGCAGATGTAGAGTTCGCCGCATGGACGTGAGCGTCTCCACGCGGCTGAAGAGCACACGGTTGGCTCGAGCTTTGGTCCAGAGCACGTCCCAGTGGCTGACGTGAACCTGCATTTCCTGGCACAAAGCTCTCAGGCTGAGGTTCCACATGGAGTTGGGCTGCTCGGCCACTTGCCCCCTGTCGGCCAAGAGGAGACGCGTCCTCTCCAAAACCGAGCCCAGTTGAGCCACAAAGCGTGTGGCCACATGTGTGCGGCGGGCGTACTCGTGCAGGAAGAGCAGTTGGGCTCTCTGCTCCATCAGGCGTTGTAGCTGGCAGTAATGCTGACTGAAGACTGCGGCCTGAGCGTGGTGGTAAAAACCCTCGTCCTCCCCCGAGGACGACGAGAGACCCGTGACACAGCCAAACAGCCGTCCTCCAGACGCAGGGTCACGGAGCGTGTGGCACTGAGACCCGAGGCTCTGTAAGGCCTGCCCGAGACGCTGGACGTTCCTGGAGGAACAGGAAGTGATGCTCTCGCCCTCAGAGTCCCAGCTGCCATCTTTGTTCTTCTGCCCCATGAGCCACTTCAGGCTGGGGTTTAAACGGTTGCGAAACAGAGCCTCCACCCTCTGGAGGGATTTGGTGAACGGACCCTGGTACCAGGAAGCTGGGAGGAAACAGAACAAGTGCAAATAATCATGCATTATTGTAGCTTAAACAGCAGAGCATGGCTATAGCAATGCTCAACATGCATGAGCTGATATACCTTGAATGCAATATATGTCACTTTGGATAAACTGACTGCCAAAATTCATAAAAGTAAAATAGATAGAAAGTTTTAGAGTGAAAACGGATATAAAACAGGGTTTGTTTTGGTCCTTTTTCTGAAAGGCATCAGAGCTGCGTAACCAGGGCCAAGTTATTGAGTCAAGAGCAGTGAGTGATTTTGTCTTTTGTTGTTTTGATTAACATTAAAACACAATCAGCTGCAGGAATATCAGGCGCCTGTCACTTTAAGAGCGAGCACAGATCTAATATACTGATACACACACGCTCTACTTTCACAACGGTTTACGTTCACTTAAGACATAACCGACTATGTTTACTAGGATACTCGCTATTTTCGGACATAATTTTGTGTGAATTTGTCCACTCAAGTGCAAGAGGACGTGAAAGTAGGGCTGCACGATATTGGAAAAAACTTACTTTGCGATATTTTGTTTTTCTGCGACATATATTGCGACATAAATACAATTTCACCAGATGATTAGAATAGCTCTATTTGAAAATAATTAATTGTTCTATAATAATTAGAAGAAAGATAATATTGAAATGAGCAGTGCTTTATGTTTTTCAGGTAAATCTAACCGTATTCAGGTGCAGAAATTGAATAAATCAAATGGAAAATCTTCACTGTATAAATGAAATATAACTAATATTATTAATTAATTAATACAATTTATCTGTGTTAAAGCTGCAAAAGTCATTTTCTCTTTCCCTTTTGTTGTTGTGACACAAACAGCTGCGGGTTTATTAGGCTGCTGTCCCTTTAAGACGAATGCACGGATCCAATATAAATGACACACATCCGTTTCCTTTCTCAATTGTTTACGTGGATACTCGCCGAGACGGGCATTTTGACTTCATTTTGCATGAACGTGTCTGTATAAAAAGAAAATGCCTGTACGCTGTCTTCTGTGAGCACAATGAATTAGGCGCTCGTGGTGTGTGTGTGGCTCTGTGTGTGCGCACAGAAAGCAGAGCGCGAGTCCTTCTGCACTTGATGTCTGACTGGATTTAGAAACACATCCAAATGATAAACTTTTACTCTATGACTGTGCATAGTTTAAACTGTGCAATTAATCCACAAATCACAAAATGCACCAAAAGAGCTCCGCCCACACCCATGAAGCACTGCTGATGACATGTGTGCATATTTTTTAAATATATTGTTTTTATATACACATATAATCAACATTTGTAGATGAGTAGCTTCATATTTCTCCACCGTTTTTAATTTGATTATGCTGTTTGCAATGCTTCATGGGATTGTAGTTCTTTCCCTCACTAAAGCCGTTAAGTTCACAGTCTTGTACCTTCGTATTTTTGCTCAAAATCAAAGTTTGTAATGTTGTGATTCACCTGGTTGGTAACGCTTTAAACAAGACTTTTTCTAAATCTCTATAGGAGAAATAAGTGGCTGGGGACTAATGCACTTAACTGAGCGATAATGAGTCATTCAAATGATATTTATTTCTGTAATCTATTTCCTGAATGTTCAAGAAGACCAAACATGTTACTTACCATCATATTTGTCATTTGATATGTATTCCTCAGGAAGTATCTCTGAAAGGTCACTTGGCCTTCTCTGTAAAAACGATGATTAGCAAAATCAATGCCTTGGCTCTTCACTGATGAGCAGATGGGCAAATGACATATGCTGTGAATTATGCAAGTAATACACAGGTGTGTTTGAGAGCATGAGGCAGTGGGGCGTGACCTGTCCATCATCAGAGCGCTGGTTCTCAGGGCTGTCAGCAGCAGGACTGTCCGCTTTGCCTGTTTGGGATCAGAAATGTAAGCAGATGTTGAAACTTCAACGGTACTGATTGGCTTCTACTCATCCTGTTAATATAAACTGACATTAACTGGTCAAAGGTTTCAACACAGATCTTAAAGGTGCAGTGTGTGAATTTTAGCAGCATCTAGTGGTGAGGTTGAGAATTGCATCCCCCCTCACATAGAGAAGCTACGGTGACCGACACAGGACAAAGATGTGGTCGTCTGAGACAGCAGAGAGTAGCTAGCGCTCTTTAGAGAAGTTTGCCACTGTAGAAACATGGCGGCGCAAAATGGCGGCTTCACTGTAAGGGGACCCGCGGTGTGTGTAGATAGAAACGGCTCATTCTAAGGTAATAAAAACATAACGGTCTTTATACACCACTGAAAACATAGTTATGTCTATTATATTGCATTTCTGTCAGTAGATCCTCATAAATACTACACACTGCACCTTTAACTCTTATTCTCCCTAAATGAAAAGCAGCAAAAAAGTGTTTTTCAATACTGTATTTTTTTTGGTCGCTACTTCCATTTGTGTTCTTTCATCATTTTTATAGACTTAAAAGAAATAACGAAGAATAAGTACATTATCGTTCAAAGGTTTGGGGTCAGTAACATTTTTTTCTTTTGACAGAAACTACAAGGATGCATTAAAAATAAATATAATATTATAGCCTAAAATATTAGGCTATAATATTATAAATGCTGTTCTTTTGAAATTTCTGTTAATCAAAGAAACCAGAAAAAAAGTGTATCACATTTCCCACAGAAATCTGTTTTCAATCTGGTTCTTTTGAGCATCAAATCCTCATATTGAATGATTTGTGAAGGATCATGTGACACTGAAGACTGGAGTAATGATGATAAATTCATCTTTGATCACCGGAATAAATTACACTTTACTATATATTCACATAGAGAACAGCTGCTTTACATTATAATAATATTTCACAATTTTACTGTATTTTTGATCAAATAAATGCAGCTTTGGTGAGCATAACACTATAAAATGCATCAACAATCCAAACTTTGCAGAAAAACCTCCCACAAGCCTTCTGTCATCTCATCAACAGCTCATACAATTTTTTAGCATGTAAAAGGCCTTTTAGTATAAATGTTAAAATGTTTATTGTATGGCATTGCATTATATGTTTTAAAACTACAGAGTTCTGATCATAAAACTAAGCATTTAAATATCACTAATATTATTGACAGATTTAGAGTGATGATGACTGATATTTTTATGCATTTTAAAACATCATTGATTTCCATTACTTTTTGTCCATATTAATATCAGCATCTGCACCAAATGTGTTTTTTTCCTCCATATTCCCACTATATCAGCCTATATGAGCCATAAAAAATGGTCAAAAATGATCTTTTGAGGAAAGTGTATTTGTTCATCTGTCAATCATCATTGTATTGCATTGCATTATATGTTTTAAAACTACTGAACTTTGATCTAAGCATTTAAATATCATCTTACTAAGACATATTACTGGCAGATATTGATATTTATATGCATTTTATGTAAGTATCTGCTATAAAAAATTCATCTTTTTGACCATATAAATATCAACATCTGCAGTTTTTTTGCTCAGTTTTGGCCTCTAAATAAAACTGTTCTCACTTTATCATACTATACCATAACTGACCATTTGTTCATATGTTATTTACAGGATAAAGAGACTTTTTCCAAAAAACCTTGAAAACTTTTGAACGCTAGTGTAGGTGACATTTGACAGGTAATTTACACACATTCATTTAGCCAGGTAACAGGCAACCTATAAAGCTGGTATTAGTGAGAATGTGCCAGTTTCCTGTGTTAAAGAAAATAAGACACAGGAGATTAAAAGGTGAAGGTAGCACCTGTGTTTGTGTCCGTCTGTCCCTCCTGAGAGCCTCCTGATAAGTGAGCCATCTCTCCTGAACACACACACACACACACACACACACACACATCACATACTACAGCACAGGACAGTCACACAATCACAGAGGCGTACAGGAGTCAAGTATTTTTACCTTTCTACTCAAGTACATTTTTCAAGTATATATTTTATCAGTGTTTTTCATTGGAAAACGTTTACCAAAGCATAATATTTAATGTCATACTTTTTACTGCACTACATTTCATAAATAAAAGTTTGGGGATTTTGTTACCTTTAATACGTAATTACATTAAAAAACGTAGTACTTTCTTACTTGTAGTCAAGTAAAAGTTTAAATTACTTGTACTTGAGTAAAAGTAAGAAAGTACTACATTTGTAATGTAATTAAGTATTAAATGATATTCAATATGGAATGTAGTGCAGTAAAAAGTATGACATTATGCTTTTTTTCGAATATTTTCCAAAGAAAAACATTCCGATAAAGTATATACTTGAAAAATGCACTTAAAGGCACAATATGTAATTTTTCACAGCTTATTCAAAACAAAGGCGTGTCTTGACTCTTGATTGGGCGGAGCTTTTATTCTGTCAGACGAGCACTTCTGCTTCTTCCGCTCGTGTGTGTGTGTGGTAACGCAGCGCTGTTTTATCATATTACACACATCTGAGTGCGTTAAAGTGATGTGCGTTCGCTCTGCGCTACTATGAGACACTTGTTCACACTGCAGTGAGCGAGATCATATCAGGCATGGTAAAACATGGTACTCGCGGTAAATCAAGAACACCAGATCTAAACAATAAGACTCACTGTGTTGAGCTGGAGAACAATGATTAGTTTCTGTCCATGAATGATCCCAACAGTTGCTCACCGTCTAATAAAACACATCATATATTAAAGCGGCTTTGGTGTTGCCATGGTTACTACAAAATAAAACCGGAGGTATGATGTCACTGATAGGCGACGCATGGTCCGTGTCCTGGTTAAAATCGCTGATTTCTCTGTATTTAAACATTCCTGGAAACATTTGGGATAATGCACAAGTCAACAAAATATATAACACTGTTCTAGTGGTTGTTTTGTTTGTTGATATTTTAATCCAAAAATCTTACATATTGCGCCTTTAAGTAAAAATACTTCTCTATTGTCCAACTCTACACAATAATAATAATAGTACATCTGAGAGTTTACCTGTTCATCTCAAAGGAAATACAGGCTGTAGAGGCTTTCATCTCTAGTCAATAAAAGGACAAATTATTAAGATGTAGCTCAAGTATGTTTTAATACACAGCCTTGCTAGGTATAAATAAGGTCGATACTCACCTGCCACTGAACCCACACGAAAGCCCCAGGTCGTGATTTACTCCAGTGTTTTGGTTTGAAGCCCTCCATCATTACACTGATGCTAACGGGCTAACTGATCAGTACACATCTAGTGCTCGTGAACAGCCCGCTAATAATAACCGTCACTAATCAGTGCACACGATGAGTTCAAGTTCAACTCATATTATCGGAAGACACCTATTTCGAGGGGTATGTTGGTGGCAACAGGGCGGTTAATCCTCAATTAAGCACATATACTGGATTTAGCGTAGCATGATGAGAACAGCCAATGAGAGGAGAGAACGATGACTCGGGCTGTGTCTCATTGGCTACTGAGCTGCCTACTTAGACAGCAGCGTTTATAACGTTCAAAATACACTACGCGCCTTTTTTTCGTGTTTCCTAAAATGTTTTGTTCAGTTAAATTATTTTTTTTAGATGTTTATGGTGGTATGTAGCTTAAGTTACCTAAAATATTTAATTAGAGTGTATACTACTGTCTAGAAAGAAAAGAATGCGTAGGATTGAGACACTAAACTGCATCGCTGAAGAGAAAGCGGGGCTTCAATCAAAGTCCCTTTATATCTTACGTGTTTGGCTTCAAAGTAATATTCTATTTTTTATTTTTAAAAAAATGTTAAAGTGGGGTCGAAGGGCGGCTAAGTATCCGTGGAAATGTTTAGAGAAAATTGTGAAATAATAATTAAAATATAGCCGATTCGATCCTGTGGCTCCCTCTAGCCTTCATATCTTTCAGTTGAAATGGCTGATAGTTTAGAATTTGCGAGCGTCAACTGACAAATATAAAAACTGTATCTCCTAAACTGTTTATTAGATTTTTTTTATTCGATTTTTTTTTTATAACTTAATGAGTTAAAAGGGTAGGTTTAACGGTGGATAAATGCAGATAATCATAAAAAATATATTTATTATTGTTCGGGCTTCGGTGCTTTGACGCCATGTCGTAACTGTTCCGATTTGTTAAAAGCATTCACGTGATCGTGGAACTCGTAATTACGACTTTAGATTTTCAACGACTTTGTACCACGTGATTATGGAGGACGAAACCTGCAAAAACAATAAATAAATACACAAAATATATATAAATAATATTTTTAAAATAAATGCATAAATCCACATATTCCTGCATAAATAAATATAGAGATAATTAAATGTGCGAGGATATAATTAAATCAAAGGAAAGTTGGGGGCGATAAATATAAAAACAAAGTGTAAAAGAAAATGCTAAACTGAAAGTTGACCTTTTATACATTTTTGAATGTAGCTCAAATGCTTAAGGGGAGGGTAACTTTAGTTTAGCATTTCCTTTAAAAAAAATTCCAACATTGTATTGAATTATATTCACGCGCATTTAATTTATATGTGGATTTATGTATTTATCTGCACATTTATTTATAGATTTATGTAGAATTTTGTGGATTTATTTGCATAGTTATTGTTTTGGCAGGTTTCGTCCTCCATATCTTAAGAGCTCCTAAGTTCATCCTGTTATGTGTCCAGTTGGACATTGCGTTCAGCAGATAACTGACAAAAATAAAGGTTAATATAAACACAATATGGTTTCAGCATAGGCGCCTTGTGTTTCTACACACTTCATATTCCTGATGATTTTGGAGCTAATTACTTAAAATACAATTTATCATCGTGCAAAAAAAAACTGAAAACAGAAAACACAAGCTTTTGTGTCAGGTTATGTTGTAATGCTACGACCGGCGGGACCCGATCCACCAATCAGAGAGCTTCAAGAATCTGAATCTGTGTTTTGATTGGTTTAGAACATCGCGTGTTTTTCCGTGTGTGCTTTCAGTGCTTGGACCGCTAAAGAGAATAATAAGCAATAATAAATACATACATATATATATATACACACACTCACCTAAAAGATTATTAGGAACATCTGTTCAATTTCTCATTAATGCAATTATCTAATCAACCAATCACATGGCAGTTGCTTCAATGCATTTAGGGGTGTGGTCCTGGTCAAGACAATCTCCTGAACTCCAAACTGAATGTCAGAATGGGAAAGAAAGGTGATTTAAGCAATTTTGAGCGTGGCATGGTTGTTGGTGCCAGACGGGCCGGTCTGAGTATTTCACAATCTGCTCAGTTACTGGGATTTTCACGCACAACCATTTCTAGAGTTTATAAAGAATGGTGTGAAAAGGGAAAAACATCCAGTATGCGGCAGTCCTGTGGGCGAAAATGCCTTGTTGATGCTAGAGGTCAGAGGAGAATGGGCCGACTGATTCAAGCTGATAGAAGAGCAACTTTGACTGAAATAACCACTCGTTACAACCGAGGTATGCAGCAAAGCATTTGTGAAGCCACAACACGCACAACCTTGAGGCGGATGGGCTACAACAGCAGAAGACCCCACCGGGTACCACTCATCTCCACTACAAATAGGAAAAAGAGGCTACACCAAAATTGGACAGTTGAAGACTGGAAAAATGTTGCCTGGTCTGATGAGTCTGGATTTCTGTTGAGACATTCAGATGGTAGAGTCAGAATTTGGCGTAAACAGAATGAGAACATGGATCCATCATGCCTTGTTACCACTGTGCAGGCTGGTGGTGGTGGTGTAATGATGTGGGGGATGTTTTCTTGGCACACTTTAGGCCCCTTAGTGCCAATTGGGCATCGTTTAAAGGCCTACCTGAGCATTGTTTCTGACCATGTCCATCCCTTTATGACCACCATGTACCCATCCTCTGATGGCTACTTCCAGCAGGATAATGCACCATGTCACAAAGCTCCAATCATTTCAAATTGGTTTCTTGAACATGACAATGAGTTCACTGTACTAAAATGGCCCCCACAGTCACCAGATCTCAACCCAATAGAGCATCTTTGGGATGTGGTGGAACGGGAGCTTCGTGCCCTGGATGTGCATCCCACAAATCTCCATCAACTGCAAGATGCTATCCTATCAATATGGGCCAACATTTCTAAAGAATGCTTTCAGCAGCTTGTTGAATCAATGCCACGTAGAATTAAGGCAGTTCTGAAGGCAAAAGGGGGTCAAACACAGTATTAGTATGGTGTTCCTAATAATCCTTTAGGTGAGTGTATATGTGTATGTATGTGTGTGTGTGTGTGTGTAATGTAACTGAATGAAATAAATATTGACAAATGAGTCTAATTTAAAACTAATTATTTTAAAATTTAGGATGGGATCCCTTGCATGAGGATAATCAAAGATTGAAAACACCTGCATTAGACTGTAAAAGCATTGATTTGCTTAACAAATGGCAACGCACATGTTTTACTCCTCTATTGTAAAAGTTAAGGGCTCCATTTGCAAATAGTGGACTTTACATTCAGTTTCAGTCAAAAGGTCCCGAGAAAGTCCCGCATCTTCAGTTATTTTCCTGTATTAATGCCTCGAGCAACATGAACACGGTGAGACACATAACCGACTGCTAGTATTCAGTCATTCCAGTTTAATATTTATTTTCAAAAGGTTCTTAATAAAATAGAAATTAACAAATCCAAAAACAAATAATAATCTAAAAAAAACAAAAAAAAACATTTAAAATCAGAAGAGAAGGTCCACCGAGCGCTGGGTTACCACCACAGGAAGTCAAACAACTCCAAAATTTACACATTTACATTTTCTTTTCAAAGACCCAAAAAGGAAAAGGAGGAAAGAACGATGAATTCAGTGATGACGACAAAACCTTCTCTTTAAGAAGCTGTCAAAACCTGTGGTCTCTCAAACACACCAGAACCCGCGTCACAATAACCCTCAGAACGAACAGTGCATTAAAATCATTCAGCGGCTCAGGACATCTCGGCATCATCCATCTTCATCATCTTTTTAGGGGTTCCTGTGAACGAGTCCTGCAACACAAGAGGACATGGCTTGCTTTGATCACAGAACACAACACAAAATCAACGCAATGTCACTTTTTGCAAAAGGCTATTTAAATATGAATCTGGATGTTCCGCATGTCTCTGTGAATGAAATGAATGGTTTGATTTCTCACACACACACACACACGCAGTGTTTTCAGCCTCTGCCGTCTCGCTATATAAGGACATGAACTTCATCTCCAGAGTCACTTCATGAGCATTTCACCGTTTCATTCATAAATCAAACACGCAGAAACTCAAAGGTCTTCGGTTTAACTTGAAGAAATCGTGACAGAAATATAGCTACGCCTCAATGTAATACAAACAATAATAAAAACTATTTTTAAAAGAAATTTAATTTCATATGATTAAAAGAAATGTTATGCCTTCATTTGATGAACACAGCATTTCTGGGGGGAAAAAATAAAAAATGAATTCAATTAAATGCTTTGATTATTAAAAATTAAGCCATTAAAATGTAATTAAAAAAAACTGAATTTGCTAAATAAAATATTGCATAGAGCCCTAACATGTAATTTGATAAACTTTTAATAAATAGATATTTTTTTGGCCATGATTTTAAATTAATTAGACATGCTTTAATTACTAAAATTTATTTTAACCATCAAAAGAGTCTTATCAGTACCAATAAATTAAATTCCATTCCATTTTAAAAAATTAATCCTGGACTTGTTGTCATAGCAACAGATCTGTAAACTCAAACATGTTCTGGAGCAGCTTATTTCATGGAAGTTTCAGGATCAGTGGTGGTGACATTATGGGATGGCTTGATGCAGTGCATGAGATGCAGATAACTTGATCTTGACCCTTAGATAGATATACGTTTTTAATATTAATGCCAAAATGCTAAAAAAGGTAAAATTAAATCAATTGCCTATTACAACATTGAAATAAAAATGTACAAATACTAGAAATCATGAATATAAGTTATTGGGAATCATGTTAAAAAACAGTGCACATGTAATTTTAGTTGCTTGGCGGTTTCCTTATAAAGTTTTTCATCAGGCGTCTGTTTTAATTATATGATGTCACAACCAGGGTCAGGTGTTGTTTGGGTTTACGACACCAGGGACAAACCGATACTTTTGAAACGGTACCGGTGCCTGAACCAATACAAAAAAAAAAAAAAAGAGCCACAAAAACGACGGTGGATGACAAAAAAAAGCAAAACATTTTCAATAAAAAGCCATTCTTTATTTTTAATTCTTTAAATTGAACAATTTAAAAGTTTAAAGTATACTTAAATATAAATAGACACAAAACACAAATTAATTAAAATTCACAGTAAAACCCAAGCCACCTAACCCAATTACAACAGGCCTAATTTAACACTAAATAACGGTTACAGGACTAAAAACAAAAGTCGCCGGTATTCTTGGTCTGCTACAGACCAGCTTAAATGTTCAGCATTATTTTGCAGAAATATGACCATATTCTCTGGCTAAATATTTTAGAACGTTCGTAAAAAACAAATATTTTAGTCATGCTTCCCACGTGACACAGCAGCCACAATAGCGCTGTATGACAGATGTATCGCTTTCATTTTTTCTTTTTATTCAAAATATTCACAAACTTGCTAACTATGCCATGAACTGATATTCTGATGTTCAAATATGTGTGAGTGTGTTTAGTCATTTAAAACCCTTTATAATCATCATAATTGATCTATAATGCGCGATGGGCGCCGCCATGTTAGTTTACGCCTCAGCGAATCGGATCTGCCAGATTTACATCACGTCAATTCATCCTCGTCTCACGAAACACATTGAGTGACCGGTGAACTGGGAGAAGAGTAGAGTAAACTATATAATGTGCATTTGATATAAATAAAACAGTCAAATTATAGCTGAAAGGATTGTTATTGCCGCTTCCACAGACATCAGTGTGTGTGTTTCGCTAGCGCTATGTGCATTTAAATGTCTGGAACCTAAAATAAACGTGTTAAACACGGAGTAGTTGTGATGTGACGAGCGCGGAGCGCGTCTGTCTCGGCGCCAGCCAAAGCACGTTTTAATTTAAGTGGCACTGAAATCTGCATTCGGATTCGGTTACATTTCGGTACCCAACCCTACGTTGCGGTCTTGCCGCCAGCCAATCGCTGCATTGCTGAGCGTGGTTTTGAGTATCAATGCATTTGCCCTCTTCATGGAACACCGTAATCTCAGCTTAATCCAGATATTTAATCAAATCCGCAAATTCGTTTGAAGAACCAAATTAGCCCGAGGTCAGAAGATCTGGGATCTGTCAAATCATCTCACATATCTTGAGCGAGGTATGAAGAACGGACCCCTGAACTGTAAATTGGGAAACTTACCTCTGTCAAAGACAGTGATGGCGCATTGGTTGTGGGACACTGGGATTCAGTCTCCGCCGAACACTCCACATCAAACTCAAAGTCCATGATTTCACCCAAGTCAATCTCCTCTCTGTTACAAAAACACAACACTGAACATGAACAATGGAAACCTCGATCAATCGTTGTGTTGCTGAACTCTGTGTAATGGTGTTTTTCCCTGGAGGAAGTGGTTTAAGCTCACATCTGCTGCAGGTCGCTCCCCTCTTCGGCAGGAGGATCCCACGCGTGAAGCTTGACCCGCCACAGCTTGATCTGCTGATCCCAGGAGCGCCGGCTGTACTTCTTGAACTTGTTAGGAGTCTTTGGATGAACACCCTGCTGTCTCATGTGCCTAAAATATAAATAAAAAACAAACAGTCTTAAATGAAACCATCTGAGAGGTCATAGCAGATTAACATGTATTTATTTAGAAACAACGACCATGAGCTCACGCACTTGGGAATTTCTTTGATATATCGGTCATACGCGAGAGTGTTTTTCCCATAGTTGATCTGCTTCTGTCGTCGCACGAGTGTGGTCTCATCGGTCTCCATGTCACCTTTAGCGGGAGAATCTCTGGAATCTCGAGAGTCTCTGGAGTCTGAACTGAGGGAACAAGAAAAGCTTACGACTCAAGCCAAGACTGACACCTAAAGGCCCCAAAAGCCTTACTTTAAGCAAAATCAAAGAACGAACTGGTGTCACGACATTTCAAACAAAATCAGGCCAAAACAAAAGTCGGTTTTGTGTTCGTGTTTTGACCTCGACACACTTAACAGAAGAAATAAACCAGAAGATTTACACCTCAAAGAAGGCGGAGCCTCAGAGCCACACCCACCCATTACATCATCACCATGAACCAATGGGAGTTGGAAGGTGTTTACCAGCCGGAGGAAACTTTTCTGGAAAGTTCACTTTGGCAAGCAGTTTCAAACTCCCGAAACGAACAAACTTCATTATGGCCTGAATTTTGCTCTAAATGACATCACACCAGTTCGTTGTATATTGGTCAAGTATAAAGCACATATCGTCAAGTATATTGGGGCCTTAAAGGGTTAGTTTACCCCCAAAAATGTATTCTGTCATTAATTCCTCATGTCGTTTCCAAACCCGCCAGACCTTCGTTCATCTTCAGAACACAAATGAAGATATTTCTGATGAAATCCGAGAGCTTTCTGACCCCTCCATAGACAGCAACACAACACTTTCAAGGCCCAGAAACGCAGTAAAGACATGGTTAAAATAGTCCATGTGACTCCAGTGGTTCTGCCTTAATGTTATGAAGCCTTGAGAATTCTTTTTGTGCGCAAAAACAAACAAAAATAACGACTATTCAACAAGAGTGCCACCCTTACGCGATTCACGCAAGCACCACAACGTTTGCATGTGATCGCGCTCGGCCAATAGTGAGCCGGCGTTCTGCTGTAGAACCCGGAAGCCCTGCACTGTGTGAACAGCCCAACAACGTGAATAGAGTAGGAGAAGAAATTGTTGAATTTGTTTTTGTGCACTAAAGTGTTCTCGTGGCTTCATAACATTAAAGTTGAACCACTGGAGTCACATGGACTATTTTAACCATGTCTTTCCTATCTTTCTGGATCTTGAAATTGGTCGTTGTGTTGCTGTCTATGGAGGGGTCAGAGAGATTTCATCAGAAATATCTTCATTTGTGTCTGAAGATGAACGAAGGTCTGACGGGTTTGAAACGACATGAGGAATTAATGACAGGATTTACATTTTTAGGTAAAGAAAGAAAGCCATGGGTTGCGCCAATGTTCACGCATTGAGCTGGTCAAGATGCTCCAGGGCTGTTTCCCACAAAACCATCGAAGTTGATCCTACAACTA
This sequence comes from Rhinogobio ventralis, assembly GCA_039654625.1. Taxonomy (NCBI): domain Eukaryota; kingdom Metazoa; phylum Chordata; class Actinopteri; order Cypriniformes; family Gobionidae; genus Rhinogobio; species Rhinogobio ventralis. The sequence continues at coordinate 38,955,490 of CM077198.1, forward strand.
TTGCCACCAATGGTTTCTACGATCAACTTAGGCTTACAGCGCTTTTGGGAAACGCAGCTCAGAGCGATGTTTTAAAAGCACAGGGTCTTATGGCCCGTTCACACCAAGGACGAGAACTATTATGAGAACTATAAAGATATAGTTATAAAATCGATATCGTCTGCTGGTGTGGATGCTAATATAGTTATCGTTCTTGGTGTGAACGTGCCTTTAGTGTTCACGCTCTTCAGAGGAATCAACACATAAATGGCTAGCAGAAAGTATTAACATGGGAAAGTTACACCAGAAAATGTTAATCACAAACCTTCCAGATGACATTTTTCTGTCTCTTTGAGGAAAGTCCACTGTAAGAATCCTCCTTCTGTATCTGAAAAAGAGAAACCACCAATTAACAGCTTCATATTAACCCATTACATTTATAAATGTGTAATATAAATCTGATTCGATCAAACAAATCAAGAGACGCAACTGACCGATGCATATCACGCCGGACATTTGACCGCATCTCCTCAGCCTCCACCTCATCGCCCCAGTTTTTCACTCTGGACACCGGTCCCTCGCTCTCTGGGGTCGTGAAACTGCACACACAGCATTTCAAACTTGTTTAGTGATGACAAATTAAAGGCAGGGTAGGCGATTTGTTCCAGAAACGTTTTGTGTTATGCTGGTCTCTTCACATCCTCATAGCAATCACTCAGTTAAGTCAATCTAAATGTACTTAAATATCATCTGTGGAAGGTGTGGGACCAGAAAATATTCGTCCAATCGTTGCATTCGGTCCGAATAAAGCTCATGCTATGCAGATTTAGACAGACGTCAGTCACCGAGCACCGCAAACGAAAAAGCAGCCGCCCTTTACAGTTCCCCCTGAACCAAAACAACGAACTTGCACCACGTTTACACCATAACTACTGTCATTTGGAAGAGATGGAAACCCGTGGCTCAAATGCAAGTGCTTTTTTTTAATGGCAAAAAGTGCTCTTAAACCCCTTAACTGTCACAACTTTCTTCATATCACATATTTTAGTAATCATCATAAATTTGTCATTCAAAAGCTTACTAACTCAACTCATCTTGTGAAAACCATTTTGAAATTGGATGTTGTGTTACCATGGAAACAGCACTCTAAATTCTCCTAGCGGGCTCCTCCCCCTAGTGGGCGGTGTCAGGTTTCATATTACACAATTTATATTTTAACTACTTTATAAATCAAAACCTTTTCTAATGTTGACAAAACCAGGGCTTGACGCTTACTTTTTCCCCCAAGGTGCACCTGTGCTCCAAAGTTGAACAATTTAGGAGCGCATTTAGAAACTTTAGGGGCGCAACAAACTATTTCTGCATAATATATATATATATATATATATATATATATATATATATATATATATATATATATATATATATAACAATGTAATAAACAGATTTTTTCCATACTACTGTTATTTTAGCATCACCGAGATACTATACAGCTTTTGTTGATATTTTGAATTCAGTTTAATTCTGCTTTCACTTTACATTTTAGTTCAAAGTCTTAGTAAATGTGTTTTTTTTGTTTTTGTTCATTTTTCAGTTTGGTACATGAGGTTAAAGGGTTAGTTCACCCAAAAATGAAAATTCTGTCATTAATTCCTCTCCCTCGTGTCGTTCGACACCCGTAATGAAATGAAGACATTTTTGTTGAAATCAGAAAGGCCTCCATTGGCAGCAATGACATTTCCTCTCTCAAGAGCCATAAAAGGTACTAGAGACGTCGTTACAAAGTCCATCTCACTACAGTGGTTCTACAATCATTTTATAAAGCGACGAGAATAGTTTTTGTGCGCAAAAAAACTAAATAACGACATATAGTGATGGGCCGATTTCAAAACACGGCTTCATGAAGCTTCGGAGCGTTATGAATCAGTGTATCGAATCAGCGGTTCTTGGTCTTTCCTTCCTGTGATGGGACGTCCCAGACAGAAGATACCAGAGTTTACTTTAAATGGAAATTAAATTACAGTTTGTGCAACCAAATAACCAAGGACTTTTATTTATAAACCATCCTGAAATACAGAGGCTCTGCACGATCCCAGCCGAGGAATAGGGTCTCATTTAGCTAAACCATCAGTCATTTAAAAAAATAAATAAATAACACCTTTTATATACTTTTTAACCTCAAATGCACGACTTCAGTGTTGTTCTTCTTCACTGCGTATGACGTCATTGTGCCGGAAAGGTCACGTGTGTGACGTACGTACCGACCCAGTGCCGAAAAACCCCATCTCATGTTCTCCTCCAACTTCAAAATCATCCGACATCGTTGTTTTACCTTTATTTTTGTTAAGGGTGTTTGATTTAGTCTTTGCACATTCGTTTTAACACTGGGTCGGTACTTCCACGGCCGTGACTACGTCATACACAGTGAAGAACACTGTTGTTTTTGGGTTTTTTTTTTAGAAAATGGCCGATGGTTTGTCTAGATCAGACCCTATTCCTTGTCTGGGATCATCAGAGCCTCTGAAGCCCTTCCTTTGAAACTGCATTGATTTGGACCTTCAACCGTTGGTTGCCATCCAAAAATCCTCAATTTAATTTCTTTTTGACTGAAGAAAGACAGACATGAACATCTTGGATGAGTAAACTATCAGGAAATTCTCATTTTGAAATGAGCTAATCCTTTAAAGGGTTAAGTCGGTTTACGTTTATTATTATTTTGAGACACGAGGTAGTTTAACTGCTGTATGCGTTCATGTGTTTTGAAGGAGGCGTGGCTTTGGAGACGCTCTGAAGGGAGGGTGGGAGCTCGCTATTGCTAGCCTCTTGAAAATTGCCTACCCTACCTTTAACTGCCCATCAGTCGAATGCCAGGACGAGGTCAGATGCTATTTAATCCAATTAGCAACGGGGTTAGAATCTGATATACTGAACAAAATGTCAAGCACAACATTTCAAAACAAATCCAGTTGACTCTTAAGAAAGCTGGGGTTATTGAATCGGACACTGAACGCACCTCTCCGGTCTGCGTGAGCTCTGGGAACATCTCTGATCTCCGGCCGGCTCTTCTTCAGCGTGAGATTTCCTCAGACTACCATCTGCTCCGCGCTTCCTACAATGGGACCATCTCGAAGCGCCTTTGTTCCTTCAAAACAAGACATGAGAAGCATTAAAAAAAATGAATGAATTTAGCACATTAACTAAACATTGTACATGCATTTTAAACATGAGCAGTTTCTTTTTTGTAAATGATGAATGCATGCAAAAACATACACATTTGGACACAAATCTGCTCTTTATGCACCAAAAAGCAACTTATTAACCCACAGGTTTATGCTAGCCTTTGTTTTTTAAGGCACCAGAAAATATTCTGCTGTTGAGCTGCTCACCAAAACATACATGATTAAAACACAAGTAATGTATTTTTCATGAATACTATGGTAAAACCCTGATGTTCTCATGGCGCCAAAGGCTCATTTACACCCTAAACAGAGGCGGGAGAACTTCACACCTCATTCATTAGCTCAATAAAGGTGTCGACCGTTAAAAGAGTTAGGGATATGTGGGAAAAAACTGGAAGAAGTTCAAAGGAGTGCAAAACGCGTGCTTTAATGAGCAAAACGTTAAAGAGCGCCAAGACAATAGCTTAGAGTCTTGCTATGCTAGCAAACCGTGCAGCTATAAACTCACAAACCACGAGAAGTAAAAACAACTAGCAAGTTTTTGAAATTCTTACCTGTTTTCGTCGTGTTTGTAATCGTGTTCGCATCTGTATCTTTGATGTTCGGACATTTCTTCAGCTGGAAATCAGAAACTGCGCGTACGAACAGCAGCCGGGTTTGGATTAAACCGCGCCAAGGGTCCCGCGGTGTACGTCAACATCCCGGTCACGTGACACTTGAGGGGCGGTGCTAGTGACGCGCGTCACACATAGACCCGCCCACAGCCGTCGAGCTACAACTCATCGGGATTGTTTATTTCTCTCAGTCTATTGTGTGTAGATCACATCCAAAGTTTAGCGCGTAAAATCGCGTAGGTGCTCTTTGGCGGGAATCCAAACAGACAAAGCCCACAAAGGAATGTTTGGAGCCCTATTCTCTTTACAATAATGATGGATGACAGTCTCTCGGGTTAACACTGGAATAGTTTGATCCCTGTGTGAATGTGGAAGAGTATATGTACATCATGAAGAAAATGCAGAGGGGGTCGTTTTTTTATTTATTTTTTAATCCAAAACAGATTAGATTTGTGTACTGGAATAATAAACCCGGTTTCCGCGGGTCTTAATTTGACCCAAAATCCTGGCATTAAATTCGGGCCCTTATGATTTCCGCGATGCGGAACCTAGCGGGTACGGAAGAATCCTTTCATAAAAATGTAATTTACTGTAGGCCTATAATGCGGAAGTTTGGATGAAAAGATCAAAAGTAGGTCAGGGCTCAACATTAAGTGGATTTGAAGTAGAAGTGAAGGAGAATTTGAAATGCCTGATGAAAACGTCAATAACAAAAAAGTAACTACGGAATCACCAAAATGCGAGAACGATTCTGCATTAATTTCGTGTATGTGGCGATTGATAGTGGATAATAATAAACACCGGTCAGGTATAACATTATGACCTCCTTCCTAATATTGTGTTGGTCCCCTGACCCGTCTCTGATGGACTCCTCTAGACCCCTGAAGGTGTGCTGTGGTATCTGGCACCAAGATGTTAGCAGCAGATCCTTTAAGTCCTGTAAGTTGCGAGGTGGGGCCTCCATGGATCGGACTTGTTTGTTCAGCACATCCCACAGATGCTCGATTGGATTGAGATCTGGGGAATTTGGAGGCCAAGTCAACACCTCAAACTCGTTGTTGTGCTCCTCAAACCATTCCTGAAGCATTTGTGCTTTGTGTCAGGAGCATTATCCTGCTGGAAGAGCCACAGCCACCAGGGAATACCGTTTCCATCAAAGGCTGTACATGGTCTCAACAATGCTTAGGTAGGTGGTACGTGTCAAAGTAACATCCACATGGATGGCAGGACCCAAGGTTTCCCAGCAGAACATTTCCCAAAGCATCACACTGCCTCCACCGGCTTGCCTTCTTCCCATAGTGCATCCTGGTGCCATGTGTTCCCCAAGTAAGCCACGCACACGCACCCGGCCATCCACGTGATGTAAAAGAACACGCGATTCCTCAGACCAGGCCACCTTCTTCCATTGCTCCGTGGTCCAGTTCTGATGCTCACGTGCCACTGTTGGTGCTTTCGGGGGTGGACAGGGGTCAGCATATGGGCACCCTGACTGGTCAGCGGCTATGCAGCCCCATACGCAACAAACTGAGATGCACTGTGTATTCTGACACCTTTCTATCAGAACCAGCATTAACTTCTGGAGCAATCTGAGCTCCAGTAGCTCGTCTGTTTAATCGGACCACACGGGCCAGCCTTCGCCAGTTAATTTGTCTGATATGGGATTGTTACATTGTGCTAGGCATACATAAGTGTACATATTTGATATATGTATATGCTTGAAAAGGCAAATGGGCCTTTTGGTTTTATGTGGCAAAAGCACAAGTAATTTGTCCTTTTATACAAGAAAAACGGCTCCTGTGATCATCAGTTGCATCTGCTGTCACTCAATTTTTGGATATATGGATAACCTCAAGAACTGATCTTCATGGTGCATCTAAAGAAGATAATACATGTACAAAAATAAATTCAGGTATTGATTGGGATGGCAGTTGTCAGTCTCTTAAGAATATGTATTGTACATAAATCAGATCTGCTGTAGATCATGGAACAAATCTGCTTAAAATGCAGCATGACCTGGTCACTTAGAGAATCATTCATCACAGGATTAAAGTAATAGAACAATGCTGGGAATATGAACTAAGTCTTATTAGTTTAGTAGAGCTCTGTCTGATATGGTATACTCATTTGGTTGTTCTAGTAAAACACTTTTCCCCATTGCCCTCAGTTGAAAAAATGAAGATAAACACCTTTCAATGGAAAAAAAACTGATTTGAAATGGTATTATTTGGTCTTTGAGGAACATAACTGATGTTCAGTCCACATGGGGTGCGTCTGAATCAGCTCTCATGGTGAATCTGTATATTTTGTACACTAATTCAGGCACTGGGAAGGACAGTAAGGACACTGGCTCACTACATTGGGACACTGAGGACTATTCCCACGACAACATCCTTATTGTACGTACTTCCCTACTATACTAGATTTCCTAAAAACAGTATGTGATAAAAGTACATCTGAATTCACAGTACACTGTAAATTATTTCCAGGAGTTCACAAGATGTAATTGTAAATTTCACAGTAAGTTACACTATTATCAATATCTTAAAATATGTCAGCGCTATTTTGTCTCAAGACAAATTTTTTATTTTTAAATAAAAGCTACTTAAATGTTCTAATCCTGGCTTAATCTAAGCCCTGTCTGTAAAACAGGCGTTTTATTATTTACAATATAATGTCATTTAACAAATGGTGATAAAACAGAGGTAATAACCACATCATGGAGTTTCAAGCTAAATAAAAAAATTGGGGGGTGATGACATATTTAACATTTAAATGTCCAAAATTCAGTTAAAAATTCTCACCTCAAAAACATTGCAAAACTGAAAATTTGATTGACACTTTGTATTTTCACACATTATTGCAATGCTCTTCTGGCTGGGATCTCAATCTGCCTTAAATTACAGTCGGTTCAATATTCAGGACCAGCGGACACACTCCAGTTTGAGTCATTGCACCGGCTCCCCGTCAGATTTCAGATTGATTTTAATATTCTCATGCTGACCTACATGGTTTGGCACCTCATTACATGTCTAAGCTTTTAACGGTTTACACTCCTAGACGTGATCTCCGCTCCTGAGTCGGGTCTTTTAGTGGTTCCCCGTGCTATGGGTGACCGGACCTTCACTTGTGCGCCTAACCTATGGAATTCACTTCTCAGACAGGCCGAGTCCCTTACTGTTTTTAAATCTACTCTTAAAACCCTTTTCAAAATGGCTTGATTTGTTACATGTATGATGTGCAGTTATGCTTGTGAAGCACTTTTTAAAGGCACTATATAAAATTTGAAGTACAAGCATTATAAATGTGAAAATGGCATCACACCTACATATAAACTATTTTCATGATATGCACTTCATTTATTATTTTGTCTTGTGCAAAGTAAAAACATGGGGAAAAAAAAAAAAGTCCTTAAAATGTAGTGATCCGTTTTAAACCCATCCATTGATCCTAGCAGAACCAATGCTGACAACCCATTACAATCAAATACACAAGACTTACAAAGAGTAACAATTCAGCCTTTATTTCAAAGTCAACTCATTTACTAATTTAATACACAACGCGTGCGCAGCCGATTATCAGAGACCTGCATTAAAGCGTTTCTGTAAAGTGCAAAGATGAAACATGCATAACTTGAAACATCACTTAAATGTATTTGCTTTGGCATCTAGAACTACATAATTTACACTGAAGTTTAACCATTTTGTAACTAGTTAGTTTGACCTGAAGGTCCATGCCCCGAGTCCCACTGAAGGGACAGCCGCTGGGATCGGTGTATATCATGCTTTCACATATACAATAAACACTGCGAACTGTTAAAGGCAAGCACTGATCATTTAAATAGTCAACCTCTTTAAAAGGGTTCAGGAACGGATCTTCACACACCTTTCCTACAACGAGAGAAAGCACCGTCAAACACACATTATGACGTTAACAGTGAATAAAGAACTGTAGCAGGCTTCTTTGTCAGATTTTTGTAGACAGTACCAACAAAAATCAGTGCCAACCCTGCAGATGCTCTTCCAAGATTTAAAGACATCACAGAGAAACGTTTCTGCCATGATGGTATCGTCTTGGATCATAACGCTGAAGCGCTGATTAAAGGGTTACCTGCAGTAGGAGGATCTCAGTGGACCGTCAACTCCTCGCTCGTTCACCTCTTCCTGCAGAGATGGGGGAAAAAGCGACAGATCAGTCAACATGAAGTGGCATTCACACTCCCTAATGTGAACGCTGTGTGTATTGGGACAATGTGCTGATTGTGAAGTGGAGGTGTTGAAATTAAAGCCGCATTAGTGACGTCAGCCAAACAGGCACTTTAACTCTCTGGTGCGGTTTGTCCGCAATAATAATAAATCACGTCATTGAAATGGTACGAACTTGGTTTTGACACTTGCTGTGTGAAGATGAAGGTGAAGGTTAAATGGTCCTGGAAAAAAAAGTTAAGTTATATATATAGTCATGTGACTGGAGTGTTGGCCCTCAGACTAGGGCCGGCTCATGTAGTGAGCACAGTCCACTCTCAGAGGGCCCGGCACGGCCAGTGCTGCACACAGGAGTCACTAAAACAGCCAAACCTGATGGAGCACAGACGGCCGCACCTTTCTCTCCCAGCAGAGTAACACTAGCTCAGGCACGGGCTGGCCTGCACAGCTGACTACCGCTGGGTCCTCAAACACACAGAGAAGAGACTCACACACCTCAGAGATACAGCAGCTCCGGCTTCATCTGGAGTCAACACCGCATTCAGCCGCCTAAAATAAACAACATACACAATCAGCACACGCGAGTCTCCGCTACAAGCTCCACAGGAGAACGGTGACTTTAACCTCCTGGGTGCCACGGTCCCAGTACGAGGACATTTGAGTGAATCAGACACCATACGTCACAGTTTGAAGCCTGGACGTCCTGTAAAGAGCACATTCAGGGCTTTTCAGAGATGCCATGTGTTTTGAGGTTTCACCAGGACAACTTATTGGTCTTTAATAACGACTGAATGATCACAATCACCACTCTTATGGAAAATGATAATATTTTGTAATTTAAATCTGACTAATTTTAAAATTGTTTGATATAAAACCATTCATGCCCTCGATAGAGGACACCGGGACTTAAATCGTGTTTGTCAGGCATTCTGGAAGACAAGTGAATAGGAAGGAAATTGCATTATGAAAATGTTGCCAATTATTACTCATTACATGTTGCTCCAAGAACACATTAATATGTAAACTAGAGGGTGTATAGATGCACTGAATGGGGAAACATGTGTGGCCATTTACCCACATATTGCAACTATATCTTTCATAATATGGTTTAGAGACATCGTTATACAGAGTTTGGTTTAAAAAAAAAAAAAGCCATTTTATTAGTCCTAGTGTCCACTTACGAGGACATAACATAAGATATATCTTTTAAAATAAATTCCATTTGTTTCTTATGCTCTAAACAATGTAATGACATGAAAAAAAACACTAAAATTCAAAAGACTGTTTTCCTGGATCTTATGAGGTTAAAATAGCTTTTTCTGTTTTAAAGTACTGAGGAAACAGAACCACGTGCTACTGAATCCCGCGCGCGCTCAAAGTTAGCAGCACACGTCTTGAAGCTAAACTGTTCCTTGTCCAAACACTTATGTAACTCTACAAATTGTACTCAATTCGTTGTTTTAGTGAGATTTACCTTCTTGTAGCCATCTGATTTCCTCATCTTCATGTGTGCTGTCTCCCTGCCACCGCGACATCGCAAAAAGAGGGAACGCACCGAAGAACGCGTCGCTATTTATAGCGCTGCTCCAGACCACCGAAGAAGAGCGAGCGTGACGTTACGCGGTGACGTGTGATTCGCGAGCGGATTCGTTCGAATCGCTCGCTCTTATGAACTGATTCGTTCGAATCGCTGCTCTTATGAACTGATTCATCGAATCGCTCGCACTTATGAACTGATTCGTTCGAATCGCTCGCTCTTATGAACTGATTCGTTCGAATCGCTCGCTCTTATGAACTGATTCATCGAATCGCTCGCTCTTATGAACTGATTCGTTCGAATCGCTCGCTCTTATGAACTGATTCATTCGAATCGCTCGCTCTTATGAACTGATTCGTTCGAATCGCTCGCTCTTATGAACTGATTCGTTCGAATCGCTCGCTCTTATGAACTGATTCGTTCGAATCGCTCGCTCTTATGAACTGATTCGTTCGAATCGCTCGCTCTTATGAAATGATTCGTTCGAATCGCTCGCTCTTATGAAATGATTCGTTCGAATCGCTCGCTCTTATGAACTGATTCGTTCGAATCGCTCGCTCTTATGAACTGATTCGTTCGAATCGCTCGCTCTTATGAACTGATTCGTTTGAATCGCTCGCTCTTATGAACTGATTAATTCGAATCGCTGCTCTTATGAACTGATTCGTTCGAATCGCTCGCTCTTATGAACTGATTAATTCGAATCGCTCGCTCTTATGAACTGATTCGTTCGAATCGCTCGCTCTTATGAACTGATTCATCGAATCGCTCGCTCTTATGAACTGATTCGTTCGAATCGCTCGCTCTTATGAACTGATTTATTCGAATCGCTCGCTCTTATGAACTGATTCGTTCGAATCGCTCGCTCTTATGAACTGATTCGTTCGAATCGCTCGCTCTTATGAACTGATTCGTTCGAATCGCTCGCTCTTATGAACTGATTCATTCAAATCGCTGCTCTTATGAACTGATTCGTTCGAATCGCTCGCTCTTATGAACTGATTCATCGAATCGCTCGCTCTTATGAACTGATTCATTCGAATCGCTGCTCTTATGAACTGATTCGTTTGAATCGCTCGCTCTTATGAACTGATTAATTCGAATCGCTGCTCTTATGAACTGATTCGTTCGAATCGCTCGCTCTTATGAACTGATTCATCGAATCGCTCGCTCTTATGAACTGATTCATTCGAATCGCTGCTCTTATGAACTGATTCGTTCGAATCGCTCGCTCTTATGAACTGATTCGTTCGAATCGCTCGCTCTTATGAACTGATTCATTCGAATCGCTGCTCTTATGAACTGATTCGTTCGAATCGCTCGCTCTTATGAACTGATTCGTTCGAATCGCTCGCTCTTATGAACTGATTCATTCGAATCGCTCGCTCTTATGAAATGATTCGTTCGAATCGCTCGCTCTTATGAACTGATTCGTTCGAATCGCTCGCTCTTATGAAATGATTCGTTCGAATCTCTCGCTCTTATGAACTGATTCATTCGAATCGCTCGCTCTTATGAACTGATTCGTTCGAATCGCTCGCTCTTATGAACTGATTCGTTCGAATCGCTCGCTCTTATGAACTGATTCATTCGAATCGCTCGCTCTTATGAAATGATTCGTTCGAATCGCTCGCTCTTATGAACTGATTCGTTCGAATCGCTCGCTCTTATGAACTGATTCGTTCGAATCGCTCGCTCTTATGAACTAATTCATTCGAATCGCTCGCTCTTATGAACTGATTCATTCGAATCGCTGCTCTTATGAACTGATTCGTTCGAATCGCTCGCTCTTATGAACTGATTCATCGAATCGCTCGCTCTTATGAACTGATTCATTCGAATCGCTGCTCTTATGAACTGATTCGTTTGAATCGCTCGCTCTTATGAACTGATTAATTCGAATCGCTGCTCTTATGAACTGATTCGTTCGAATCGCTCGCTCTTATGAACTGATTCATCGAATCGCTCGCTCTTATGAACTGATTCATTCGAATCGCTCGCTCTTATGAACTGATTCATCGAATCGCTCGCTCTTATGAACTGAATTTACCAACGCTGGCCATGCTCCTACTGTTCTGGGATGGATTCATGTCATTACATTGTTCAGAGCATAAGAAACAAATGAAGAGTTTTTTTAATCATATGTTATGCTATGTCCTCTGTAGACTACAGGACTTTTTTCAGTCAACAATCAATTTCCAGGTTTCAGGATTTTTTTAAAACAAACTTTGTATAAAGATGATTCTCAACTATGTTTTGAAACATAACTCGATCTATCTATCTATCTATCTATCTATCTATCTATCTATCTACTGCTGAAAGCACCAAGGACTTAATATGATCTTAAAGGATCTGCTGCTAACATCTTGGTGCCAGATACCACAGCACACCTTCAGGGGTCTAGAGGAGTCCATCAGAGACGGTTCAGGGGGACCAACACAATATTAGGTCATAATGTTATGCCTGGTTGGTGATGGAAATGTCTCACTGTAACAGACTATAACTGATTCTCTGATTCTCTCAAACAACAACAAAAAAAACAGCTATACCAATATATGAAGGAGGGATTTTACTTCAAAATATACTCCGCTACATCAATAAAGAGTTTTTCCCAAACCTGTTTGTTTATTAAGTTCTTATTTATATGCAAAAATTTCATATGCAAGGTCCCACTGATCAATGACTTGATTCCTCTGAGATTTCCATTCACACCATATGTGAGCAGACCTTCTCATCACTCATCACTATACTTCCTCATTTCCTCATTCAGAAACATTATTTTAATATCAAATGTGTGTTAATAAAGCATGTCAAACTCAAAAACTGGAATAAACTCAAAGCTATTAATCTAAACAAGTTGTGTTCCAAATTTGAGGTTGATATCTGAAAAAATGAGCTTTCAGTCAGAGTTTGAGCGAGTACCAAACTTTTCCCATTAAATGCCAGTAAAGCTCCTCTGATTTGCAGTACAGTAGAACGTTTCTCTATCAAATATCACACACACACACACACACAATTGTTTTAGTACATGCATACAAACCTCACAGCAACAGGAATAAAGAGAATATTTGCTTTATAGGCCAAACCTGAGAAAATGAAGCCTTGCCAACAGAATAAAAGCCTATTATCAGAGACTGCATAATTTTAGTTGAATGGCCCTGGGATTAAAAGAAATTGGCTGTTTTAATAGGTTTCAATGGGGACATTTTGGGGTCCTGAGTGTAACTCTTTTGGTGTAAAATAGATTTATGAAAGGAAATGAGGGAGAAATAATAACATGCAATAAAAATACACACGTGCAGGCAAAATGATTAAAAACTAAGAGAGACAAAAAAGGACACAGAAGGGTTAAATTGGCTCTTAATTTTATATTTAAGTGTGATTGATGAATGAGACATGAACGAGATTATAGTATTGTTATTGAAGCATGACACAATTGTGTAGTTGACAAATATGCAGTAAAAATGTTTTTTTTGTGAAACGCCTTTTTTGAAGAAAAAGTACACGTGTGTATGTAGTGTGAAGTCTGATGTTTGAGGAAACATAAGGGGTCACTAACTTTATCAATTATTTCACTGTTTCTTTAACCTTTTTACTGTAGTGTAAATGTGTCCTATGGTGTGACAGCAAAAATTAAGAAAAAAATAACTTACAAATACCATGAGAATACTATTATACAAATACTATTTATTTAATATGAAATTATGAATAACGTTATTTTTCCCCATGACTTGTTGGACATTTTCAATAAATACGAGAGACTTTGCTGTCATTAAAACGGCTGAAAACCACAGCATTTTAAGACGAGTGATGATTATATCTCCCCGACAGCAACACTCGACTGTTCTTTAAGATATTTTGAGATGAAAACTAATCTGTGTGTCACACCAGAGGACAGAAGTTGTGATGGAAGAAAGTAGACCATCCGGGTATCTTTACGTACCATTTCTATTCCCGAACACCATTTAGGACGGATAGTATGCGAATTGGGACGTAGCATTGGTTTTCAGTGACAAAATGTATCAAGATCCTACGCTTTTAGAAATATACAGATGAAAAAAAAATATTGCCATTTACTAAAATATACACTTTTTTAGAAAATGTTTATGCTTTCCTTTTTAATTGATAAAAGTTGTAGTTTATTGAACCATGCACACAGTCACACCACAGGACAATTCTGAGATTTGGCTCAAAAATGTAAAGAATCTGAAGACAAAGCAGTTTTTATATCAACAGGTGCACGTAAGACAAATAAATGTTTAACCATTTACTGCATTTTAAATTATGACAATACTAATTATATTCATTTGCATCTTGTGTGACAGTGAAAATGCCACGTCACGTCGACAACCCATTAATCTAGAAGCAGAAGCAGATTCAACTGTGATTTTCTGCTGTAATAATCAGTTCAACTGGTAAGATCCTCAGAGGGGAATTTGTGCAGCCATTACATACGAATGGAAAGACAGTCTCTGAGAAGGACGTCCTGAATGTGCACAGACAGTTTTTGGTTATAGAATCAGAGAATGACACTGTTCCTCTGCCATAGTCCAGCTGAACTCTCACACGCCGAAGCTTCTCTTTAACAGTAACAAAAGTGAAGGGTTGATCTGGGGATTTTGAGACGTATTCACTGTCCATGTACCACAAACACCAGACATTAGACTCAAAGAAAACCGCTCCCTTCCTTTGGTTTGATGCTGTGGTTATCCCAAGAGTCCAGTCTGTACTGTCACCAACCTCCACATCCCAGCAGTGTGTTCCTGAGTTAAAGCCCTCAGATCCCAGGACACAGGGATACCAGTCAAATCTCTCAGGATTATCAGGAAGTGTTTTATATACATCACTGACCGACACACTGGTCAGATCAGATGAGAGTGTGAGCTGAGGATGTGCTGTGTTTGGATCTAGAGTCAACGGAGCTGCAAAGAGAATAACATCAGATTACAGGATGAAATGTGATCAGAAATGTCAATATAAAGACTTTGTTTAAAGAGATCATAAATCATGCCATCATAACAGTGGTCTCTCAGTTTTCTGTCAGACTTCAGGTTTAATAGAAGTATTCAATAAACACTCTTGTATCCTAATACATAAGCACAGACCATGAGGAACAGTCATTCTGTAGTCATTATGAGTTCACTGCATGATCTTCTGAAATACAGTTCAGATTTACTTAGAAATTCAAGTGATTATTAAATATAATACATTAATATCAGATGTTAATGTTGTGTGTGTTTATATCTGAAGGATCTTTTGCGCTGGTGTCAGATCTGCTGAGACTCACTGTGTTGGACAGTTTCCAGCATCTTCTTCCAGACTCTGAACGGCAGGTTACCCAGGTAACGTGACACATCAATCAAAGCTCCAGAACTCATCCGTGGATCCGGCTGTGGGATCTGGACTCTGGAGGAACATTCAGGAGTCAGAACTGCAGTGAATTTGAGTTCAGATCCACTGAGAGAAGAGATACGAGCAGCTCACTCACCTTTCCCTTGAGACGTTCTGGAAAATATAGAGTTTGAAAACATGTTAATATCTTATCAAACGCTCTCACTGTCAGTGAGTCTCCAGTTGTTTTATGCTCAAAGAATGAAGCCAGATTGATTCGTCACCTTTAGAAACGAGACGTCATTGGCTTTCATCATCTCCTCCATGTCTCTGATTGTGTGTGAAAGAGCTGAGATGTGTGTGTTCATCTCCTCCAGCTTCTCCTTCATCATCTGCTTCTTCTGCTCCTCTTCCTCCCTCAGTGCAGTGATTGTAGCTTCTTCTTCGTCTCTGAGAAACTGATGAAGCTTCTCAAACTCTTCTTTAATCTGACGCTCTGTGTGCTCAGCTTGAGACTGAAATCACATCACATTCACTTCAGTCAGCTCTGTGTGAACACACACTCCACTAATGTCAATAATAAACTGTGTGTGTGAATGTTGAGTGTTTAACTCTTTATTCATCCTCACCTCGATGTGTTGGATTGTTTTATCACACTCTTCTTTCATTTCTTCTCCATGTTTGAGCTTGTTTTGTAAGGACGTCAGCGCTGTATTAAATTCCTCCTACAGGTTCAGATGAAAATCTGTGAAACTTATGAAGCTATAAGAGGTTTAAACATTGTGTGTCTGGATGTTTTTATTGTTATATTAATATTTTATGCTGAATGTGTTAATCTCAGAAGCATTTGTGCCTGAACATGGCAGGACATACACTATATATTATATTATTATATTATATATACACATATATACATATTTTAATTGCAAATGAACAAATCATGTTTTTACCAAACAAATGTGGATTTTGCAATGGCCAATTCTTAATTATTATACCCATGCAGTTGTAAATTTGTGGTTGTACAAATGCAAATACAGGAAGTGAAAGTACACTATATTGCCAAAAGTTTTGGGACGCCTGCCTTTACATGCACATGTGCTTTAATGCCATCCCATTCATAATCCGTAGGGTTTAATATGGAGTTGGCCCACCCTTTGCAGCTATAACAGCTTCAACTCTTCTGGGAAGGCTTTCCACAAGGTTTAGGAGTGTGTTTATGGGAATTTTTGACCATTCTTCTAGAAGTGCATTTGTGAGGTCAGGCACTGATGTTGGACGAGAAGGCCTGGCTCTCAGTCTCCACTCTAATTGATCCCGAAGGTGTTCTATCGGGATGATGTCAGGCCAGTTGAATTTCTCCACACCGACGCTTTGTGCACTGGAGCACAGTCATGTTGGGACAGAAAGGGGCCATCCCCAAACTGTTTCCACAAAGTTTGGAGCATGAAATTGTCCAAAATGTCTTGGTATGCTGAAGCATTAAGAGTTCCTTTCACTGGAACTAAGGGGCCAAGCCCAACCCCTGAAAAAAAACCCACCCTATAATTACACTTGGCACAATGCAGTCAGGCAAGTCCCGTTCTCCTGGCAACAGCCAAACCCAGACTCGTCCATGGGATTGCAGACAGAGAAGCGTGATTGGTCACTCCAGAGAACACGTCTCACTGCTCTAGAGTCCAGTGGCGGCGTGCTTTACCCCACTGCATCCCACACTTTGCATTGCTCTTGGTGATGTAAGGCTTGGATGAGCTGCTCGGCCATGGAAACCCATTCCATGAAGCTCTCTACACACTGTTCTTGAGCTCATCTGAAGGCCACAGAAGTTTGGAGGTCTGTAGCTATTGACTCTGCAGAAAGTTGGTGTCTTCTGCGCACTGTGACCCTCAGCATGCGCTGACCCCGCTCTGTGATTTTACGTGGCCTATCACTTCGTGGCTGAGTTGCTGTTGTTCCCAATCGCTTCCACTCTGTTATAATCCCACTAACAGTTGAGCGTGGAATATTTAGTAGTGAGGAAATTTCAGGACTTATTGCACAGGTGGCAACCTATCACGGTACCACGCTTGAGTTCACTGAGCTCCTGAGAGCGACCCATTCTTTCACAAATGTTTGTAGAAGCGTCTGCATGCCTAGTGCTTGATTTATACACCTGTGGCCATGAAGGGATTGAACACCTGAACTCAGGGATTTGGAGGGGCGGCCCAATACTTTTGGGAATATAGTGTATGTTAGTATCAAACACTTTTGGAGTCTTGCAATAAATCACATATTAATGAAAAAATATTAATAACCCATGACATCTATTTTTTCCAAACATGTTTTGTGCCAATGCTGTTACATTCAAGAAGATTTGAACATCAGAGCAGTTGAAGCTTAGTGGAGAATTTTATATCAGTAGTAAGTCATGGAGATTTAGTCTGAGCAAAAATAAATAGGCTGTTGTATACACAGATATTACTGTGTGTTTAGCGCTGTATTTAGCACATGAAATGAGAGACATTTGTCTTACCTTGTAAGGTGAAAGCACTTCACTGATGGGTCTGAATGTGTGTTTGGTGTGTTTCTCTGAGTCTCTGCACACTAAACACACAGGCTGTTTGTCCTCCAGACAGAAGAGTTTGAGTTTCTCACTGTGTAAACTGCACATCTCCTCAGACTCTGATGAGCGCCTCTCATTTCTCTCCTTTATCAATGAATCACACAAGTTTTTTAACTCTAGATTAACTGGAGGTTCACTTTTTGAGGATCTTCTCCTGCAGACGGGACACTCCTGAGTTTCCTTAGTTTTCCAGAACTGTTGCAGACACTCTTTACAAATACTGTGACTACAGGACAGAAAAACAGGAACCTTGAAGATTTCATAGCAAACAGGACAAGTAGGATCTTCAACAGATTTTGAATCCATTTCCTCGTCTTGTAAAAGATCCAATAATCTACAATTTACTTTCACTTTCTAAACTTTGCTTTGAAAAGTTAACAATTACAATATAAATCTAATTCAGAAATACACAAAAATACTAATATAAAGCGTCCTCTGTTCTTCACAACACTGACTCGTTTTAGCTTTCAGTAAAAATGAAAGGTAGAAATAAGAAGACTAGTCACTTCCCGATAGGTTTTGTGAGAGGGCGGGTTACATAAACCACTAAAACTAGTCTTACAAGTTAGTCATCTTGACTGTTCATAACTTTAGATTAGATTAGATTAGATTCAACTTTATTGTCATTACACAAGTACACAACATTACACATTACACCTTACACATTACACATTACACATTACACAAGTACAGGTACGAGGCAACGAAATGCAGTTTCGTTGATTTTGTAAGTCTGTTACATAAATGTACATTGGCATAATTTGATACCAAAAAAACAAAACTGATTGTCCCCTGATTAACTGCTAGTGGCTCATACTATAAGACTGTTTCATCCTCCAGCTGGAGTGCTCATGATCTCCACTAGGGGGCTCTCCTCCCGACTCTTATCAGGACTACATTACCCATAACCCACTGCCTGGACTCATTATGCTTGATTACATTCAGCTGTGTCTATTACCTTGTTAACTCTGCCTATGCTTTCAACAGGTCTCTTGTCATGTCTCATACCCTGTGGAGAAATCACGTGTGTCCACTCGCAGGTGTTGTGCTATGAACTCTGACACTATTGAGGATTATTGTATTGTGTTTAATCCAGTAGTATGTTCCTGCACAACCAGAGGCTGCAGTTCTAGCGCTGTAGTTTGTGACAGCGCCACCTACAGAACTGGATGATATAGCGGCGGCTGCAGTTTCAGGACCGCAGTTCTAGGACCCAGGTGGTTTAGTTTGTACATAATATCAAGACATTTAATCTCAGGATAATTTTTGTAAAAAAAATTTTTAATGTGATTTGATTCAAAATGCATCAGAGGTTAATTACAAAGTGTGTAATACCTGCTTTGAGTCACAATTTTAAATTTAAACAAATGAATTTACACAAAATATAAATTAAAAATGTTTATCAATCTTTAAACAACTGAAAAAGTGGAGTACCTTAAAAGTCTTAGTCTCTTGAATTATACTGTATATTGATTAACCGCCTTAAGTTTAACTAATTAGCTCATAATCAGGTAAAATAAAGATGGAATCAGCATATGCAGTCACTAAATTACAGCCAGATATTTTAAAGGTTGTAGAGAGGCAAGACAAGAATCAAGAATGATTCAAGAATGTATTTTTATATACACATGTAATTTTTTGCAATAACAACAGCACCAAAAAGACCCCCTTTTTCATCAGTTGCTGCACAGACAGAATGTCTGTAGGCTTCAACTCAGAGAGAGACAGACTTTTAGTCTCTCTTTATTTTAACAATTATAACATTACCAATTAATCAAAATATATAAATATACAAAACACATAAAGAAACAACAACAACAACATCATTCATTTGTAAAATTCCATCTTTCAATTTACATAAAACTTGATTCTAACCCCAAATTCGTTTAAAAGTATCAAGATCTCCAACCATTTTATAATATGTAAACTCAACAGTAAGCCGGGCAGATATCAGACCCCTTAAAGTCATATTAACATCAGTAGAGACACTCCCATTAATCTTTGCTTTTCTTGTTAGCCACGCAGCCAACTTTGCTTGACCATATAAAAAAATGTATTAACACATCTATTTTTCTGTTTTGATACTTATATTTTGGGCCATGATTTATGTTTTGTGCAATGTGCACACAGTTTGTTTGCTGATTCAAAGAGAATAAAACGTACTCACGAGTCCCAGAACGCCGACCCCTTGTCTTCTTCCTCACCCCATATAAACCCTCTCTTTGAATCAGTCAGTGGTTTGGGCTGGTCCTCTCTGCATGTGTGTCTCTCTCCGAGTCCCAGAGTGGTGTCTCTCTCTCTTTTGGTACTCGTTTCCTGCAGGTTATATCCTGTCTCTCCACGCCAATTACTGCAACAAGACACAGGTGTTTATCATTTGCACTTGACCCACTTATGTGCTGCTCGTCTCCCAACTATCTCTCCCGTCACAGACCTCGCTAGACCACGCCCCCCTCGCCACACTCATCATTATATTTTTGTTTTGTTTCCTCATCCAAAAATTCAGTCCTTAATCTTTCTGCAGTACAGAGTGATTTAATACCAAGGTTTGCCGCAATATCTCTTGAAGGTAACCATTCTCTCTTACTCCAGAGATGAGAGACTGGCATAAACTGGGCTTTCACCATAGCGGCCTGCATTGAATAAGAGTTCAAGATTTTCATAGGTAATGCAGGATTATAAAGAAGAGGTTCTTCTTTAATCCATGATCCACTTGCAATACCTTGTTCATGAACAATTCTCAAAACAGTCCATGAATTTAGAACAGTCTTATAAAAAGTAGTTATTTCAGCTATCACATCATTTAACTTCATTAAAAACAATTGTCGGTCTAGTCCCAGTCGTCCTCCTCTCCTCAAAGCCCCTTCCCAGTTCTTTTTCTTTCATGCGCGATCACATAGAACATTATTTTAAACCATTTAAATGCTTGTTCTGCACACACAGCCCATGCATGATCTCATAGAACATTATTTTAAACCATTTAAATGTTTGTTCTGCACACACATTCCATGCATGATCTCATAGAACATTATTTTAAACCATTTAAATGTTTGTTCTTCACACACATTCCATGCATGATCTCATAAAACATTATTTTAAACCATTTAAGTGCTTGTTCTGCACACACATTCCATGCATGATCTCATAAAACATTATTTTAAACCATTTAAGTGCTTGTTCTGCACACACATTCCATGCATGATCTCATAGTACATTATTTTAAACCATTTAAATGTTTGTTCTGCACACACATTCCATGCATGATCTCATAGAACATTATTTTAAACCATTTAAATGTTTGTTCTGCACACACAGCCCATGCGCGATCACATAGAACATTATTTTAAACGATTTAAATGCTTGTTCTGCACACACAGCCCATGCATGATCTCATAGAACATTATTTTAAACCATTTAAATGCTTGTTCTTCACACACAGTCGATGCATGATCTCATAGAACATTATATTAAACCATTTAAATGTTTGTTCTGCACACACAGCCCATGCGCGATCACATAGAACATTATTTTAAACCATTTAAATGCTTGTTCTTCACACACAGTCGATGCATGATCACATAGAACATTATTTTAAACCATTTAAATGTTTGTTCTGCACACACATTCCATGCATGATCTCATAGAACATTATTTTAAACCATTTAAGTGCTTGTTCTACACACACATTCCATGCATGATCTCATAGTACATTATTTTAAACCATTTAAATGTTTGTTCTACACACACATTCCATGCATGATCTCATAGAACATTATTTTAAACCATTTAAGTGCTTGTTCTACACACACATTCCATGCATGATCTCATAGAACATTATTTTAAACCATTTAAATGTTTGTTCTGCACACACATTCCATGCATGATCACATAGAACATTATTTTAAACCATTTAAATGTTTGTTCTACACACACATTCCATGCATGATCTCATAGAACATTATTTTAAACCATTTAAGTGCTTGTTCTACACACACATTCCATGCATGATCTCATAGTACATTATTTTAAACCATTTAAATGTTTGTTCTGCACACACAGCCCATGCGCAATCACATAGAACATTATTTTAAACCATTTAAATGTTTGTTCTACACACACATTCCATGCATGATCTCATAGAACATTATTTTAAACCATTTAAGTGCTTGTTCTACACACACATTCCATGCATGATCTCATAGTACATTATTTTAAACCATTTAAATGTTTGTTCTGCACACACATTCCATGCATGATCACATAGAACATTATTTTAAACCATTTAAATGTTTGTTCTACACACACATTCCATGCATGATCTCATAGTACATTATTTTAAACCATTTAAATGTTTGTTCTGCACACACAGCCCATGCGCAATCACATAGAACATTATTTTAAACCATTTAAATGCTTGTTCTGCACACACAGCCCATGCATGATCTCATAGAACATTATTTTAAACCATTTAAATGCTTGTTCTTCACACACATTCCATGCATGATCTCATAGTACATTATTTTAAACCATTTAAATGTTTGTTCTGCACACACAGCCCATGCATGATCTCATAGAACATTATTTTAAACCATTTAAATGTTTGTTCTACACACACATTCCATGCATGATCTCATAGAACATTATTTTAAACCATTTAAGTGCTTGTTCTACACACACATTCCATGCATGATCTCATAGTACATTATTTTAAACCATTTAAGTGCTTGTTCTACACACACATTCCATGCATGATCTCATAGTACATTATTTTAAACCATTTAAATGCTTGTTCTACACACACATTCCATGCATGATCTCATAGAACATTATTTTAAACCATTTAAATGCTTGTTCTACACACACATTCCATGCATGATCTCATAGAACATTATTTTAAACCATTTAAATGCTTGTTCTACACACACATTCCATGCATGATCACATAGAACATCATTTTAAACCATTTAAATGTTTGTTCTGCACACACAGCCCATGCGCGATCACATAGAACATTATTTTAAACCATTTAAATGCTTGTTCTGCACACACAGCCCATGCATGATCTCATAGAACATTATTTTAAACCATTTAAATGCTTGTTCTTCACACACATTCCATGCATGATCTCATAGAACATTATTTTAAACCATTTAAATGTTTGTTCTGCACACACAGCCCATGCGCGATCACATAGAACATTATTTTAAACCATTTAAATGCTTGTTCTGCACACACATTCCATGCATGATCTCATAGTACATTATTTTAAACCATTTAAATGTTTGTTCTGCACACACAGCCCATGCGCGATCACATAGAACATTATTTTAAACCATTTAAATGCTTGTTCTGCACACACATTCCATGCATGATCTCATAGTACATTATTTTAAACCATTTAAATGCTTGTTCTTCACACACATTCCATGCATGATCTCATAGAACATTATTTTAAACCATTTAAATGCTTGTTCTACACACACAGCCCATGCATGATCTCATAGAACATTATTTTAAACCATTTAAATGCTTGTTCTGCACACACATTCCATGCATGATCTCATAGAACATTATTTTAAACCATTTAAATGCTTGTTCTTCACACACATTCCATGCATGATCTCATAGAACATTATTTTAAACCATTTAAATGCTTGTTCTGCACACACATTCCATGCATGATCTCATAGAACATTATTTTAAACCATTTAAATGCTTGTTCTACACACACATTCCATGCATGATCTCATAGAACATTATTTTAAACCATTTAAATGCTTGTTCTGCACACACAGTCCATGCGCGATCACATAGTACATTATTTTAAACCATTTAAATGCTTGTTCTGCACACACAGTCCATGCGCGATCACATAGTACATTATTTTAAACCATTTAAATGCTTGTTCTGCACACACAGACCATGCATGATCTCATAGAACATTATTTTAAACCATTTAAATGCTTGTTCTGCACACACATTCCATGCATGATCTCATAGAACATTATTTTAAACCATTTAAATGCTTGTTCTACACACACATTCCATGCATGATCTCATAGAACATTATTTTAAACCATTTAAATGCTTGTTCTACACACACATTCCATGCATGATCTCATAGTACATTATTTTAAACCATTTAAATGCTTGTTCTTCACACACATTCCATGCATGATCTCATAGAACATTATTTTAAACCATTTAAGTGCTTGTTCTTCACACACAGTCCATGCATGATCTCATAGAACATTATTTTAAACCATTTAAATGTTTGTTCTGCACACACAGCCCATGCGCGATCTCATAGAACATTATTTTAAACCATTTAAATGTTTGTTCTGCACACACAGCCCATGCGCGATCTCATAGAACATTATTTTAAACCATTTAAATGCTTGTTCTGCACACACAGACCATGCATGATCTCATAGAACATTATTTTAAACCATTTAAATGTTTGTTCTGCACACACAGCCCATGCGCGATCTCATAGAACATTATTTTAAACCATTTAAGTGCTTGTTCTACACACACATTCCATGCATGATCTCATAGAACATTATTTTAAACCATTTAAATGCTTGTTCTACACACACATTCCATGCATGATCTCATAGAACATTATTTTAAACCATTTAAATGTTTGTTCTGCACACACAGCCCATGCGCGATCTCATAGAACATTATTTTAAACCATTTAAATGCTTGTTCTGCACACACAGCCCATGCGCGATCTCATAAAACATTATTTTAAACCATTTAAGTGCTTGTTCTACACACACATTCCATGCATGATCTCATAGAACATTATTTTAAACCATTTAAATGCTTGTTCTGCACACACAGCCCATGCGCGATCTCATAAAACATTATTTTAAACCATTTAAGTGCTTGTTCTACACACACATTCCATGCATGATCTCATAGAACATTATTTTAAACCATTTAAGTGCTTGTTCTACACACACATTCCATGCATGATCTCATAGAACATTATTTTAAACCATTTAAATGCTTGTTCTGCACACACAGCCCATGCGCGATCTCATAGAACATTATTTTAAACCATTTAAATGTTTGTTCTGCACACACAGTCCATGCGCGATCACATAGTACATTATTTTAAACCATTTAAATGCTTGTTCTGCACACACATTCCATGCATGATCTCATAGAACATTATTTTAAACCATTTAAATGTTTGTTCTGCACACACAGTCCATGCGCGATCTCATAGAACATTATTTTAAACCATTTAAATGCTTGTTCTGCACACACAGTCCATGCGCGATCTCATAGAACATTATTTTAATCCATTTAAGTGCTTGTTCTACACACACATTCCATGCATGATCTCATAGAACATTATTTTAAACCATTTAAATGCTTGTTCTGCACACACAGCCCATGCGCGATCTCATAAAACATTATTTTAAACCATTTAAGTGCTTGTTCTACACACACATTCCATGCATGATCTCATAGAACATTATTTTAAACCATTTAAATGCTTGTTCTGCACACACATTCCATGCATGATCTCATAGAACATTATTTTAAACCATTTAAATGCTTGTTCTGCACACACAGCCCATGCGCGATCTCATAAAACATTATTTTAAACCATTTAAATGCTTGTTCTGCACACACATTCCATGCATGATCTCATAGAACATTATTTTAAACCATTTAAATGCTTGTTCTGCACACACAGCCCATGCGCGATCTCATAAAACATTATTTTAAACCATTTAAGTGCTTGTTCTACACACACATTCCATGCATGATCTCATAGAACATTATTTTAAACCATTTAAATGCTTGTTCTACACACACATTCCATGCATGATCTCATAAAACATTATTTTAAACCATTTAAGTGCTTGTTCTACACACACATTCCATGTATGATCTCATAGAACATTATTTTAAACCATTTAAATGCTTGTTCTGCACACACAGCCCATGCGCGATCTCATAGAACATTATTTTAAACCATTTAAATGCTTGTTCTACACACACATTCCATGCATGATCACATAGAACATTATTTTAAACCATTTAAATGCTTGTTCTACACACACATTCCATGCATGATCTCATAGTACATTATTTTAAACCATTTAAATGCTTGTTCTTCACACACATTCCATGTATGATCACATAGAACATTATTTTAAACCATTTAAATGCTTGTTCTGCACACACAGCCCATGCGCGATCTCATAAAACATTATTTTAAACCATTTAAATGCTTGTTCTACACACACATTCCATGCATGATCACATAGAACATTATTTTAAACCATTTAAATGCTTGTTCTACACACACATTCCATGCATGATCTCATAGAACATTATTTTAAACCATTTAAATGCTTGTTCTGCACACACAGCCCATGCGCGATCTCATAAAACATTATTTTAAACCATTTAAATGCTTGTTCTGCACACACAGCCCATGCGCGATCTCATAAAACATTATTTTAAACCATTTAAATGCTTGTTCTGCACACACATTCCATGCATGATCTCATAGAACATTATTTTAAACCATTTAAATGCTTGTTCTGCACACACAGCCCATGCGCGATCTCATAAAACATTATTTTAAACCATTTAAGTGCTTGTTCTACACACACATTCCATGCATGATCTCATAGAACATTATTTTAAACCATTTAAATGCTTGTTCTACACACACATTCCATGCATGATCTCATAAAACATTATTTTAAACCATTTAAGTGCTTGTTCTACACACACATTCCATGTATGATCTCATAGAACATTATTTTAAACCATTTAAATGCTTGTTCTGCACACACAGCCCATGCGCGATCTCATAGAACATTATTTTAAACCATTTAAATGCTTGTTCTACACACACATTCCATGCATGATCACATAGAACATTATTTTAAACCATTTAAATGCTTGTTCTACACACACATTCCATGCATGATCTCATAGTACATTATTTTAAACCATTTAAATGCTTGTTCTACACACACATTCCATGTATGATCTCATAGAACATTATTTTAAACCATTTAAATGCTTGTTCTACACACACATTCCATGCATGATCACATAGAACATTATTTTAAACCATTTAAATGCTTGTTCTACACACACATTCCATGCATGATCTCATAGTACATTATTTTAAACCATTTAAATGCTTGTTCTGCACACACAGCCCATGCGCGATCTCATAAAACATTATTTTAAACCATTTAAGTGCTTGTTCTACACACACATTCCATGCATGATCTCATAGAACATTATTTTAAACCATTTAAATGTTTGTTCTGCACACACAGTCCATGCGCGATCTCATAAAACATTATTTTAAACCATTTAAGTGCTTGTTCTGCACACACAGCCCATGCGCGATCTCATAAAACATTATTTTAAACCATTTAAATGCTTGTTCTACACACACATTCCATGCATGATCTCATAAAACATTATTTTAAACCATTTAAATGTTTGTTCTGCACACACAGCCCATGCGCGATCTCATAGTACATTATTTTAAACCATTTAAAGTGCTTGTTCTTCACACACATTCCATGCATGATCTCATAGAACATTATTTTAAACCATTTAAATGCTTGTTCTGCACACACAGACCATGCATGATCTCATAGAACATTATTTTAAACCATTTAAATGCTTGTTCTGCACACACAGACCATGCATGATCTCATAGAACATTATTTTAAACCATTTAAATGCTTGTTCTGCACACACAGTCCATGCGCGATCTCATAGAACATTATTTTAAACCATTTAAGTGCTTGTTCTACACACACATTCCATGCATGATCTCATAGAACATTATTTTAAACCATTTAAATGCTTGTTCTACACACACATTCCATGCATGATCTCATAAAACATTATTTTAAACCATTTAAATGTTTGTTCTGCACACACAGTCCATGCGCGATCTCATAGAACATTATTTTAAACCATTTAAGTGCTTGTTCTTCACACACATTCCATGCGCGATCTCATAGAACATTATTTTAAACCATTTAAGTGCTTGTTCTACACACACATTCCATGCGCGATCTCATAGAACATTATTTTAAACCATTTAAATGTTTGTTCTGCACACACAGTCCATGCGCGATCTCATAGAACATTATTTTAAACCATTTAAGTGCTTGTTCTACACACACATTCCATGCATGATCTCATAGAACATTATTTTAAACCATTTAAATGCTTGTTCTACACACACAGCCCATGCGCGATCTCATAGAACATTATTTTAAACCATTTAAGTGCTTGTTCTACACACACAGCCCATGCATGATCTCATAGAACATTATTTTAAACCATTTAAATGCTTGTTCTACACACACATTCCATGCATGATCTCATAAAACATTATTTTAAACCATTTAAATGCTTGTTCTGCACACACAGCCCATGCGCGATCTCATAGTACATTATTTTAAACCATTTAAAGTGCTTGTTCTTCACACACATTCCATGCATGATCTCATAGAACATTATTTTAAACCATTTAAATGCTTGTTCTGCACACACAGCCCATGCATGATCTCATAGTACATTATTTTAAACCATTTAAATGCTTGTTCTGCACACACAGACCATGCATGATCTCATAGAACATTATTTTAAACCATTTAAATGCTTGTTCTGCACACACAGTCGATGCATGATCTCATAGAACATTATTTTAAAGCATTTAAGTGCTTGTTCTACACACACATTCCATGCATGATCTCATAGAACATTATTTTAAACCATTTAAATGCTTGTTCTACACACACACTCCATGTATGATCTCATAGAACATTATTTTAAACCATTTAAATGCTTGTTCTACACACACACTCCATGTATGATCTCATAGAACATTATTTTAAACCATTTAAATGTTTGTTCTACACACACAGCCCATGCATGATCTCATAAAACATTATTTTAAACCATTTAAATGTTTGTTCTTCACACACAGCCCATGCATGATCTCATAAAACATTATTTTAAACCATTTAAAGTGCTTGTTCTTCACACACATTCCATGCATGATCTCATAGAACATTATTTTAAACCATTTAAATGCTTGTTCTGCACACACAGCCCATGCGCGATCTCATAGTACATTATTTTAAACCATTTAAATGCTTGTTCTGCACACACAGCCCATGCATGATCTCATAAAACATTATTTTAAACCATTTAAATGTTTGTTCTTCACACACAGCCCATGCATGATCTCATAAAACATTATTTTAAACCATTTAAAGTGCTTGTTCTTCACACACATTCCATGCATGATCTCATAGTACATTATTTTAAACCATTTAAATGCTTGTTCTGCACACACAGCCCATGCGCGATCACATATTACATTATTTTAAACCATTTAAGTGCTTGTTCTGCACACACAGACCATGCGCGATCTCATAGAACATTATTTTAAACCATTTAAATGCTTGTTCTTCACACACAGTCGATGCATGATCTCATAGAACATTATTTTAAACCATTTAAATGCTTGTTCTTCACACACATTCCATGCATGATCTCATAGTACATTATTTTAAACCATTTAAATGCTTGTTCTTCACACACATTCCATGCATGATCTCATAGAACATTATTTTAAACCATTTAAATGCTTGTTCTACACACACATTCCATGCATGATCTCATAGAACATTATTTTAAACCATTTAAGTGCTTGTTCTACACACACAGTCCATGCGCGATCACATAGTACATTATTTTAAACCATTTAAGTGCTTGTTCTACACACACAGTCCATGCATGATCTCATAGAACATTATTTTAAACCATTTAAATGTTTGTTCTGCACACACAGCCCATGCGCGATCTCATAGAACATTATTTTAAACCATTTAAGTGTTTGTTCTACACACACATTCCATGCATGATCACATGGAACATTATTTTAAACCATTTAAATGCTTGTTCTGCACACACAGACCATGCGCGATCTCATAGAACATTATTTTAAACCATTTAAGTGCTTGTTCTACACACACATTCCATGCATGATCTCATAGAACATTATTTTAAACCATTTAAATGCTTGTTCTGCACACACAGTCCATGCGCGATCACATAGTACATTATTTTAAACCATTTAAATGCTTGTTCTACACACACATTCCATGCATGATCTCATAAAACATTATTTTAAACCATTTAAATGTTTGTTCTGCACACACAGTCCATGCGCGATCTCATAGAACATTATTTTAAACCATTTAAGTGCTTGTTCTACACACACATTCCATGCATGATCTCATAAAACATTATTTTAAACCATTTAAATGTTTGTTCTGCACACACAGCCCATGCGCGATCTCATAGAACATTATTTTAAACCATTTAAATGTTTGTTCTGCACACACAGTCCATGCGCGATCTCATAAAACATTATTTTAAACCATTTAAGTGCTTGTTCTACACACACATTCCATGCATGATCTCATAGAACATTATTTTAAACCATTTAAATGCTTGTTCTGCACACACAGTCCATGCGCGATCTCATAGAACATTATTTTAAACCATTTAAGTGCTTGTTCTACACACACATTCCATGCATGATCTCATAGAACATTATTTTAAACCATTTAAATGCTTGTTCTACACACACAGCCCATGCATGATCTCATAGAACATTATTTTAAACCATTTAAATGCTTGTTCTACACACACATTCCATGCATGATCTCATAAAACATTATTTTAAACCATTTAAATGCTTGTTCTGCACACACAGCCCATGCGCGATCTCATAGTACATTATTTTAAACCATTTAAAGTGCTTGTTCTTCACACACATTCCATGCATGATCTCATAGAACATTATTTTAAACCATTTAAATGCTTGTTCTGCACACACAGACCATGCATGATCTCATAGAACACTATTTTAAACCATTTAAATGCTTGTTCTGCACACACAGCCCATGCATGATCTCATAGTACATTATTTTAAACCATTTAAATGCTTGTTCTGCACACACAGACCATGCATGATCTCATAGAACATTATTTTAAACCATTTAAATGCTTGTTCTGCACACACAGCCCATGCGCGATCTCATAGTACATTATTTTAAACCATTTAAATGCTTGTTCTGCACACACAGACCATGCATGATCTCATAGAACATTATTTTAAACCATTTAAATGCTTGTTCTGCACACACAGCCCATGCATGATCTCATAGAACATTATTTTAAACCATTTAAATGCTTGTTCTGCACACACAGTCGATGCATGATCTCATAGAACATTATTTTAAAGCATTTAAGTGCTTGTTCTACACACACATTCCATGCATGATCTCATAGAACATTATTTTAAACCATTTAAATGCTTGTTCTACACACACACTCCATGTATGATCTCATAGAACATTATTTTAAACCATTTAAATGCTTGTTCTACACACACACTCCATGTATGATCTCATAGAACATTATTTTAAACCATTTAAATGTTTGTTCTACACACACAGCCCATGCATGATCTCATAAAACATTATTTTAAACCATTTAAATATTTGTTCTTCACACACAGCCCATGCATGATCTCATAAAACATTATTTTAAACCATTTAAAGTGCTTGTTCTTCACACACATTCCATGCATGATCTCATAGAACATTATTTTAAACCATTTAAAGTGCTTGTTCTTCACACACATTCCATGCATGATCTCATAGTACATTATTTTAAACCATTTAAATGCTTGTTCTTTACACACAGCCCATGCATGATCTCATAAAACATTATTTTAAACCATTTAAATGCTTGTTCTGCACACACAGCCCATGCATGATCTCATAGAACATTATTTTAAACCATTTAAATGCTTGTTCTGCACACACAGCCCATGCGCGATCACATATTACATTATTTTAAACCATTTAAATGCTTGTTCTGCACACACAGACCATGCGCGATCTCATAGAACATTATTTTAAACCATTTAAATGCTTGTTCTACACACACATTCCATGCATGATCTCATAGAACATTATTTTAAACCATTTAAATGCTTGTTCTGCACACACAGACCATGCATGATCTCATAGAACATTATTTTAAACCATTTAAGTGCTTGTTCTGCACACACAGACCATGCATGATCTCATAGAACATTATTTTAAACCATTTAAATGCTTGTTCTGCACACACAGCCCATGCGCGATCACATGGAACATTATTTTAAACCATTTAAATGCTTGTTCTGCACACACAGACCATGCATGATCTCATAGAACATTATTTTAAACCATTTAAGTGCTTGTTCTGCACACACAGACCATGCGCGATCACATGGAACATTATTTTAAACCATTTAAATGCTTGTTCTGCACACACAGACCATGCATGATCTCATAGAACATTATTTTAAACCATTTAAATGCTTGTTCTGCACACACAGACCATGCGCGATCACATGGAACATTATTTTAAACCATTTAAATGCTTGTTCTGCACACACAGACCATGCATGATCTCATAGAACATTATTTTAAACCATTTAAATGCTTGTTCTGCACACACAGACCATGCATGATCTCATAGAACATTATTTTAAACCATTTAAATGCTTGTTCTGCACACACAGCCCATGCGCGATCACATAGAACATTATTTTAAACCATTTAAATGCTTGTTCTGCACACACAGACCATGCGCGATCACATATTACATTATTTTAAACCATTTAAATGCTTGTTCTGCACACACAGACCATGCGCGATCACATGGAACATTATTTTAAACCATTTAAATGCTTGTTCTGCACACACAGACCATGCATGATCTCATAGAACATTATTTTAAACCATTTAAGTGCTTGTTCTGCACACACAGACCATGCGCGATCACATGGAACATTATTTTAAACCATTTAAATGCTTGTTCTGCACACACAGACCATGCATGATCTCATAGAACATTATTTTAAACCATTTAAATGCTTGTTCTGCACACACAGACCATGCGCGATCACATGGAACATTATTTTAAACCATTTAAATGCTTGTTCTGCACACACAGCCCATGCATGATCTCATAGTACATTATTTTAAACCATTTAAATGCTTGTTCTGCACACACAGCCCATGCGCGATCACATAGAACATTATTTTAAACCATTTAAATGCTTGTTCTGCACACACAGACCATGCGCGATCTCATAGAACATTATTTTAAACCATTTAAATGCTTGTTCTGCACACACAGCCCATGCGCCATCACATAGAACATTATTTTAAACCATTTAAATGTTTGTTCTGCACACACAGCCCATGCATGATCTCATAGAACATTATTTTAAACCATTTAAATGCTTGTTCTTCACACACAGACCATGCGCGATCTCATAGTACATTATTTTAAACCATTTAAATGCTTGTTCTTCACACACATTCCATGCATGATCTCATAGAACATTATTTTAAACCATTTAAATGCTTGTTCTGCACACACAGACCATGCGCGATCACATGGAACATTATTTTAAACCATTTAAATGCTTGTTCTGCACACACAGCCCATGCATGATCTCATAGTACATTATTTTAAACCATTTAAATGCTTGTTCTGCACACACAGCCCATGCATGATCTCATAGAACATTATTTTAAACCATTTAAATGCTTGTTCTTCACACACAGCCCATGCGCGATCACATGGAACATTATTTTAAACCATTTAAATGCTTGTTCTGCACACACAGCCCATGCATGATCTCATAGAACATTATTTTAAACCATTTAAATGCTTGTTCTGCACACACAGCCCATGCATGATCTCATAGTACATTATTTTAAACCATTTAAATGCTTGTTCTTCACACACATTCCATGCATGATCTCATAGAACATTATTTTAAACCATTTAAATGCTTGTTCTGCACACACAGACCATGCGCGATCACATGGAACATTATTTTAAACCATTTAAATGCTTGTTCTGCACACACAGACCATGCATGATCTCATAGAACATTATTTTAAACCATTTAAATGCTTGTTCTGCACACACAGCCCATGCGCGATCACATAGAACATTAT
The DNA here is from genome assembly GCA_039654625.1 of Rhinogobio ventralis. Taxonomy (NCBI): domain Eukaryota; kingdom Metazoa; phylum Chordata; class Actinopteri; order Cypriniformes; family Gobionidae; genus Rhinogobio; species Rhinogobio ventralis. Next base: position 38,989,052 of record CM077198.1, read on the forward strand.
TTTAAACCATTTAAATGCTTGTTCTGCACACACAGACCATGCGCGATCACATATTACATTATTTTAAACCATTTAAGTGCTTGTTCTACACACACAGACCATGCATGATCACATAGTGCATTATTTTAAACCATTTAAATGTTTGTTCTACACACACAGACCATGCATGATCTCATAGAACATTATTTTAAACCATTTAAATGCTTGTTCTGCACACACAGACCATGCGCGATCACATATTACATTATTTTAAACCATTTAAGTGCTTGTTCTACACACACAGACCATGCATGATCACATAGTACATTATTTTAAACCATTTAAATGTTTGTTCTGCACACACAGCCCATGCGCGATCACATATTACATTATTTTAAACCATTTAAATGCTTGTTCTACACACACATTCCATGCATGATCTCATAGAACATTATTTTAAACCATTTAAATGCTTGTTCTGCACACACAGACCATGCGCGATCACATGGAACATTATTTTAAACCATTTAAATGCTTGTTCTGCACACACAGCCCATGCACGATCACATAGAACATTATTTTAAACCATTTAAATGCTTGTTCTGCACACACAGCCCATGCGCGATCACATATTACATTATTTTAAACCATTTAAATGTTTGTTCTGCACACACAGATCATGCGCGATCACATGGAACATTATTTTAAACCATTTAAATGCTTGTTCTGCACACACAGCCCATGCACGATCACATAGAACATTATTTTAAACCATTTAAGTGCTTGTTCTACACACACAGACCATGCATGATCTCATAGAACATTATTTTAAACCATTTAAATGCTTGTTCTGCACACACAGCCCATGCGCGATCACATATTACATTATTTTAAACCATTTAAGTGCTTGTTCTACACACACAGACCATGCATGATCACATAGTACATTATTTTAAACCATTTAAATGTTTGTTCTGCACACACAGCCCATGCGCGATCACATATTACATTATTTTAAACCATTTAAATGCTTGTTCTACACACACATTCCATGCATGATCTCATAGAACATTATTTTAAACCATTTAAATGCTTGTTCTGCACACACAGCCCATGCGCGATCACATATTACATTATTTTAAACCATTTAAGTGCTTGTTCTACACACACAGACCATGCATGATCTCATAGAACATTATTTTAAACCATTTAAATGCTTGTTCTGCACACACAGCCCATGCGCCATCACATAGAACATTATTTTAAACCATTTAAATGCTTGTTCTGCACACACAGCCCATGCATGATCTCATAGAACATTATTTTAAACCATTTAAATGCTTGTTCTTCACACACAGACCATGCGCGATCTCATAGTACATTATTTTAAACCATTTAAATGCTTGTTCTTCACACACATTCCATGCATGATCTCATAGAACATTATTTTAAACCATTTAAATGCTTGTTCTGCACACACAGACCATGCATGATCACATAGAACATTATTTTAAACCATTTAAATGCTTGTTCTGCACACACAGCCCATGCATGATCTCATAGAACATTATTTTAAACCATTTAAATGCTTGTTCTTCACACACAGACCATGCGCGATCTCATAGTACATCATTTTAAACCATTTAAATGCTTGTTCTTCACACACATTCCATGCATGATCTCATAGAACATTATTTTAAACCATTTAAATGCTTGTTCTGCACACACAGACCATGCATGATCACATAGAACATTATTTTAAACCATTTAAATGCTTGTTCTGCACACACAGCCCATGCATGATCTCATAGTACATTATTTTAAACCATTTAAATGCTTGTTCTGCACACACAGCCCATGCATGATCTCATAGTACATTATTTTAAACCATTTAAATGCTTGTTCTGCACACACAGCCCATGCGCGATCACATAGAACATTATTTTAAACCATTTAAATGCTTGTTCTGCACACACAGACCATGCGCGATCACATGGAACATTATTTTAAACCATTTAAATGCTTGTTCTGCACACACAGCCCATGCATGATCTCATAGAACATTATTTTAAACCATTTAAATGCTTGTTCTTCACACACAGCCCATGCGCGATCACATGGAACATTATTTTAAACCATTTAAATGCTTGTTCTGCACACACAGCCCATGCATGATCTCATAGAACATTATTTTAAACCATTTAAATGCTTGTTCTTCACACACAGCCCATGCGCGATCACATGGAACATTATTTTAAACCATTTAAATGCTTGTTCTGCACACACATTCCATGCATGATCTCATAGTACATTATTTTAAACCATTTAAATGCTTGTTCTTCACACACATTCCATGCATGATCTCATAGAACATTATTTTAAACCATTTAAATGCTTGTTCTGCACACACAGACCATGCGCGATCACATGGAACATTATTTTAAACCATTTAAATGCTTGTTCTGCACACACATTCCATGCATGATCTCATAGTACATTATTTTAAACCATTTAAATGTTTGTTCTACACACACAGCCCATGCATGATCTCATAGAACATTATTTTAAACCATTTAAATGCTTGTTCTACACACACAGACCATGCATGATCACATAGTACATTATTTTAAACCATTTAAATGTTTGTTCTGCACACACAGACCATGCATGATCACATAGAACATTATTTTAAACCATTTAAATGCTTGTTCTGCACACACATTCCATGCATGATCTCATAGTACATTATTTTAAACCATTTAAATGTTTGTTCTACACACACAGCCCATGCATGATCTCATAGAACATTATTTTAAACCATTTAAATGCTTGTTCTACACACACAGACCATGCATGATCACATAGTACATTATTTTAAACCATTTAAATGTTTGTTCTGCACACACAGACCATGCATGATCACATAGAACATTATTTTAAACCATTTAAATGTTTGTTCTACACACACAGCCCATGCATGATCTCATAGAACATTATTTTAAACCATTTAAATGCTTGTTCTACACACACAGACCATGCATGATCACATAGTACATTATTTTAAACCATTTAAATGTTTGTTCTGCACACACATTCCATGCATGATCTCATAGAACATTATTTTAAACCATTTAAATGCTTGTTCTACACACACATTCCATGCATGATCTCATAGAACATTATTTTAAACCATTTAAATGCTTGTTCTACACACACATTCCATGCATGATCTCATAGAACATTATATTAAACCATTTAAGTGCTTGTTCTACACACACATTCCATGCATGATCTCATAGTACATTATTTTAAACCATTTAAATGTTTGTTCTGCACACACAGCCCATGCGCGATCACATAGAACATTATTTTAAACCATTTAAATGCTTGTTCTGCACACACATTCCATGCATGATCTCATAGTACATTATTTTAAACCATTTAAGTGCTTGTTCTACACACACATTCCATGCATGATCTCATAGTACATTATTTTAAACCATTTAAATGCTTGTTCTGCACACACATTCCATGCATGATCTCATAGTACATTATTTTAAACCATTTAAGTGCTTGTTCTACACACACATTCCATGCATGATCTCATAGTACATTATTTTAAACCATTTAAGTGCTTGTTCTACACACACATTCCATGCATGATCTCATAGTACATTATTTTAAACCATTTAAATGTTTGTTCTGCACACACAGCCCATGCGCGATCACATAGAACATTATTTTAAACCATTTAAATGCTTGTTCTGCACACACAGCCCATGCATGATCTCATAGAACATTATTTTAAACCATTTAAATGCTTGTTCTTCACACACATTCCATGCATGATCTCATAGTACATTATTTTAAACCATTTAAATGTTTGTTCTGCACACACAGCCCATGCGCGATCACATAGAACATTATTTTAAACCATTTAAATGCTTGTTCTTCACACACAGTCGATGCATGATCTCATAGAACATTATTTTAAACCATTTAAATGCTTGTTCTGCACACACAGACCATGCGCGATCTCATAGAACATTATTTTAAACCATTTAAATGTTTGTTCTGCACACACAGTCCATGCGCGATCACATAGTACATTATTTTAAACCATTTAAATGCTTGTTCTTCACACACATTCCATGCATGATCTCATAGTACATTATTTTAAACCATTTAAATGCTTGTTCTTCACACACATTCCATGCATGATCTCATAGAACATTATTTTAAACCATTTAAATGCTTGTTCTTCACACACATTCCATGCATGATCTCATAGAACATTATTTTAAACCATTTAAATGCTTGTTCTACACACACATTCCATGCATGATCTCATAGAACATTATTTTAAACCATTTAAATGCTTGTTCTACACACACATTCCATGCATGATCTCATAGAACATTATTTTAAACCATTTAAATGCTTGTTCTGCACACACAGTCCATGCGCGATCACATAGTACATTATTTTAAACCATTTAAATGCTTGTTCTGCACACACAGACCATGCATGATCTCATAGAACATTATTTTAAACCATTTAAATGCTTGTTCTGCACACACATTCCATGCATGATCTCATAGAACATTATTTTAAACCATTTAAGTGCTTGTTCTACACACACATTTCATGCATGATCACATAGAACATTATTTTAAACCATTTAAATGCTTGTTCTGCACACACAGACCATGCATGATCTCATAGAACATTATTTTAAACCATTTAAATGCTTGTTCTACACACACATTCCATGCATGATCTCATAGAACATTATTTTAAACCATTTAAATGCTTGTTCTACACACACATTCCATGCATGATCTCATAGTACATTATTTTAAACCATTTAAATGCTTGTTCTACACACACATTCCATGCATGATCTCATAGAACATTATTTTAAACCATTTAAATGCTTGTTCTACACACACATTTCATGCATGATCACATAGAACATTATTTTAAACCATTTAAATGCTTGTTCTACACACACATTCCATGCATGATCTCATAGTACATTATTTTAAACCATTTAAATGCTTGTTCTACACACACATTCCATGCATGATCTCATAGAACATTATTTTAAACCATTTAAATGCTTGTTCTACACACACATTTCATGCATGATCTCATAGAACATTATTTTAAACCATTTAAATGCTTGTTCTGCACACACATTCCATGCATGATCTCATAGAACATTATTTTAAACCATTTAAATGCTTGTTCTACACACACATTCCATGCATGATCTCATAGTACATTATTTTAAACCATTTAAATGCTTGTTCTACACACACATTCCATGCATGATCTCATAGTACATTATTTTAAACCATTTAAATGCTTGTTCTTCACACACATTCCATGCATGATCTCATAGAACATTATTTTAATCCATTTAAATGCTTGTTCTACACACACATTCCATGCATGATCTCATAGTACATTATTTTAAACCATTTAAATGCTTGTTCTTCACACACATTCCATGCATGATCTCATAGAACATTATTTTAAACCATTTAAGTGCTTGTTCTTCACACACAGTCCATGCGCGATCACATAGTACATTATTTTAAACCATTTAAGTGCTTGTTCTACACACACAGTCCATGCATGATCTCATAGAACATTATTTTAAACCATTTAAATGTTTGTTCTGCACACACAGCCCATGCGCGATCTCATAGAACATTATTTTAAACCATTTAAGTGCTTGTTCTACACACACATTCCATGCATGATCTCATAGAACATTATTTTAAACCATTTAAATGCTTGTTCTGCACACACAGTCCATGCGCGATCACATAGTACATTATTTTAAACCATTTAAATGCTTGTTCTACACACACAGTCCATGCGCGATCTCATAGAACATTATTTTAAACCATTTAAATGCTTGTTCTGCACACACAGCCCATGCGCGATCTCATAAAACATTATTTTAAACCATTTAAGTGCTTGTTCTACACACACATTCCATGCATGATCTCATAGAACATTATTTTAAACCATTTAAATGCTTGTTCTGCACACACAGCCCATGCGCGATCTCATAAAACATTATTTTAAACCATTTAAGTGCTTGTTCTACACACACATTCCATGCATGATCTCATAGAACATTATTTTAAACCATTTAAGTGCTTGTTCTACACACACATTCCATGCATGATCTCATAGAACATTATTTTAAACCATTTAAATGCTTGTTCTACACACACATTCCATGCATGATCTCATAAAACATTATTTTAAACCATTTAAATGTTTGTTCTGCACACACAGTCCATGCGCGATCTCATAGAACATTATTTTAAACCATTTAAATGTTTGTTCTGCACACACAGTCCATGCGCGATCTCATAGAACATTATTTTAAACCATTTAAATGTTTGTTCTGCACACACAGTCCATGCGCGATCACATAGAACATTATTTTAAACCATTTAAGTGCTTGTTCTGCACACACATTCCATGCATGATCTCATAGAACATTATTTTAAACCATTTAAGTGCTTGTTCTGCACACACAGCCCATGCATGATCTCATAGAACATTATTTTAAACCATTTAAGTGCTTGTTCTACACACACATTCCATGCATGATCTCATAGAACATTATTTTAAACCATTTAAATGTTTGTTCTGCACACACAGTCCATGCGCGATCTCATAGAACATTATTTTAAACCATTTAAGTGCTTGTTCTGCACACACAGCCCATGCGCGATCTCATAAAACATTATTTTAAACCATTTAAGTGCTTGTTCTACACACACATTCCATGCATGATCTCATAGAACATTATTTTAAACCATTTAAATGCTTGTTCTGCACACACAGCCCATGCGCGATCTCATAAAACATTATTTTAAACCATTTAAGTGCTTGTTCTACACACACATTCCATGCATGATCTCATAGAACATTATTTTAAACCATTTAAATGCTTGTTCTACACACACATTCCATGCATGATCTCATAAAACATTATTTTAAACCATTTAAATGTTTGTTCTGCACACACAGTCCATGCGCGATCTCATAGAACATTATTTTAAACCATTTAAATGCTTGTTCTGCACACACAGCCCATGCGCGATCTCATAGAACATTATTTTAAACCATTTAAATGTTTGTTCTGCACACACAGTCCATGCGCGATCTCATAGAACATTATTTTAAACCATTTAAATGTTTGTTCTGCACACACAGTCCATGCGCGATCTCATAGAACATTATTTTAAACCATTTAAATGTTTGTTCTGCACACACAGTCCATGCGCGATCTCATAGAACATTATTTTAAACCATTTAAATGCTTGTTCTGCACACACAGCCCATGCGCGATCTCATAAAACATTATTTTAAACCATTTAAGTGCTTGTTCTACACACACATTCCATGCATGATCTCATAGAACATTATTTTAAACCATTTAAATGCTTGTTCTACACACACATTCCATGCATGATCTCATAAAACATTATTTTAAACCATTTAAATGTTTGTTCTGCACACACAGCCCATGCGCGATCTCATAGAACATTATTTTAAACCATTTAAATGTTTGTTCTGCACACACATTCCATGCGCGATCTCATAGAACATTATTTTAAACCATTTAAATGCTTGTTCTACACACACATTCCATGCATGATCTCATAAAACATTATTTTAAACCATTTAAATGCTTGTTCTGCACACACAGCCCATGCGCGATCTCATAGTACATTATTTTAAACCATTTAAAGTGCTTGTTCTTCACACACATTCCATGCATGATCTCATAGAACATTATTTTAAACCATTTAAATGCTTGTTCTGCACACACAGACCATGCATGATCTCATAGAACATTATTTTAAACCATTTAAATGCTTGTTCTGCACACACAGCCCATGCATGATCTCATAGTACATTATTTTAAACCATTTAAATGCTTGTTCTGCACACACAGACCATGCATGATCTCATAGAACATTATTTTAAACCATTTAAGTGCTTGTTCTACACACACATTCCATGCATGATCTCATAGAACATTATTTTAAACCATTTAAATGCTTGTTCTGCACACACAGTCCATGCGCGATCTCATAGAACATTATTTTAAACCATTTAAGTGCTTGTTCTACACACACATTCCATGCATGATCTCATAGAACATTATTTTAAACCATTTAAATGTTTGTTCTGCACACACAGTCCATGCGCGATCTCATAGAACATTATTTTAAACCATTTAAGTGCTTGTTCTACACACACATTCCATGCATGATCTCATAGAACATTATTTTAAACCATTTAAATGCTTGTTCTACACACACAGCCCATGCATGATCTCATAGAACATTATTTTAAACCATTTAAATGCTTGTTCTGCACACACAGTCCATGCGCGATCTCATAGAACATTATTTTAAACCATTTAAGTGCTTGTTCTACACACACATTCCATGCATGATCTCATAAAACATTATTTTAAACCATTTAAGTGCTTGTTCTGCACACACAGACCATGCATGATCTCATAGAACATTATTTTAAACCATTTAAATGCTTGTTCTACACACACATTCCATGCATGATCTCATAAAACATTATTTTAAACCATTTAAATGCTTGTTCTGCACACACAGCCCATGCGCGATCTCATAGTACATTACTTTAAACCATTTAAAGTGCTTGTTCTTCACACACATTCCATGCATGATCTCATAGAACATTATTTTAAACCATTTAAATGCTTGTTCTGCACACACAGACCATGCATGATCTCATAGAACATTATTTTAAACCATTTAAATGTTTGTTCTGCACACACAGACCATGCGCGATCTCATAGAACATTATTTTAAACCATTTAAGTGCTTGTTCTACACACACATTCCATGCATGATCTCATAGAACATTATTTTAAACCATTTAAATGTTTGTTCTTCACACACAGTCCATGCGCGATCTCATAGAACATTATTTTAAACCATTTAAGTGCTTGTTCTACACACACATTCCATGCATGATCTCATAGAACATTATTTTAAACCATTTAAATGCTTGTTCTACACACACATTCCATGCATGATCTCATAAAACATTATTTTAAACCATTTAAATGCTTGTTCTGCACACACAGCCCATGCGCGATCTCATAGTACATTATTTTAAACCATTTAAAGTGCTTGTTCTTCACACACATTCCATGCATGATCTCATAGAACATTATTTTAAACCATTTAAATGCTTGTTCTACACACACATTCCATGCATGATCTCATAGAACATTATTTTAAACCATTTAAATGCTTGTTCTGCACACACAGCCCATGCATGATCTCATAGTACATTATTTTAAACCATTTAAATGCTTGTTCTGCACACACAGACCATGCATGATCTCATAGAACATTATTTTAAACCATTTAAATGCTTGTTCTGCACACACATTCCATGCATGATCTCATAGAACATTATTTTAAAGCATTTAAATGCTTGTTCTGCACACACAGTCGATGCATGATCTCATAGAACATTATTTTAAAGCATTTAAGTGCTTGTTCTACACACACATTCCATGCATGATCTCATAGAACATTATTTTAAACCATTTAAGTGCTTGTTCTACACACACATTCCATGCATGATCTCATAGAACATTATTTTAAACCATTTAAGTGCTTGTTCTACACACACATTCCATGCATGATCTCATAGAACATTATTTTAAACCATTTAAATGCTTGTTCTACACACACATTCCATGCATGATCTCATAAAACATTATTTTAAACCATTTAAATGCTTGTTCTGCACACACAGCCCATGCGCGATCTCATAGTACATTATTTTAAACCATTTAAAGTGCTTGTTCTTCACACACATTCCATGCATGATCTCATAGAACATTATTTTAAACCATTTAAATGCTTGTTCTGCACACACAGACCATGCATGATCTCATAGAACATTATTTTAAACCATTTAAATGCTTGTTCTGCACACACAGCCCATGCATGATCTCATAGTACATTATTTTAAACCATTTAAATGCTTGTTCTGCACACACAGACCATGCATGATCTCATAGAACATTATTTTAAACCATTTAAATGCTTGTTCTGCACACACATTCCATGCATGATCTCATAGAACATTATTTTAAACCATTTAAATGCTTGTTCTGCACACACAGTCGATGCATGATCTCATAGAACATTATTTTAAAGCATTTAAGTGCTTGTTCTACACACACATTCCATGCATGATCTCATAGAACATTATTTTAAACCATTTAAATGCTTGTTCTACACACACACTCCATGTATGATCTCATAGAACATTATTTTAAACCATTTAAATGCTTGTTCTACACACACACTCCATGTATGATCTCATAGAACATTATTTTAAACCATTTAAATGTTTGTTCTTCACACACAGCCCATGCATGATCTCATAAAACATTATTTTAAACCATTTAAATGCTTGTTCTTCACACACAGCCCATGCATGATCTCATAAAACATTATTTTAAACCATTTAAATGCTTGTTCTGCACACACAGCCCATGCGCGATCTCATAGTACATTATTTTAAACCATTTAAATGCTTGTTCTGCACACACAGCCCATGCATGATCTCATAGTACATTATTTTAAACCATTTAAATGCTTGTTCTGCACACACAGACCATGCATGATCTCATAGAACATTATTTTAAACCATTTAAATGCTTGTTCTACACACACACTCCATGTATGATCTCATAGAACATTATTTTAAACCATTTAAATGCTTGTTCTGCACACACAGTCGATGCATGATCTCATAGAACATTATTTTAAAGCATTTAAGTGCTTGTTCTACACACACATTCCATGCATGATCTCATAGAACATTATTTTAAACCATTTAAATGCTTGTTCTACACACACACTCCATGTATGATCTCATAGAACATTATTTTAAACCATTTAAATGCTTGTTCTACACACACACTCCATGTATGATCTCATAGAACATTATTTTAAACCATTTAAATGTTTGTTCTTCACACACAGCCCATGCATGATCTCATAAAACATTATTTTAAACCATTTAAAGTGCTTGTTCTTCACACACATTCCATGCATGATCTCATAGTACATTATTTTAAACCATTTAAATGCTTGTTCTTCACACACAGCCCATGCATGATCTCATAAAACATTATTTTAAACCATTTAAAGTGCTTGTTCTTCACACACATTCCATGCATGATCTCATAGTACATTATTTTAAACCATTTAAATGCTTGTTCTGCACACACAGCCCATGCATGATCTCATAGAACATTATTTTAAACCATTTAAATGCTTGTTCTTCACACACAGTCGATGCATGATCTCATAGAACATTATTTTAAACCATTTAAATGCTTGTTCTGCACACACAGCCCATGCATGATCTCATAGAACATTATTTTAAACCATTTAAATGCTTGTTCTTCACACACAGTCGATGCATGATCTCATAGAACATTATTTTAAACCATTTAAATGCTTGTTCTTCACACACATTCCATGCATGATCTCATAGTACATTATTTTAAACCATTTAAATGCTTGTTCTTTACACACATTCCATGCATGATCTCATAGAACATTATTTTAAACCATTTAAATGCTTGTTCTACACACACATTCCATGCATGATCTCATAGAACATTATTTTAAACCATTTAAATGCTTGTTCTACACACACAGCCCATGCGCGATCACATAGAACATTATTTTAAACCATTTAAATGCTTGTTCTGCACACACAGACCATGCATGATCTCATAGAACATTATTTTAAACCATTTAAATGCTTGTTCTGCACACACATTCCATGCATGATCTCATAGAACATTATTTTAAACCATTTAAATGCTTGTTCTGCACACACAGCCCATGCATGATCTCATAGTACATTATTTTAAACCATTTAAATGCTTGTTCTTCACACACATTCCATGCATGATCTCATAGAACATTATTTTAAACCATTTAAGTGCTTGTTCTACACACACAGTCCATGCGCGATCACATAGTACATTATTTTAAACCATTTAAATGTTTGTTCTGCACACACAGCCCATGCGCGATCTCATAGAACATTATTTTAAACCATTTAAGTGTTTGTTCTGCACACACAGCCCATGCGCGATCTCATAGAACATTATTTTAAACCATTTAAGTGTTTGTTCTACACACACATTCCATGCATGATCACATGGAACATTATTTTAAACCATTTAAATGCTTGTTCTGCACACACAGACCATGCGCGATCTCATAGAACATTATTTTAAACCATTTAAGTGCTTGTTCTACACACACATTCCATGCATGATCTCATAGAACATTATTTTAAACCATTTAAATGCTTGTTCTGCACACACAGTCCATGCGCGATCACATAGTACATTATTTTAAACCATTTAAATGCTTGTTCTGCACACACAGTCCATGCATGATCTCATAAAACATTATTTTAAACCATTTAAATGTTTGTTCTGCACACACAGTCCATGCGCGATCTCATAGAACATTATTTTAAACCATTTAAGTGCTTGTTCTACACACACATTCCATGCATGATCTCATAAAACATTATTTTAAACCATTTAAATGTTTGTTCTGCACACACAGCCCATGCGCGATCTCATAGAACATTATTTTAAACCATTTAAATGCTTGTTCTGCACACACAGTCGATGCATGATCTCATAGAACATTATTTTAAACCATTTAAATGTTTGTTCTACACACACAGCCCATGCATGATCTCATAAAACATTATTTTAAACCATTTAAAGTGCTTGTTCTTCACACACATTCCATGCATGATCTCATAGAACATTATTTTAAACCATTTAAATGCTTGTTCTGCACACACATTCCATGCATGATCTCATAGTACATTATTTTAAACCATTTAAATGCTTGTTCTTCACACACAGCCCATGCATGATCTCATAAAACATTATTTTAAACCATTTAAATGCTTGTTCTGCACACACAGCCCATGCATGATCTCATAGAACATTATTTTAAACCATTTAAATGCTTGTTCTGCACACACAGCCCATGCGCGATCACATATTACATTATTTTAAACCATTTAAGTGCTTGTTCTACACACACAGACCATGCATGATCTCATAGAACATTATTTTAAACCATTTAAATGCTTGTTCTGCACACACAGACCATGCGCGATCACATATTACATTATTTTAAACCATTTAAATGCTTGTTCTGCACACACAGACCATGCGCGATCACATATTACATTATTTTAAACCATTTAAGTGCTTGTTCTACACACACAGACCATGCATGATCACATAGTACATTATTTTAAACCATTTAAATGTTTGTTCTGCACACACAGCCCATGCGCGATCACATATTACATTATTTTAAACCATTTAAATGCTTGTTCTACACACACATTCCATGCATGATCTCATAGAACATTATTTTAAACCATTTAAATGCTTGTTCTGCACACACAGACCATGCGCGATCTCATAGAACATTATTTTAAACCATTTAAAGTGCTTGTTCTTCACACACATTCCATGCATGATCTCATAGAACATTATTTTAAACCATTTAAATGCTTGTTCTGCACACACAGACCATGCGCGATCACATGGAACATTATTTTAAACCATTTAAATGCTTGTTCTGCACACACAGACCATGCATGATCTCATAGAACATTATTTTAAACCATTTAAATGCTTGTTCTGCACACACAGCCCATGCGCGATCACATAGAACATTATTTTAAACCATTTAAATGCTTGTTCTGCACACACAGACCATGCGCGATCACATATTACATTATTTTAAACCATTTAAGTGCTTGTTCTACACACACAGACCATGCATGATCACATAGTACATTATTTTAAACCATTTAAATGTTTGTTCTACACACACAGACCATGCATGATCTCATAGAACATTATTTTAAACCATTTAAATGCTTGTTCTGCACACACAGACCATGCGCGATCACATATTACATTATTTTAAACCATTTAAGTGCTTGTTCTACACACACAGACCATGCATGATCACATAGTACATTATTTTAAACCATTTAAATGTTTGTTCTGCACACACAGCCCATGCGCGATCACATATTACATTATTTTAAACCATTTAAATGCTTGTTCTACACACACATTCCATGCATGATCTCATAGAACATTATTTTAAACCATTTAAATGCTTGTTCTGCACACACAGACCATGCACGATCACATAGAACATTATTTTAAACCATTTAAATGCTTGTTCTGCACACACAGACCATGCGCGATCACATATTACATTATTTTAAACCATTTAAGTGCTTGTTCTACACACACAGACCATGCATGATCACATAGTACATTATTTTAAACCATTTAAATGTTTGTTCTGCACACACAGCCCATGCGCGATCACATATTACATTATTTTAAACCATTTAAATGCTTGTTCTGCACACACATTCCATGCACGATCACATAGAACATTATTTTAAACCATTTAAATGCTTGTTCTGCACACACAGCCCATGCGCGATCACATATTACATTATTTTAAACCATTTAAATGTTTGTTCTGCACACACAGACCATGCGCGATCACATGGAACATTATTTTAAACCATTTAAATGCTTGTTCTGCAAACACAGCCCATGCACGATCACATAGAACATTATTTTAAACCATTTAAGTGCTTGTTCTACACACACAGACCATGCATGATCTCATAGAACATTATTTTAAACCATTTAAATGCTTGTTCTGCACACACAGCCCATGCGCGATCACATATTACATTATTTTAAACCATTTAAGTGCTTGTTCTACACACACAGACCATGCATGATCACATAGTACATTATTTTAAACCATTTAAATGTTTGTTCTGCACACACAGCCCATGCGCGATCACATATTACATTATTTTAAACCATTTAAATGCTTGTTCTACACACACATTCCATGCATGATCTCATAGAACATTATTTTAAACCATTTAAATGCTTGTTCTGCACACACAGCCCATGCGCCATCACATAGAACATTATTTTAAACCATTTAAATGTTTGTTCTGCACACACAGCCCATGCGCGATCACATATTACATTATTTTAAACCATTTAAATGCTTGTTCTACACACACATTCCATGCATGATCTCATAGAACATTATTTTAAACCATTTAAATGCTTGTTCTGCACACACAGCCCATGCGCGATCACATATTACATTATTTTAAACCATTTAAGTGCTTGTTCTACACACACAGACCATGCATGATCACATAGTACATTATTTTAAACCATTTAAATGTTTGTTCTGCACACACAGCCCATGCGCGATCACATATTACATTATTTTAAACCATTTAAATGCTTGTTCTACACACACATTCCATGCATGATCTCATAGAACATTATTTTAAACCATTTAAATGCTTGTTCTTCACACACAGACCATGCGCGATCTCATAGTACATTATTTTAAACCATTTAAATGCTTGTTCTTCACACACATTCCATGCATGATCTCATAGAACATTATTTTAAACCATTTAAATGCTTGTTCTGCACACACAGACCATGCGCGATCACATGGAACATTATTTTAAACCATTTAAATGCTTGTTCTGCACACACAGCCCATGCATGATCTCATAGTACATTATTTTAAACCATTTAAATGCTTGTTCTGCACACACAGCCCATGCGCGATCACATAGAACATTATTTTAAACCATTTAAATGCTTGTTCTTCACACACATTCCATGCATGATCTCATAGAACATTATTTTAAACCATTTAAATGCTTGTTCTGCACACACAGACCATGCGCGATCACATGGAACATTATTTTAAACCATTTAAATGCTTGTTCTGCACACACAGCCCATGCGCGATCACATAGAACATTATTTTAAACCATTTAAATGCTTGTTCTGCACACACAGCCCATGCATGATCTCATAGAACATTATTTTAAACCATTTAAATGCTTGTTCTGCACACACAGACCATGCGCGATCACATGGAACATTATTTTAAACCATTTAAATGCTTGTTCTGCACACACAGCCCATGCATGATCTCATAGAACATTATTTTAAACCATTTAAATGCTTGTTCTGCACACACAGACCATGCGCGATCACATGGAACATTATTTTAAACCATTTAAATGCTTGTTCTGCACACACAGCCCATGCATGATCTCATAGAACATTATTTTAAACCATTTAAATGCTTGTTCTGCACACACAGCCCATGCATGATCTCATAGTACATTATTTTAAACCATTTAAATGCTTGTTCTTCACACACATTCCATGCATGATCTCATAGAACATTATTTTAAACCATTTAAATGCTTGTTCTGCACACACAGACCATGCGCGATCACATGGAACATTATTTTAAACCATTTAAATGCTTGTTCTGCACACACAGCCCATGCGCGATCACATAGAACATTATTTTAAACCATTTAAATGCTTGTTCTGCACACACAGACCATGCGCGATCACATGGAACATTATTTTAAACCATTTAAATGCTTGTTCTGCACACACAGACCATGCATGATCTCATAGAACATTATTTTAAACCATTTAAATGCTTGTTCTGCACACACAGCCCATGCGCGATCACATAGAACATTATTTTAAACCATTTAAATGCTTGTTCTGCACACACAGACCATGCGCGATCACATATTACATTATTTTAAACCATTTAAGTGCTTGTTCTACACACACAGACCATGCATGATCACATAGTACATTATTTTAAACCATTTAAATGTTTGTTCTACACACACAGACCATGCATGATCTCATAGAACATTATTTTAAACCATTTAAATGCTTGTTCTGCACACACAGACCATGCGCGATCACATATTACATTATTTTAAACCATTTAAGTGCTTGTTCTACACACACAGACCATGCATGATCACATAGTACATTATTTTAAACCATTTAAATGTTTGTTCTGCACACACAGCCCATGCGCGATCACATATTACATTATTTTAAACCATTTAAGTGCTTGTTCTACACACACAGACCATGCATGATCTCATAGAACATTATTTTAAACCATTTAAATGCTTGTTCTGCACACACAGACCATGCGCGATCACATGGAACATTATTTTAAACCATTTAAATGCTTGTTCTGCACACACAGCCCATGCACGATCACATAGAACATTATTTTAAACCATTTAAATGCTTGTTCTGCACACACAGCCCATGCACGATCACATAGAACATTATTTTAAACCATTTAAGTGCTTGTTCTACACACACAGACCATGCATGATCACATAGTACATTATTTTAAACCATTTAAATGTTTGTTCTGCACACACAGCCCATGCGCGATCACATATTACATTATTTTAAACCATTTAAATGCTTGTTCTACACACACATTCCATGCATGATCTCATAGAACATTATTTTAAACCATTTAAATGCTTGTTCTGCACACACAGCCCATGCGCGATCACATATTACATTATTTTAAACCATTTAAATGCTTGTTCTACACACACATTCCATGCATGATCTCATAGAACATTATTTTAAACCATTTAAGTGCTTGTTCTACACACACAGACCATGCATGATCTCATAGAACATTATTTTAAACCATTTAAATGCTTGTTCTGCACACACAGCCCATGCATGATCTCATAGAACATTATTTTAAACCATTTAAATGCTTGTTCTTCACACACAGACCATGCGCGATCTCATAGTACATTATTTTAAACCATTTAAATGCTTGTTCTTCACACACATTCCATGCATGATCTCATAGAACATTATTTTAAACCATTTAAATGCTTGTTCTGCACACACAGACCATGCATGATCTCATAGAACATTATTTTAAACCATTTAAATGCTTGTTCTGCACACACAGACCATGCATGATCACATAGAACATTATTTTAAACCATTTAAATGCTTGTTCTACACACACATTCCATGCATGATCTCATAGAACATTATTTTAAACCATTTAAATGCTTGTTCTACACACACAGCCCATGCGCGATCACATAGAACATTATTTTAAACCATTTAAATGCTTGTTCTGCACACACAGACCATGCATGATCTCATAGAACATTATTTTAAACCATTTAAATGCTTGTTCTGCACACACATTCCATGCATGATCTCATAGAACATTATTTTAAACCATTTAAATGCTTGTTCTGCACACACAGCCCATGCATGATCTCATAGTACATTATTTTAAACCATTTAAATGCTTGTTCTTCACACACATTCCATGCATGATCTCATAGAACATTATTTTAAACCATTTAAGTGCTTGTTCTACACACACAGTCCATGCGCGATCACATAGTACATTATTTTAAACCATTTAAATGTTTGTTCTGCACACACATTCCATGCATGATCACATGGAACATTATTTTAAACCATTTAAGTGTTTGTTCTACACACACATTCCATGCATGATCACATGGAACATTATTTTAAACCATTTAAATGCTTGTTCTGCACACACAGACCATGCGCGATCTCATAGAACATTATTTTAAACCATTTAAGTGCTTGTTCTACACACACATTCCATGCATGATCTCATAGAACATTATTTTAAACCATTTAAATGCTTGTTCTGCACACACAGTCCATGCGCGATCACATAGTACATTATTTTAAACCATTTAAATGCTTGTTCTGCACACACAGTCCATGCATGATCTCATAAAACATTATTTTAAACCATTTAAATGTTTGTTCTGCACACACAGTCCATGCGCGATCTCATAGAACATTATTTTAAACCATTTAAGTGCTTGTTCTACACACACATTCCATGCATGATCTCATAAAACATTATTTTAAACCATTTAAATGTTTGTTCTGCACACACAGCCCATGCGCGATCTCATAGAACATTATTTTAAACCATTTAAATGCTTGTTCTGCACACACAGACCATGCATGATCTCATAGAACACTATTTTAAACCATTTAAATGCTTGTTCTGCACACACAGACCATGCATGATCTCATAGTACATTATTTTAAACCATTTAAATGCTTGTTCTGCACACACAGTCGATGCATGATCTCATAGAACATTATTTTAAAGCATTTAAGTGCTTGTTCTACACACACATTCCATGCATGATCTCATAGAACATTATTTTAAACCATTTAAATGCTTGTTCTACACACACACTCCATGTATGATCTCATAGAACATTATTTTAAACCATTTAAATGCTTGTTCTACACACACACTCCATGTATGATCTCATAGAACATTATTTTAAACCATTTAAATGTTTGTTCTACACACACAGCCCATGCATGATCTCATAAAACATTATTTTAAACCATTTAAATGTTTGTTCTACACACACAGCCCATGCATGATCTCATAAAACATTATTTTAAACCATTTAAAGTGCTTGTTCTTCACACACATTCCATGCATGATCTCATAGAACATTATTTTAAACCATTTAAATGCTTGTTCTGCACACACATTCCATGCATGATCTCATAGTACATTATTTTAAACCATTTAAATGCTTGTTCTTCACACACAGCCCATGCATGATCTCATAAAACATTATTTTAAACCATTTAAATGCTTGTTCTGCACACACAGCCCATGCGCGATCACATATTACATTATTTTAAACCATTTAAGTGCTTGTTCTACACACACAGACCATGCATGATCTCATAGAACATTATTTTAAACCATTTAAATGCTTGTTCTGCACACACAGACCATGCGCGATCACATATTACATTATTTTAAACCATTTAAGTGCTTGTTCTACACACACAGACCATGCATGATCACATAGTACATTATTTTAAACCATTTAAATGTTTGTTCTGCACACACAGCCCATGCGCGATCACATATTACATTATTTTAAACCATTTAAATGCTTGTTCTACACACACATTCCATGCATGATCTCATAGAACATTATTTTAAACCATTTAAATGCTTGTTCTGCACACACAGACCATGCGCGATCTCATAGAACATTATTTTAAACCATTTAAAGTGCTTGTTCTTCACACACATTCCATGCATGATCTCATAGAACATTATTTTAAACCATTTAAATGCTTGTTCTGCACACACAGACCATGCGCGATCACATGGAACATTATTTTAAACCATTTAAATGCTTGTTCTGCACACACAGACCATGCATGATCTCATAGAACATTATTTTAAACCATTTAAATGCTTGTTCTGCACACACAGCCCATGCGCGATCACATAGAACATTATTTTAAAGCATTTAAATGCTTGTTCTGCACACACAGACCATGCGCGATCACATATTACATTATTTTAAACCATTTAAGTGCTTGTTCTACACACACAGACCATGCATGATCACATAGTACATTATTTTAAACCATTTAAATGTTTGTTCTACACACACAGACCATGCATGATCTCATAGAACATTATTTTAAACCATTTAAATGCTTGTTCTGCACACACAGACCATGCGCGATCACATATTACATTATTTTAAACCATTTAAGTGCTTGTTCTACACACACAGACCATGCATGATCACATAGTACATTATTTTAAACCATTTAAATGTTTGTTCTGCACACACAGCCCATGCGCGATCACATATTACATTATTTTAAACCATTTAAATGCTTGTTCTACACACACATTCCATGCATGATCTCATAGAACATTATTTTAAACCATTTAAATGCTTGTTCTGCACACACAGACCATGCACGATCACATAGAACATTATTTTAAACCATTTAAATGCTTGTTCTGCACACACAGACCATGCGCGATCACATATTACATTATTTTAAACCATTTAAGTGCTTGTTCTACACACACAGACCATGCATGATCACATAGTACATTATTTTAAACCATTTAAATGTTTGTTCTGCACACACAGCCCATGCGCGATCACATATTACATTATTTTAAACCATTTAAATGCTTGTTCTACACACACATTCCATGCATGATCTCATAGAACATTATTTTAAACCATTTAAATGCTTGTTCTGCACACACATTCCATGCACGATCACATAGAACATTATTTTAAACCATTTAAATGCTTGTTCTGCACACACAGCCCATGCGCGATCACATATTACATTATTTTAAACCATTTAAATGTTTGTTCTGCAAACACAGCCCATGCACGATCACATAGAACATTATTTTAAACCATTTAAATGCTTGTTCTACACACACATTCCATGCATGATCTCATAGAACATTATTTTAAACCATTTAAATGCTTGTTCTGCACACACAGCCCATGCGCCATCACATAGAACATTATTTTAAACCATTTAAATGTTTGTTCTGCACACACAGCCCATGCGCGATCACATATTACATTATTTTAAACCATTTAAATGCTTGTTCTACACACACATTCCATGCATGATCTCATAGAACATTATTTTAAACCATTTAAATGCTTGTTCTGCACACACAGCCCATGCGCGATCACATATTACATTATTTTAAACCATTTAAGTGCTTGTTCTACACACACAGACCATGCATGATCACATAGTACATTATTTTAAACCATTTAAATGTTTGTTCTGCACACACAGCCCATGCGCGATCACATATTACATTATTTTAAACCATTTAAATGCTTGTTCTACACACACATTCCATGCATGATCTCATAGAACATTATTTTAAACCATTTAAATGCTTGTTCTGCACACACAGCCCATGCGCGATCACATATTACATTATTTTAAACCATTTAAATGCTTGTTCTACACACACATTCCATGCGCGATCTCATAGAACATTATTTTAAACCATTTAAATGCTTGTTCTGCACACACAGACCATGCGCGATCACATGGAACATTATTTTAAACCATTTAAATGCTTGTTCTGCACACACAGCCCATGCATGATCTCATAGTACATTATTTTAAACCATTTAAATGCTTGTTCTGCACACACAGCCCATGCGCGATCACATAGAACATTATTTTAAACCATTTAAATGCTTGTTCTTCACACACATTCCATGCATGATCTCATAGAACATTATTTTAAACCATTTAAATGCTTGTTCTGCACACACAGACCATGCGCGATCACATGGAACATTATTTTAAACCATTTAAATGCTTGTTCTGCACACACAGCCCATGCATGATCTCATAGTACATTATTTTAAACCATTTAAATGCTTGTTCTGCACACACAGCCCATGCGCGATCACATAGAACATTATTTTAAACCATTTAAATGCTTGTTCTGCACACACAGACCATGCGCGATCACATGGAACATTATTTTAAACCATTTAAATGCTTGTTCTGCACACACAGCCCATGCATGATCTCATAGAACATTATTTTAAACCATTTAAATGCTTGTTCTGCACACACAGACCATGCGCGATCACATGGAACATTATTTTAAACCATTTAAATGCTTGTTCTGCACACACAGCCCATGCATGATCTCATAGTACATTATTTTAAACCATTTAAATGCTTGTTCTGCACACACAGCCCATGCGCGATCACATAGAACATTATTTTAAACCATTTAAATGCTTGTTCTGCACACACAGACCATGCGCGATCACATGGGACATTATTTTAAACCATTTAAATGCTTGTTCTGCACACACAGCCCATGCATGATCTCATAGAACATTATTTTAAACCATTTAAATGCTTGTTCTTCACACACAGCCCATGCGCGATCACATGGAACATTATTTTAAACCATTTAAATGCTTGTTCTGCACACACAGCCCATGCATGATCTCATAGAACATTATTTTAAACCATTTAAATGCTTGTTCTGCACACACAGCCCATGCATGATCTCATAGTACATTATTTTAAACCATTTAAATGCTTGTTCTTCACACACATTCCATGCATGATCTCATAGAACATTATTTTAAACCATTTAAATGCTTGTTCTGCACACACAGACCATGCGCGATCACATGGAACATTATTTTAAACCATTTAAATGCTTGTTCTGCACACACAGCCCATGCGCGATCACATAGAACATTATTTTAAACCATTTAAATGCTTGTTCTGCACACACAGACCATGCGCGATCACATGGAACATTATTTTAAACCATTTAAATGCTTGTTCTGCACACACAGACCATGCATGATCTCATAGAACATTATTTTAAACCATTTAAATGTTTGTTCTGCACACACAGCCCATGCGCGATCACATATTACATTATTTTAAACCATTTAAATGCTTGTTCTACACACACATTCCATGCATGATCTCATAGAACATTATTTTAAACCATTTAAATGCTTGTTCTGCACACACATTCCATGCACGATCACATAGAACATTATTTTAAACCATTTAAATGCTTGTTCTGCACACACAGCCCATGCGCGATCACATATTACATTATTTTAAACCATTTAAATGTTTGTTCTGCACACACAGACCATGCGCGATCACATGGAACATTATTTTAAACCATTTAAATGCTTGTTCTGCAAACACAGCCCATGCACGATCACATATTACATTATTTTAAACCATTTAAATGCTTGTTCTACACACACAGCCCATGCGCCATCACATAGAACATTATTTTAAACCATTTAAATGTTTGTTCTGCACACACAGCCCATGCGCGATCACATATTACATTATTTTAAACCATTTAAATGCTTGTTCTACACACACATTCCATGCATGATCTCATAGAACATTATTTTAAACCATTTAAATGCTTGTTCTGCACACACAGCCCATGCGCGATCACATATTACATTATTTTAAACCATTTAAGTGCTTGTTCTACACACACAGACCATGCATGATCACATAGTACATTATTTTAAACCATTTAAATGTTTGTTCTGCACACACAGCCCATGCGCGATCACATATTACATTATTTTAAACCATTTAAATGCTTGTTCTACACACACATTCCATGCATGATCTCATAGAACATTATTTTAAACCATTTAAATGCTTGTTCTACACACACATTCCATGCGCGATCACATAT
Source organism: Rhinogobio ventralis (assembly GCA_039654625.1). Lineage (NCBI taxonomy): Eukaryota > Metazoa > Chordata > Actinopteri > Cypriniformes > Gobionidae > Rhinogobio > Rhinogobio ventralis. Next base: position 39,013,234 of record CM077198.1, read on the forward strand.
TACATTATTTTAAACCATTTAAATGCTTGTTCTACACACACATTCCATGCGCGATCTCATAGAACATTATTTTAAACCATTTAAATGCTTGTTCTGCACACACAGACCATGCGCGATCACATGGAACATTATTTTAAACCATTTAAATGCTTGTTCTGCACACACAGCCCATGCATGATCTCATAGTACATTATTTTAAACCATTTAAATGCTTGTTCTGCACACACAGCCCATGCGCGATCACATAGAACATTATTTTAAACCATTTAAATGCTTGTTCTTCACACACATTCCATGCATGATCTCATAGAACATTATTTTAAACCATTTAAATGCTTGTTCTGCACACACAGACCATGCGCGATCACATGGAACATTATTTTAAACCATTTAAATGCTTGTTCTGCACACACAGCCCATGCATGATCTCATAGTACATTATTTTAAACCATTTAAATGCTTGTTCTGCACACACAGCCCATGCGCGATCACATAGAACATTATTTTAAACCATTTAAATGCTTGTTCTGCACACACAGACCATGCGCGATCACATGGAACATTATTTTAAACCATTTAAATGCTTGTTCTGCACACACAGCCCATGCATGATCTCATAGAACATTATTTTAAACCATTTAAATGCTTGTTCTGCACACACAGACCATGCGCGATCACATGGAACATTATTTTAAACCATTTAAATGCTTGTTCTGCACACACAGCCCATGCATGATCTCATAGTACATTATTTTAAACCATTTAAATGCTTGTTCTGCACACACAGCCCATGCGCGATCACATAGAACATTATTTTAAACCATTTAAATGCTTGTTCTGCACACACAGACCATGCGCGATCACATGGAACATTATTTTAAACCATTTAAATGCTTGTTCTGCACACACAGCCCATGCATGATCTCATAGAACATTATTTTAAACCATTTAAATGCTTGTTCTTCACACACAGCCCATGCGCGATCACATGGAACATTATTTTAAACCATTTAAATGCTTGTTCTGCACACACAGCCCATGCATGATCTCATAGAACATTATTTTAAACCATTTAAATGCTTGTTCTGCACACACAGCCCATGCATGATCTCATAGTACATTATTTTAAACCATTTAAATGCTTGTTCTTCACACACATTCCATGCATGATCTCATAGAACATTATTTTAAACCATTTAAATGCTTGTTCTGCACACACAGACCATGCGCGATCACATGGAACATTATTTTAAACCATTTAAATGCTTGTTCTGCACACACAGCCCATGCGCGATCACATAGAACATTATTTTAAACCATTTAAATGCTTGTTCTGCACACACAGACCATGCGCGATCACATGGAACATTATTTTAAACCATTTAAATGCTTGTTCTGCACACACAGCCCATGCGCGATCACATAGAACATTATTTTAAACCATTTAAATGCTTGTTCTGCACACACAGACCATGCGCGATCACATATTACATTATTTTAAACCATTTAAGTGCTTGTTCTACACACACAGACCATGCATGATCACATAGTACATTATTTTAAACCATTTAAATGTTTGTTCTACACACACAGACCATGCATGATCTCATAGAACATTATTTTAAACCATTTAAATGCTTGTTCTGCACACACAGACCATGCGCGATCACATATTACATTATTTTAAACCATTTAAGTGCTTGTTCTACACACACAGACCATGCATGATCACATAGTACATTATTTTAAACCATTTAAATGTTTGTTCTGCACACACAGCCCATGCGCGATCACATATTACATTATTTTAAACCATTTAAGTGCTTGTTCTACACACACAGACCATGCATGATCTCATAGAACATTATTTTAAACCATTTAAATGCTTGTTCTGCACACACAGACCATGCGCGATCACATGGAACATTATTTTAAACCATTTAAATGCTTGTTCTGCACACACAGCCCATGCACGATCACATAGAACATTATTTTAAACCATTTAAATGCTTGTTCTGCACACACAGCCCATGCACGATCACATAGAACATTATTTTAAACCATTTAAGTGCTTGTTCTACACACACAGACCATGCATGATCTCATAGAACATTATTTTAAACCATTTAAATGCTTGTTCTGCACACACAGCCCATGCGCGATCACATATTACATTATTTTAAACCATTTAAGTGCTTGTTCTACACACACAGACCATGCATGATCACATAGTACATTATTTTAAACCATTTAAATGTTTGTTCTGCACACACAGCCCATGCGCGATCACATATTACATTATTTTAAACCATTTAAATGCTTGTTCTACACACACATTCCATGCATGATCTCATAGAACATTATTTTAAACCATTTAAATGCTTGTTCTGCACACACAGCCCATGCGCGATCACATATTACATTATTTTAAACCATTTAAGTGCTTGTTCTACACACACAGACCATGCATGATCTCATAGAACATTATTTTAAACCATTTAAATGCTTGTTCTGCACACACAGCCCATGCATGATCTCATAGAACATTATTTTAAACCATTTAAATGCTTGTTCTTCACACACAGACCATGCGCGATCTCATAGTACATTATTTTAAACCATTTAAATGCTTGTTCTACACACACAGCCCATGCATGATCTCATAGTACATTATTTTAAACCATTTAAATGCTTGTTCTTCACACACAGACCATGCGCGATCTCATAGTACATTATTTTAAACCATTTAAATGCTTGTTCTTCACACACATTCCATGCATGATCTCATAGTACATTATTTTAAACCATTTAAATGCTTGTTCTGCACACACAGCCCATGCATGATCTCATAGAACATTATTTTAAACCATTTAAATGCTTGTTCTGCACACACAGCCCATGCATGATCTCATAGTACATTATTTTAAACCATTTAAATGCTTGTTCTGCACACACAGCCCATGCGCGATCACATGGAACATTATTTTAAACCATTTAAATGCTTGTTCTGCACACACAGCCCATGCGCGATCACATAGAACATTATTTTAAACCATTTAAATGCTTGTTCTTCACACACAGCCCATGCGCGATCACATGGAACATTATTTTAAACCATTTAAATGCTTGTTCTGCACACACAGCCCATGCATGATCTCATAGAACATTATTTTAAACCATTTAAATGCTTGTTCTGCACACACATTCCATGCATGATCTCATAGTACATTATTTTAAACCATTTAAATGCTTGTTCTTCACACACAGTCGATGCATGATCTCATAGAACATTATTTTAAACCATTTAAATGTTTGTTCTGCACACACATTCCATGCATGATCTCATAGAACATTATTTTAAACCATTTAAATGTTTGTTCTGCACACACAGCCCATGCGCGATCACATAGAACATTATTTTAAACGATTTAAATGCTTGTTCTGCACACACAGCCCATGCATGATCTCATAGAACATTATTTTAAACCATTTAAATGCTTGTTCTTCACACACAGTCGATGCATGATCTCATAGAACATTATTTTAAACGATTTAAATGCTTGTTCTGCACACACAGCCCATGCATGATCTCATAGAACATTATTTTAAACCATTTAAATGCTTGTTCTTCACACACAGTCGATGCATGATCTCATAGAACATTATTTTAAACCATTTAAATGCTTGTTCTGCACACACAGCCCATGCATGATCTCATAGAACATTATTTTAAACCATTTAAATGCTTGTTCTTCACACACAGTCGATGCATGATCTCATAGAACATTATTTTAAACGATTTAAATGCTTGTTCTGCACACACAGCCCATGCATGATCTCATAGAACATTATTTTAAACCATTTAAATGCTTGTTCTTCACACACAGTCGATGCATGATCACATAGAACATTATTTTAAACCATTTAAATGTTTGTTCTGCACACACATTCCATGCATGATCTCATAGAACATTATTTTAAACCATTTAAGTGCTTGTTCTACACACACATTCCATGCATGATCTCATAGTACATTATTTTAAACCATTTAAATGTTTGTTCTACACACACATTCCATGCATGATCTCATAGAACATTATTTTAAACCATTTAAATGTTTGTTCTGCACACACATTCCATGCATGATCACATAGAACATTATTTTAAACCATTTAAGTGCTTGTTCTACACACACATTCCATGCATGATCTCATAGAACATTATTTTAAACCATTTAAATGCTTGTTCTACACACACATTCCATGCATGATCTCATAGAACATTATTTTAAACCATTTAAGTGCTTGTTCTACACACACATTCCATGCATGATCTCATAGTACATTATTTTAAACCATTTAAATGTTTGTTCTGCACACACATTCCATGCATGATCTCATAGTACATTATTTTAAACCATTTAAATGTTTGTTCTGCACACACAGCCCATGCGCAATCACATAGAACATTATTTTAAACCATTTAAATGCTTGTTCTTCACACACATTCCATGCATGATCTCATAGTACATTATTTTAAACCATTTAAATGTTTGTTCTGCACACACAGCCCATGCATGATCTCATAGAACATTATTTTAAACCATTTAAATGCTTGTTCTTCACACACATTCCATGCATGATCTCATAGAACATTATTTTAAACCATTTAAATGCTTGTTCTGCACACACAGCCCATGCATGATCTCATAGAACATTATTTTAAACCATTTAAATGCTTGTTCTGCACACACATTCCATGCATGATCTCATAGTACATTATTTTAAACCATTTAAATGTTTGTTCTGCACACACAGCCCATGCATGATCTCATAGAACATTATTTTAAACCATTTAAATGCTTGTTCTGCACACACAGCCCATGCATGATCTCATAGAACATTATTTTAAACCATTTAAATGCTTGTTCTGCACACACATTCCATGCATGATCTCATAGTACATTATTTTAAACCATTTAAATGTTTGTTCTGCACACACAGCCCATGCATGATCTCATAGAACATTATTTTAAACCATTTAAATGTTTGTTCTACACACACATTCCATGCATGATCTCATAGAACATTATTTTAAACCATTTAAGTGCTTGTTCTACACACACATTCCATGCATGATCTCATAGTACATTATTTTAAACCATTTAAATGTTTGTTCTGCACACACAGCCCATGCGCGATCACATAGAACATTATTTTAAACCATTTAAATGCTTGTTCTTCACACACATTCCATGCATGATCTCATAGAACATTATTTTAAACCATTTAAATGCTTGTTCTACACACACAGCCCATGCATGATCTCATAGAACATTATTTTAAACCATTTAAATGCTTGTTCTGCACACACATTCCATGCATGATCTCATAGAACATTATTTTAAACCATTTAAATGCTTGTTCTTCACACACATTCCATGCATGATCTCATAGAACATTATTTTAAACCATTTAAATGCTTGTTCTGCACACACATTCCATGCATGATCTCATAGAACATTATTTTAAACCATTTAAATGCTTGTTCTACACACACATTCCATGCATGATCTCATAGAACATTATTTTAAACCATTTAAATGCTTGTTCTGCACACACAGTCCATGCGCGATCACATAGTACATTATTTTAAACCATTTAAATGCTTGTTCTGCACACACAGTCCATGCGCGATCACATAGTACATTATTTTAAACCATTTAAATGCTTGTTCTGCACACACAGACCATGCATGATCTCATAGAACATTATTTTAAACCATTTAAATGCTTGTTCTGCACACACATTCCATGCATGATCTCATAGAACATTATTTTAAACCATTTAAATGCTTGTTCTACACACACATTCCATGCATGATCTCATAGAACATTATTTTAAACCATTTAAATGCTTGTTCTACACACACATTCCATGCATGATCTCATAGTACATTATTTTAAACCATTTAAATGCTTGTTCTTCACACACATTCCATGCATGATCTCATAGAACATTATTTTAAACCATTTAAGTGCTTGTTCTTCACACACAGTCCATGCATGATCTCATAGAACATTATTTTAAACCATTTAAATGTTTGTTCTGCACACACAGCCCATGCGCGATCTCATAGAACATTATTTTAAACCATTTAAATGTTTGTTCTGCACACACAGCCCATGCGCGATCTCATAGAACATTATTTTAAACCATTTAAATGCTTGTTCTGCACACACAGACCATGCATGATCTCATAGAACATTATTTTAAACCATTTAAATGTTTGTTCTGCACACACAGCCCATGCGCGATCTCATAGAACATTATTTTAAACCATTTAAGTGCTTGTTCTACACACACATTCCATGCATGATCTCATAGAACATTATTTTAAACCATTTAAATGCTTGTTCTACACACACATTCCATGCATGATCTCATAAAACATTATTTTAAACCATTTAAATGTTTGTTCTGCACACACAGCCCATGCGCGATCTCATAGAACATTATTTTAAACCATTTAAATGTTTGTTCTGCACACACAGTCCATGCGCGATCTCATAGAACATTATTTTAAACCATTTAAATGCTTGTTCTGCACACACAGCCCATGCGCGATCTCATAGAACATTATTTTAAACCATTTAAATGCTTGTTCTGCACACACAGTCCATGCGCGATCTCATAGAACATTATTTTAATCCATTTAAGTGCTTGTTCTACACACACATTCCATGCATGATCTCATAGAACATTATTTTAAACCATTTAAATGCTTGTTCTGCACACACAGCCCATGCGCGATCTCATAAAACATTATTTTAAACCATTTAAGTGCTTGTTCTACACACACATTCCATGCATGATCTCATAGAACATTATTTTAAACCATTTAAATGCTTGTTCTGCACACACATTCCATGCATGATCTCATAGAACATTATTTTAAACCATTTAAATGCTTGTTCTGCACACACAGCCCATGCGCGATCTCATAAAACATTATTTTAAACCATTTAAATGCTTGTTCTGCACACACATTCCATGCATGATCTCATAGAACATTATTTTAAACCATTTAAATGCTTGTTCTGCACACACAGCCCATGCATGATCTCATAGAACATTATTTTAAACCATTTAAATGCTTGTTCTACACACACATTCCATGCATGATCTCATAAAACATTATTTTAAACCATTTAAGTGCTTGTTCTACACACACATTCCATGCATGATCTCATAGTACATTATTTTAAACCATTTAAATGCTTGTTCTACACACACATTCCATGCATGATCTCATAGTACATTATTTTAAACCATTTAAATGCTTGTTCTGCACACACAGCCCATGCGCGATCTCATAAAACATTATTTTAAACCATTTAAGTGCTTGTTCTACACACACATTCCATGTATGATCTCATAGAACATTATTTTAAACCATTTAAATGCTTGTTCTACACACACATTCCATGCATGATCACATAGAACATTATTTTAAACCATTTAAATGCTTGTTCTACACACACATTCCATGCATGATCTCATAGTACATTATTTTAAACCATTTAAATGCTTGTTCTGCACACACAGCCCATGCGCGATCTCATAAAACATTATTTTAAACCATTTAAGTGCTTGTTCTACACACACATTCCATGCATGATCTCATAGAACATTATTTTAAACCATTTAAATGTTTGTTCTGCACACACAGTCCATGCGCGATCTCATAAAACATTATTTTAAACCATTTAAGTGCTTGTTCTGCACACACAGCCCATTCGCGATCTCATAAAACATTATTTTAAACCATTTAAATGCTTGTTCTACACACACATTCCATGCATGATCTCATAAAACATTATTTTAAACCATTTAAATGTTTGTTCTGCACACACAGCCCATGCGCGATCTCATAGTACATTATTTTAAACCATTTAAAGTGCTTGTTCTTCACACACATTCCATGCATGATCTCATAGAACATTATTTTAAACCATTTAAATGCTTGTTCTGCACACACAGACCATGCATGATCTCATAGAACATTATTTTAAACCATTTAAATGCTTGTTCTGCACACACAGCCCATGCATGATCTCATAGTACATTATTTTAAACCATTTAAATGCTTGTTCTGCACACACATTCCATGCATGATCTCATAGAACATTATTTTAAACCATTTAAATGCTTGTTCTACACACACATTCCATGCATGATCTCATAAAACATTATTTTAAACCATTTAAATGTTTGTTCTGCACACACAGTCCATGCGCGATCTCATAGAACATTATTTTAAACCATTTAAGTGCTTGTTCTACACACACATTCCATGCATGATCTCATAGAACATTATTTTAAACCATTTAAATGCTTGTTCTACACACACAGCCCATGCATGATCTCATAGAACATTATTTTAAACCATTTAAATGCTTGTTCTGCACACACAGCCCATGCGCGATCTCATAGAACATTATTTTAAACCATTTAAGTGCTTGTTCTACACACACAGCCCATGCATGATCTCATAGAACATTATTTTAAACCATTTAAATGCTTGTTCTACACACACATTCCATGCATGATCTCATAAAACATTATTTTAAACCATTTAAATGCTTGTTCTGCACACACAGCCCATGCGCGATCTCATAGTACATTATTTTAAACCATTTAAAGTGCTTGTTCTTCACACACATTCCATGCATGATCTCATAGAACATTATTTTAAACCATTTAAATGCTTGTTCTGCACACACAGACCATGCATGATCTCATAGAACATTATTTTAAACCATTTAAATGCTTGTTCTGCACACACAGCCCATGCATGATCTCATAGTACATTATTTTAAACCATTTAAATGCTTGTTCTGCACACACAGACCATGCATGATCTCATAGAACATTATTTTAAACCATTTAAATGCTTGTTCTGCACACACAGTCGATGCATGATCTCATAGAACATTATTTTAAAGCATTTAAATGCTTGTTCTGCACACACAGTCCATGCGCGATCACATAGTACATTATTTTAAACCATTTAAATGCTTGTTCTACACACACATTCCATGCATGATCTCATAAAACATTATTTTAAACCATTTAAATGTTTGTTCTGCACACACAGTCCATGCGCGATCTCATAGTACATTATTTTAAACCATTTAAATGCTTGTTCTACACACACATTCCATGCATGATCTCATAAAACATTATTTTAAACCATTTAAATGTTTGTTCTGCACACACAGTCCATGCGCGATCTCATAGAACATTATTTTAAACCATTTAAGTGCTTGTTCTACACACACATTCCATGCATGATCTCATAAAACATTATTTTAAACCATTTAAATGTTTGTTCTGCACACACAGCCCATGCGCGATCTCATAGAACATTATTTTAAACCATTTAAATGTTTGTTCTGCACACACAGTCCATGCGCGATCTCATAAAACATTATTTTAAACCATTTAAGTGCTTGTTCTACACACACATTCCATGCATGATCTCATAGAACATTATTTTAAACCATTTAAATGCTTGTTCTGCACACACAGTCCATGCGCGATCTCATAGAACATTATTTTAAACCATTTAAGTGCTTGTTCTACACACACATTCCATGCATGATCTCATAGAACATTATTTTAAACCATTTAAATGCTTGTTCTACACACACAGCCCATGCATGATCTCATAGAACATTATTTTAAACCATTTAAATGCTTGTTCTGCACACACAGTCCATGCGCGATCTCATAGAACATTATTTTAAACCATTTAAGTGCTTGTTCTACACACACATTCCATGCATGATCTCATAGAACATTATTTTAAACCATTTAAGTGCTTGTTCTACACACACATTCCATGCATGATCTCATAGAACATTATTTTAAACCATTTAAATGCTTGTTCTGCACACACAGCCCATGCGCGATCTCATAGTACATTATTTTAAACCATTTAAAGTGCTTGTTCTTCACACACATTCCATGCATGATCTCATAGAACATTATTTTAAACCATTTAAATGCTTGTTCTGCACACACAGCCCATGCATGATCTCATAGTACATTATTTTAAACCATTTAAATGCTTGTTCTGCACACACAGACCATGCATGATCTCATAGAACATTATTTTAAACCATTTAAATGCTTGTTCTGCACACACAGACCATGCATGATCTCATAGAACATTATTTTAAACCATTTAAATGCTTGTTCTGCACACACAGCCCATGCGCGATCTCATAGTACATTATTTTAAACCATTTAAAGTGCTTGTTCTTCACACACATTCCATGCATGATCTCATAGAACATTATTTTAAACCATTTAAATGCTTGTTCTGCACACACAGCCCATGCATGATCTCATAGTACATTATTTTAAACCATTTAAATGCTTGTTCTGCACACACAGACCATGCATGATCTCATAGAACATTATTTTAAACCATTTAAATGCTTGTTCTGCACACACAGCCCATGCATGATCTCATAGAACATTATTTTAAACCATTTAAATGCTTGTTCTGCACACACAGTCGATGCATGATCTCATAGAACATTATTTTAAAGCATTTAAGTGCTTGTTCTACACACACATTCCATGCATGATCTCATAGAACATTATTTTAAACCATTTAAATGCTTGTTCTACACACACACTCCATGTATGATCTCATAGAACATTATTTTAAACCATTTAAATGCTTGTTCTACACACACACTCCATGTATGATCTCATAGAACATTATTTTAAACCATTTAAATGTTTGTTCTACACACACAGCCCATGCATGATCTCATAAAACATTATTTTAAACCATTTAAAGTGCTTGTTCTTCACACACATTCCATGCATGATCTCATAGAACATTATTTTAAACCATTTAAAGTGCTTGTTCTTCACACACATTCCATGCATGATCTCATAGTACATTATTTTAAACCATTTAAATGCTTGTTCTTCACACACAGCCCATGCATGATCTCATAAAACATTATTTTAAACCATTTAAATGCTTGTTCTGCACACACAGCCCATGCATGATCTCATAGAACATTATTTTAAACCATTTAAATGCTTGTTCTGCACACACAGCCCATGCGCGATCACATATTACATTATTTTAAACCATTTAAGTGCTTGTTCTACACACACAGACCATGCATGATCTCATAGAACATTATTTTAAACCATTTAAATGCTTGTTCTGCACACACAGCCCATGCGCGATCACATATTACATTATTTTAAACCATTTAAATGCTTGTTCTGCACACACAGACCATGCGCGATCTCATAGAACATTATTTTAAACCATTTAAATGCTTGTTCTACACACACATTCCATGCATGATCTCATAGAACATTATTTTAAACCATTTAAATGCTTGTTCTGCACACACAGACCATGCGCGATCACATGGAACATTATTTTAAACCATTTAAATGCTTGTTCTGCACACACAGACCATGCATGATCTCATAGAACATTATTTTAAACCATTTAAGTGCTTGTTCTGCACACACAGACCATGCGCGATCACATGGAACATTATTTTAAACCATTTAAATGCTTGTTCTGCACACACAGACCATGCATGATCTCATAGAACATTATTTTAAACCATTTAAATGCTTGTTCTGCACACACAGACCATGCGCGATCACATGGAACATTATTTTAAACCATTTAAATGCTTGTTCTGCACACACAGACCATGCATGATCTCATAGAACATTATTTTAAACCATTTAAATGCTTGTTCTGCACACACAGACCATGCATGATCTCATAGAACATTATTTTAAACCATTTAAATGCTTGTTCTGCACACACAGACCATGCGCGATCACATGGAACATTATTTTAAACCATTTAAATGCTTGTTCTGCACACACAGACCATGCATGATCTCATAGAACATTATTTTAAACCATTTAAGTGCTTGTTCTACACACACAGACCATGCGCGATCACATATTACATTATTTTAAACCATTTAAGTGCTTGTTCTACACACACAGACCATGCATGATCTCATAGAACATTATTTTAAACCATTTAAATGCTTGTTCTGCACACACAGCCCATGCGCGATCACATAGAACATTATTTTAAACCATTTAAATGCTTGTTCTGCACACACAGACCATGCGCGATCACATATTACATTATTTTAAACCATTTAAGTGCTTGTTCTACACACACAGACCATGCATGATCTCATAGAACATTATTTTAAACCATTTAAATGCTTGTTCTGCACACACAGCCCATGCGCGATCACATAGAACATTATTTTAAACCATTTAAATGCTTGTTCTGCACACACAGCCCATGCGCGATCACATAGAACATTATTTTAAACCATTTAAATGCTTGTTCTGCACACACAGACCATGCGCGATCTCATAGAACATTATTTTAAACCATTTAAATGCTTGTTCTGCACACACAGACCATGCATGATCTCATAGAACATTATTTTAAACCATTTAAATGCTTGTTCTGCACACACAGCCCATGCGCGATCACATAGAACATTATTTTAAACCATTTAAATGCTTGTTCTGCACACACAGACCATGCGCGATCACATATTACATTATTTTAAACCATTTAAGTGCTTGTTCTACACACACAGACCATGCGCGATCTCATAGAACATTATTTTAAACCATTTAAATGCTTGTTCTGCACACACAGCCCATGCATGATCTCATAGAACATTATTTTAAACCATTTAAATGCTTGTTCTTCACACACAGACCATGCGCGATCTCATAGTACATTATTTTAAACCATTTAAATGCTTGTTCTTCACACACATTCCATGCATGATCTCATAGAACATTATTTTAAACCATTTAAATGCTTGTTCTGCACACACAGACCATGCGCGATCACATGGAACATTATTTTAAACCATTTAAATGCTTGTTCTGCACACACAGCCCATGCATGATCTCATAGTACATTATTTTAAACCATTTAAATGCTTGTTCTTCACACACAGACCATGCGCGATCTCATAGTACATTATTTTAAACCATTTAAATGCTTGTTCTTCACACACATTCCATGCATGATCTCATAGTACATTATTTTAAACCATTTAAATGCTTGTTCTGCACACACAGCCCATGCATGATCTCATAGAACATTATTTTAAACCATTTAAATGCTTGTTCTTCACACACAGCCCATGCGCGATCACATGGAACATTATTTTAAACCATTTAAATGCTTGTTCTGCACACACAGCCCATGCATGATCTCATAGAACATTATTTTAAACCATTTAAATGCTTGTTCTGCACACACAGCCCATGCATGATCTCATAGTACATTATTTTAAACCATTTAAATGCTTGTTCTTCACACACATTCCATGCATGATCTCATAGAACATTATTTTAAACCATTTAAATGCTTGTTCTGCACACACAGACCATGCGCGATCACATGGAACATTATTTTAAACCATTTAAATGCTTGTTCTGCACACACAGCCCATGCGCGATCACATAGAACATTATTTTAAACCATTTAAATGCTTGTTCTGCACACACAGACCATGCGCGATCACATGGAACATTATTTTAAACCATTTAAATGCTTGTTCTGCACACACAGACCATGCATGATCTCATAGAACATTATTTTAAACCATTTAAATGCTTGTTCTGCACACACAGCCCATGCGCGATCACATAGAACATTATTTTAAACCATTTAAGTGCTTGTTCTACACACACAGACCATGCATGATCACATAGTACATTATTTTAAACCATTTAAATGTTTGTTCTACACACACAGACCATGCATGATCTCATAGAACATTATTTTAAACCATTTAAATGCTTGTTCTGCACACACAGACCATGTGCGATCACATATTACATTATTTTAAACCATTTAAGTGCTTGTTCTACACACACAGACCATGCATGATCACATAGTACATTATTTTAAACCATTTAAATGTTTGTTCTGCACACACAGCCCATGCGCGATCACATATTACATTATTTTAAACCATTTAAATGCTTGTTCTACACACACATTCCATGCATGATCTCATAGAACATTATTTTAAACCATTTAAATGCTTGTTCTGCACACACAGACCATGCGCGATCACATGGAACATTATTTTAAACCATTTAAATGCTTGTTCTGCACACACAGCCCATGCACGATCACATAGAACATTATTTTAAACCATTTAAGTGCTTGTTCTACACACACAGACCATGCATGATCTCATAGAACATTATTTTAAACCATTTAAATGCTTGTTCTGCACACACAGCCCATGCGCGATCACATATTACATTATTTTAAACCATTTAAGTGCTTGTTCTACACACACAGACCATGCATGATCACATAGTACATTATTTTAAACCATTTAAATGTTTGTTCTGCACACACAGCCCATGCGCGATCACATATTACATTATTTTAAACCATTTAAATGCTTGTTCTACACACACATTCCATGCATGATCTCATAGAACATTATTTTAAACCATTTAAATGCTTGTTCTGCACACACAGCCCATGCGCGATCACATATTACATTATTTTAAACCATTTAAGTGCTTGTTCTACACACACAGACCATGCATGATCTCATAGAACATTATTTTAAACCATTTAAATGCTTGTTCTGCACACACAGCCCATGCGCCATCACATAGAACATTATTTTAAACCATTTAAATGCTTGTTCTGCACACACAGCCCATGCATGATCTCATAGAACATTATTTTAAACCATTTAAATGCTTGTTCTTCACACACAGACCATGCGCGATCTCATAGTACATTATTTTAAACCATTTAAATGCTTGTTCTTCACACACATTCCATGCATGATCTCATAGAACATTATTTTAAACCATTTAAATGCTTGTTCTGCACACACAGACCATGCATGATCACATAGAACATTATTTTAAACCATTTAAATGCTTGTTCTGCACACACAGCCCATGCATGATCTCATAGAACATTATTTTAAACCATTTAAATGCTTGTTCTTCACACACAGACCATGCGCGATCTCATAGTACATCATTTTAAACCATTTAAATGCTTGTTCTTCACACACATTCCATGCATGATCTCATAGAACATTATTTTAAACCATTTAAATGCTTGTTCTGCACACACAGACCATGCATGATCACATAGAACATTATTTTAAACCATTTAAATGCTTGTTCTGCACACACAGCCCATGCATGATCTCATAGTACATTATTTTAAACCATTTAAATGCTTGTTCTGCACACACAGCCCATGCATGATCTCATAGAACATTATTTTAAACCATTTAAATGCTTGTTCTGCACACACAGCCCATGCATGATCTCATAGTACATTATTTTAAACCATTTAAATGCTTGTTCTGCACACACAGCCCATGCGCGATCACATAGAACATTATTTTAAACCATTTAAATGCTTGTTCTGCACACACAGACCATGCGCGATCACATGGAACATTATTTTAAACCATTTAAATGCTTGTTCTGCACACACAGCCCATGCATGATCTCATAGAACATTATTTTAAACCATTTAAATGCTTGTTCTTCACACACAGCCCATGCGCGATCACATGGAACATTATTTTAAACCATTTAAATGCTTGTTCTGCACACACAGCCCATGCATGATCTCATAGAACATTATTTTAAACCATTTAAATGCTTGTTCTTCACACACAGCCCATGCGCGATCACATGGAACATTATTTTAAACCATTTAAATGCTTGTTCTGCACACACATTCCATGCATGATCTCATAGTACATTATTTTAAACCATTTAAATGCTTGTTCTTCACACACATTCCATGCATGATCTCATAGAACATTATTTTAAACCATTTAAATGCTTGTTCTGCACACACAGACCATGCGCGATCACATGGAACATTATTTTAAACCATTTAAATGCTTGTTCTGCACACACAGCCCATGCATGATCACATAGTACATTATTTTAAACCATTTAAATGCTTGTTCTGCACACACATTCCATGCATGATCTCATAGTACATTATTTTAAACCATTTAAATGTTTGTTCTACACACACAGCCCATGCATGATCTCATAGAACATTATTTTAAACCATTTAAATGCTTGTTCTACACACACAGACCATGCATGATCACATAGTACATTATTTTAAACCATTTAAATGTTTGTTCTGCACACACAGACCATGCATGATCACATAGAACATTATTTTAAACCATTTAAATGCTTGTTCTGCACACACATTCCATGCATGATCTCATAGTACATTATTTTAAACCATTTAAATGTTTGTTCTACACACACAGCCCATGCATGATCTCATAGAACATTATTTTAAACCATTTAAATGCTTGTTCTACACACACAGACCATGCATGATCACATAGTACATTATTTTAAACCATTTAAATGTTTGTTCTGCACACACAGACCATGCATGATCACATAGAACATTATTTTAAACCATTTAAATGTTTGTTCTACACACACAGCCCATGCATGATCTCATAGAACATTATTTTAAACCATTTAAATGCTTGTTCTACACACACAGACCATGCATGATCACATAGTACATTATTTTAAACCATTTAAATGTTTGTTCTGCACACACAGACCATGCATGATCACATAGAACATTATTTTAAACCATTTAAATGCTTGTTCTTCACACACAGCCCATGCATGATCTCATAGTACATTATTTTAAACCATTTAAATGTTTGTTCTGCACACACAGCCCATGCATGATCTCATAGAACATTATTTTAAACCATTTAAATGTTTGTTCTGCACACACAGCCCATGCATGATCTCATAGAACATTATTTTAAACCATTTAAGTGCTTGTTCTACACACACATTCCATGCATGATCTCATAGTACATTATTTTAAACCATTTAAATGCTTGTTCTACACACACATTCCATGCATGATCTCATAGAACATTATTTTAAACCATTTAAATGCTTGTTCTACACACACATTCCATGCATGATCTCATAGAACATTATTTTAAACCATTTAAATGCTTGTTCTACACACACATTCCATGCATGATCTCATAGAACATTATTTTAAACCATTTAAGTGCTTGTTCTACACACACATTCCATGCATGATCTCATAGTACATTATTTTAAACCATTTAAGTGCTTGTTCTACACACACATTCCATGCATGATCTCATAGTACATTATTTTAAACCATTTAAATGTTTGTTCTGCACACACAGCCCATGCGCGATCACATAGAACATTATTTTAAACCATTTAAATGCTTGTTCTTCACACACAGTCGATGCATGATCTCATAGAACATTATTTTAAACCATTTAAATGCTTGTTCTGCACACACAGACCATGCGCGATCTCATAGAACATTATTTTAAACCATTTAAATGTTTGTTCTGCACACACAGTCCATGCGCGATCACATAGTACATTATTTTAAACCATTTAAATGCTTGTTCTTCACACACATTCCATGCATGATCTCATAGTACATTATTTTAAACCATTTAAATGCTTGTTCTTCACACACATTCCATGCATGATCTCATAGAACATTATTTTAAACCATTTAAATGCTTGTTCTGCACACACAGCCCATGCATGATCTCATAGAACATTATTTTAAACCATTTAAATGCTTGTTCTTCACACACATTCCATGCATGATCTCATAGTACATTATTTTAAACCATTTAAATGTTTGTTCTGCACACACAGCCCATGCGCGATCACATAGAACATTATTTTAAACCATTTAAATGCTTGTTCTTCACACACAGTCGATGCATGATCTCATAGAACATTATTTTAAACCATTTAAATGCTTGTTCTGCACACACAGACCATGCGCGATCTCATAGAACATTATTTTAAACCATTTAAATGTTTGTTCTGCACACACAGTCCATGCGCGATCACATAGTACATTATTTTAAACCATTTAAATGCTTGTTCTTCACACACATTCCATGCATGATCTCATAGTACATTATTTTAAACCATTTAAATGCTTGTTCTTCACACACATTCCATGCATGATCTCATAGAACATTATTTTAAACCATTTAAATGCTTGTTCTTCACACACATTCCATGCATGATCTCATAGAACATTATTTTAAACCATTTAAATGCTTGTTCTACACACACATTCCATGCATGATCTCATAGAACATTATTTTAAACCATTTAAATGCTTGTTCTGCACACACAGCCCATGCATGATCTCATAGAACATTATTTTAAACCATTTAAATGCTTGTTCTGCACACACATTCCATGCATGATCTCATAGAACATTATTTTAAACCATTTAAGTGCTTGTTCTACACACACATTTCATGCATGATCACATAGAACATTATTTTAAACCATTTAAATGCTTGTTCTGCACACACAGACCATGCATGATCTCATAGAACATTATTTTAAACCATTTAAATGCTTGTTCTGCACACACATTCCATGCATGATCTCATAGAACATTATTTTAAACCATTTAAGTGCTTGTTCTACACACACATTTCATGCATGATCACATAGAACATTATTTTAAACCATTTAAATGCTTGTTCTGCACACACAGACCATGCATGATCTCATAGAACATTATTTTAAACCATTTAAATGCTTGTTCTACACACACATTCCATGCATGATCTCATAGAACATTATTTTAAACCATTTAAGTGCTTGTTCTACACACACATTTCATGCATGATCACATAGAACATTATTTTAAACCATTTAAATGCTTGTTCTGCACACACATTCCATGCATGATCTCATAGTACATTATTTTAAACCATTTAAATGCTTGTTCTGCACACACAGACCATGCATGATCTCATAGAACATTATTTTAAACCATTTAAATGCTTGTTCTACACACACATTTCATGCATGATCACATAGAACATTATTTTAAACCATTTAAGTGCTTGTTCTACACACACATTTCATGCATGATCACATAGAACATTATTTTAAACCATTTAAATGCTTGTTCTACACACACATTTCATGCATGATCACATAGAACATTATTTTAAACCATTTAAATGCTTGTTCTGCACACACATTCCATGCATGATCTCATAGTACATTATTTTAAACCATTTAAGTGCTTGTTCTACACACACATTTCATGCATGATCACATAGAACATTATTTTAAACCATTTAAATGCTTGTTCTGCACACACATTCCATGCATGATCTCATAGTACATTATTTTAAACCATTTAAATGCTTGTTCTGCACACACAGACCATGCATGATCTCATAGAACATTATTTTAAACCATTTAAGTGCTTGTTCTACACACACATTTCATGCATGATCACATAGAACATTATTTTAAACCATTTAAATGCTTGTTCTACACACACATTTCATGCATGATCACATAGAACATTATTTTAAACCATTTAAATGCTTGTTCTGCACACACATTCCATGCATGATCTCATAGAACATTATTTTAAACCATTTAAGTGCTTGTTCTACACACACATTTCATGCATGATCACATAGAACATTATTTTAAACCATTTAAATGCTTGTTCTGCACACACATTCCATGCATGATCTCATAGTACATTATTTTAAACCATTTAAATGCTTGTTCTGCACACACAGACCATGCATGATCTCATAGAACATTATTTTAAACCATTTAAATGCTTGTTCTACACACACATTCCATGCATGATCTCATAGAACATTATTTTAAACCATTTAAGTGCTTGTTCTACACACACATTTCATGCATGATCACATAGAACATTATTTTAAACCATTTAAATGCTTGTTCTGCACACACATTCCATGCATGATCTCATAGAACATTATTTTAAACCATTTAAGTGCTTGTTCTACACACACATTTCATGCATGATCACATAGAACATTATTTTAAACCATTTAAATGCTTGTTCTGCACACACAGACCATGCATGATCTCATAGAACATTATTTTAAACCATTTAAATGCTTGTTCTGCACACACATTCCATGCATGATCTCATAGAACATTATTTTAAACCATTTAAGTGCTTGTTCTACACACACATTTCATGCATGATCACATAGAACATTATTTTAAACCATTTAAATGTTTGTTCTGCACACACATTCCATGCATGATCTCATAGTACATTATTTTAAACCATTTAAATGCTTGTTCTTCACACACATTCCATGCATGATCTCATAGAACATTATTTTAAACCATTTAAATGCTTGTTCTGCACACACATTCCATGCATGATCTCATAGAACATTATTTTAAACCATTTAAATGCTTGTTCTACACACACATTCCATGCATGATCTCATAGTACATTATTTTAAACCATTTAAATGCTTGTTCTACACACACATTCCATGCATGATCTCATAGTACATTATTTTAAACCATTTAAATGCTTGTTCTTCACACACATTCCATGCATGATCTCATAGAACATTATTTTAATCCATTTAAATGCTTGTTCTGCACACACATTCCATGCATGATCTCATAGAACATTATTTTAAACCATTTAAATGCTTGTTCTACACACACATTCCATGCATGATCTCATAGTACATTATTTTAAACCATTTAAATGCTTGTTCTTCACACACATTCCATGCATGATCTCATAGAACATTATTTTAAACCATTTAAGTGCTTGTTCTTCACACACAGTCCATGCGCGATCACATAGTACATTATTTTAAACCATTTAAGTGCTTGTTCTACACACACAGTCCATGCATGATCTCATAGAACATTATTTTAAACCATTTAAATGTTTGTTCTGCACACACAGCCCATGCGCGATCTCATAGAACATTATTTTAAACCATTTAAATGCTTGTTCTGCACACACAGACCATGCATGATCTCATAGAACATTATTTTAAACCATTTAAATGTTTGTTCTGCACACACAGCCCATGCGCGATCTCATAGAACATTATTTTAAACCATTTAAGTGCTTGTTCTACACACACATTCCATGCATGATCTCATAGAACATTATTTTAAACCATTTAAATGCTTGTTCTGCACACACAGTCCATGCGCGATCACATAGTACATTATTTTAAACCATTTAAATGCTTGTTCTGCACACACAGCCCATGCGCGATCTCATAGAACATTATTTTAAACCATTTAAATGTTTGTTCTGCACACACAGTCCATGCGCGATCTCATAGAACATTATTTTAAACCATTTAAATGCTTGTTCTGCACACACAGCCCATGCGCGATCTCATAAAACATTATTTTAAACCATTTAAGTGCTTGTTCTACACACACATTCCATGCATGATCTCATAGAACATTATTTTAAACCATTTAAGTGCTTGTTCTACACACACATTCCATGCATGATCTCATAGAACATTATTTTAAACCATTTAAATGCTTGTTCTGCACACACAGCCCATGCGCGATCTCATAAAACATTATTTTAAACCATTTAAGTGCTTGTTCTACACACACATTCCATGCATGATCTCATAGAACATTATTTTAAACCATTTAAGTGCTTGTTCTACACACACATTCCATGCATGATCTCATAGAACATTATTTTAAACCATTTAAATGCTTGTTCTACACACACATTCCATGCATGATCTCATAAAACATTATTTTAAACCATTTAAATGTTTGTTCTGCACACACAGTCCATGCGCGATCTCATAGAACATTATTTTAAACCATTTAAATGCTTGTTCTGCACACACAGCCCATGCGCGATCTCATAGAACATTATTTTAAACCATTTAAATGTTTGTTCTGCACACACAGTCCATGCGCGATCTCATAGAACATTATTTTAAACCATTTAAATGTTTGTTCTGCACACACAGTCCATGCGCGATCACATAGAACATTATTTTAAACCATTTAAGTGCTTGTTCTACACACACATTCCATGCATGATCTCATAGAACATTATTTTAAACCATTTAAGTGCTTGTTCTGCACACACAGCCCATGCATGATCTCATAGAACATTATTTTAAACCATTTAAGTGCTTGTTCTGCACACACAGTCCATGCGCGATCACATAGTACATTATTTTAAACCATTTAAATGCTTGTTCTGCACACACAGTCCATGCGCGATCTCATAGAACATTATTTTAAACCATTTAAATGTTTGTTCTGCACACACAGTCCATGCGCGATCTCATAGAACATTATTTTAAACCATTTAAGTGCTTGTTCTGCACACACAGCCCATGCGCGATCTCATAAAACATTATTTTAAACCATTTAAGTGCTTGTTCTACACACACATTCCATGCATGATCTCATAGAACATTATTTTAAACCATTTAAATGCTTGTTCTGCACACACAGCCCATGCGCGATCTCATAAAACATTATTTTAAACCATTTAAGTGCTTGTTCTACACACACATTCCATGCATGATCTCATAGAACATTATTTTAAACCATTTAAGTGCTTGTTCTACACACACATTCCATGCATGATCTCATAGAACATTATTTTAAACCATTTAAATGCTTGTTCTACACACACATTCCATGCATGATCTCATAAAACATTATTTTAAACCATTTAAATGCTTGTTCTGCACACACAGCCCATGCGCAATCTCATAGAACATTATTTTAAACCATTTAAATGTTTGTTCTGCACACACAGTCCATGCGCGATCTCATAGAACATTATTTTAAACCATTTAAATGTTTGTTCTGCACACACAGTCCATGCGCGATCTCATAGAACATTATTTTAAACCATTTAAATGTTTGTTCTGCACACACAGTCCATGCGCGATCTCATAGAACATTATTTTAAACCATTTAAGTGCTTGTTCTACACACACATTCCATGCATGATCTCATAGAACATTATTTTAAACCATTTAAATGCTTGTTCTACACACACATTCCATGCATGATCTCATAAAACATTATTTTAAACCATTTAAATGTTTGTTCTGCACACACAGCCCATGCGCGATCTCATAGAACATTATTTTAAACCATTTAAATGTTTGTTCTGCACACACATTCCATGCGCGATCTCATAGAACATTATTTTAAACCATTTAAATGCTTGTTCTACACACACATTCCATGCATGATCTCATAAAACATTATTTTAAACCATTTAAATGCTTGTTCTGCACACACAGCCCATGCGCGATCTCATAGTACATTATTTTAAACCATTTAAAGTGCTTGTTCTTCACACACATTCCATGCATGATCTCATAGAACATTATTTTAAACCATTTAAATGCTTGTTCTGCACACACAGACCATGCATGATCTCATAGAACATTATTTTAAACCATTTAAATGCTTGTTCTGCACACACAGCCCATGCGCGATCACATAGAACATTATTTTAAACCATTTAAATGCTTGTTCTGCACACACAGACCATGCATGATCTCATAGAACATTATTTTAAACCATTTAAGTGCTTGTTCTACACACACATTCCATGCATGATCTCATAGAACATTATTTTAAACCATTTAAATGCTTGTTCTGCACACACAGTCCATGCGCGATCTCATAGAACATTATTTTAAACCATTTAAGTGCTTGTTCTACACACACATTCCATGCATGATCTCATAGAACATTATTTTAAACCATTTAAATGTTTGTTCTGCACACACAGTCCATGCGCGATCTCATAGAACATTATTTTAAACCATTTAAGTGCTTGTTCTACACACACATTCCATGCATGATCTCATAGAACATTATTTTAAACCATTTAAATGCTTGTTCTACACACACAGCCCATGCATGATCTCATAGAACATTATTTTAAACCATTTAAATGCTTGTTCTGCACACACAGCCCATGCATGATCTCATAGAACATTATTTTAAACCATTTAAATGCTTGTTCTACACACACAGTCCATGCGCGATCTCATAGAACATTATTTTAAACCATTTAAGTGCTTGTTCTACACACACATTCCATGCATGATCTCATAGAACATTATTTTAAACCATTTAAATGCTTGTTCTACACACACATTCCATGCATGATCTCATAAAACATTATTTTAAACCATTTAAATGCTTGTTCTGCACACACAGCCCATGCGCGATCTCATAGTACATTATTTTAAACCATTTAAAGTGCTTGTTCTTCACACACATTCCATGCATGATCTCATAGAACATTATTTTAAACCATTTAAATGCTTGTTCTGCACACACAGACCATGCATGATCTCATAGAACATTATTTTAAACCATTTAAATGTTTGTTCTGCACACACAGTCCATGCGCGATCTCATAGAACATTATTTTAAACCATTTAAGTGCTTGTTCTACACACACATTCCATGCATGATCTCATAGAACATTATTTTAAACCATTTAAATGCTTGTTCTGCACACACAGCCCATGCGCGATCTCATAGAACATTATTTTAAACCATTTAAATGCTTGTTCTGCACACACAGACCATGCATGATCTCATAGAACATTATTTTAAACCATTTAAATGCTTGTTCTGCACACACAGCCCATGCATGATCTCATAGTACATTATTTTAAACCATTTAAATGCTTGTTCTGCACACACAGACCATGCATGATCTCATAGAACATTATTTTAAACCATTTAAATGCTTGTTCTGCACACACAGTCGATGCATGATCTCATAGAACATTATTTTAAAGCATTTAAGTGCTTGTTCTACACACACATTCCATGCATGATCTCATAGAACATTATTTTAAACCATTTAAATGCTTGTTCTACACACACACTCCATGTATGATCTCATAGAACATTATTTTAAACCATTTAAATGCTTGTTCTACACACACACTCCATGTATGATCTCATAGAACATTATTTTAAACCATTTAAATGTTTGTTCTTCACACACAGCCCATGCATGATCTCATAAAACATTATTTTAAACCATTTAAAGTGCTTGTTCTTCACACACATTCCATGCATGATCTCATAGTACATTATTTTAAACCATTTAAATGCTTGTTCTGCACACACAGCCCATGCGCGATCTCATAGTACATTATTTTAAACCATTTAAATGCTTGTTCTGCACACACATTCCATGCATGATCTCATAGAACATTATTTTAAACCATTTAAATGCTTGTTCTACACACACACTCCATGTATGATCTCATAGAACATTATTTTAAACCATTTAAATGCTTGTTCTGCACACACAGTCGATGCATGATCTCATAGAACATTATTTTAAAGCATTTAAGTGCTTGTTCTACACACACATTCCATGCATGATCTCATAGAACATTATTTTAAACCATTTAAATGCTTGTTCTACACACACATTCCATGCATGATCTCATAGTACATTATTTTAAACCATTTAAATGCTTGTTCTTCACACACAGCCCATGCATGATCTCATAAAACATTATTTTAAACCATTTAAATGCTTGTTCTGCACACACAGCCCATGCGCGATCTCATAGTACATTATTTTAAACCATTTAAATGCTTGTTCTGCACACACAGCCCATGCATGATCTCATAGAACATTATTTTAAACCATTTAAATGCTTGTTCTTCACACACAGTCGATGCATGATCTCATAGAACATTATTTTAAACCATTTAAATGCTTGTTCTTCACACACATTCCATGCATGATCTCATAGTACATTATTTTAAACCATTTAAATGCTTGTTCTTCACACACATTCCATGCATGATCTCATAGAACATTATTTTAAACCATTTAAATGCTTGTTCTACACACACAGCCCATGCGCGATCACATAGAACATTATTTTAAACCATTTAAATGCTTGTTCTGCACACACAGACCATGCATGATCTCATAGAACATTATTTTAAACCATTTAAATGCTTGTTCTGCACACACATTCCATGCATGATCTCATAGAACATTATTTTAAACCATTTAAATGCTTTTCTGCACACACATTCCATGCATGATCTCATAGAACATTATTTTAAACCATTTAAGTGCTTGTTCTACACACACAGTCCATGCGCGATCACATAGAACATTATTTTAAACCATTTAAATGTTTGTTCTGCACACACAGCCCATGCGCGATCTCATAGAACATTATTTTAAACCATTTAAATGTTTGTTCTACACACACAGCCCATGCGCGATCACATAGAACATTATTTTAAACCATTTAAATGCTTGTTCTGCACACACAGTCCATTCGCGATCACATAGTACATTATTTTAAACCATTTAAATGCTTGTTCTGCACACACAGTCCATGCATGATCTCATAAAACATTATTTTAAACCATTTAAATGTTTGTTCTGCACACACAGTCCATGCGCGATCTCATAGAACATTATTTTAAACCATTTAAATGTTTGTTCTGCACACACAGTCCATGCGCGATCACATAGTACATTATTTTAAACCATTTAAATGCTTGTTCTGCACACACAGTCCATGCATGATCTCATAAAACATTATTTTAAACCATTTAAATGTTTGTTCTGCACACACAGCCCATGCGCGATCTCATAGTACATTATTTTAAACCATTTAAAGTGCTTGTTCTTCACACACATTCCATGCATGATCTCATAAAACATTATTTTAAACCATTTAAATGCTTGTTCTACACACACAGCCCATGCATGATCTCATAGAACATTATTTTAAACCATTTAAATGCTTGTTCTGCACACACAGACCATGCATGATCTCATAGAACACTATTTTAAACCATTTAAATGCTTGTTCTACACACACACTCCATGTATGATCTCATAGAACATTATTTTAAACCATTTAAATGCTTGTTCTACACACACACTCCATGTATGATCTCATAGAACATTATTTTAAACCATTTAAATGTTTGTTCTACACACACAGCCCATGCATGATCTCATAAAACATTATTTTAAACCATTTAAATGTTTGTTCTTCACACACAGCCCATGCATGATCTCATAAAACATTATTTTAAACCATTTAAAGTGCTTGTTCTTCACACACATTCCATGCATGATCTCATAGAACATTATTTTAAACCATTTAAATGCTTGTTCTGCACACACAGCCCATGCGCGATCACATATTACATTATTTTAAACCATTTAAGTGCTTGTTCTACACACACAGACCATGCATGATCTCATAGAACATTATTTTAAACCATTTAAATGCTTGTTCTGCACACACAGACCATGCGCGATCACATATTACATTATTTTAAACCATTTAAATGCTTGTTCTGCACACACAGACCATGCGCGATCACATATTACATTATTTTAAACCATTTAAGTGCTTGTTCTACACACACAGACCATGCATGATCACATAGTACATTATTTTAAACCATTTAAATGTTTGTTCTGCACACACAGCCCATGCGCGATCACATATTACATTATTTTAAACCATTTAAATGCTTGTTCTACACACACATTCCATGCATGATCTCATAGAACATTATTTTAAACTATTTAAATGCTTGTTCTGCACACACAGACCATGCGCGATCTCATAGAACATTATTTTAAACCATTTAAAGTGCTTGTTCTTCACACACATTCCATGCATGATCTCATAGAACATTATTTTAAACCATTTAAATGCTTGTTCTGCACACACAGACCATGCGCGATCACATGGAACATTATTTTAAACCATTTAAATGCTTGTTCTGCACACACAGACCATGCGCGATCACATAGAACATTATTTTAAACCATTTAAATGCTTGTTCTGCACACACAGACCATGCGCGATCACATATTACATTATTTTAAACCATTTAAGTGCTTGTTCTACACACACAGACCATGCATGATCACATAGTACATTATTTTAAACCATTTAAATGTTTGTTCTGCACACACAGCCCATGCGCGATCACATATTACATTATTTTAAACCATTTAAATGCTTGTTCTACACACACATTCCATGCATGATCTCATAGAACATTATTTTAAACCATTTAAATGCTTGTTCTGCACACACAGACCATGCACGATCACATAGAACATTATTTTAAACCATTTAAATGCTTGTTCTGCACACACAGACCATGCGCGATCACATATTACATTATTTTAAACCATTTAAGTGCTTGTTCTACACACACAGACCATGCATGATCACATAGTACATTATTTTAAACCATTTAAATGTTTGTTCTGCACACACAGCCCATGCGCGATCACATATTACATTATTTTAAACCATTTAAATGCTTGTTCTACACACACATTCCATGCATGATCTCATAGAACATTATTTTAAACCATTTAAATGCTTGTTCTGCACACACAGCCCATGCACGATCACATAGAACATTATTTTAAACCATTTAAATGCTTGTTCTGCACACACAGCCCATGCGCGATCACATATTACATTATTTTAAACCATTTAAATGTTTGTTCTGCACACACAGACCATGCGCGATCACATGGAACATTATTTTAAACCATTTAAATGCTTGTTCTGCAAACACAGCCCATGCACGATCACATAGAACATTATTTTAAACCATTTAAGTGCTTGTTCTACACACACAGACCATGCATGATCTCATAGAACATTATTTTAAACCATTTAAATGCTTGTTCTGCACACACAGCCCATGCGCGATCACATATTACATTATTTTAAACCATTTAAGTGCTTGTTCTACACACACAGACCATGCATGATCACATAGTACATTATTTTAAACCATTTAAATGTTTGTTCTGCACACACAGCCCATGCGCGATCACATATTACATTATTTTAAACCATTTAAATGCTTGTTCTACACACACATTCCATGCATGATCTCATAGAACATTATTTTAAACCATTTAAATGCTTGTTCTGCACACACAGCCCATGCGCGATCACATATTACATTATTTTAAACCATTTAAATGCTTGTTCTGCACACACAGCCCATGCGCCATCACATAGAACATTATTTTAAACCATTTAAATGCTTGTTCTGCACACACAGCCCATGCATGATCTCATAGAACATTATTTTAAACCATTTAAATGCTTGTTCTTCACACACAGACCATGCGCGATCTCATAGTACATTATTTTAAACCATTTAAATGCTTGTTCTTCACACACATTCCATGCATGATCTCATAGAACATTATTTTAAACCATTTAAATGCTTGTTCTGCACACACAGACCATGCGCGATCACATGGAACATTATTTTAAACCATTTAAATGCTTGTTCTGCACACACAGCCCATGCATGATCTCATAGTACATTATTTTAAACCATTTAAATGCTTGTTCTGCACACACAGCCCATGCGCGATCACATAGAACATTATTTTAAACCATTTAAATGCTTGTTCTTCACACACATTCCATGCATGATCTCATAGAACATTATTTTAAACCATTTAAATGCTTGTTCTGCACACACAGACCATGCGCGATCACATGGAACATTATTTTAAACCATTTAAATGCTTGTTCTGCACACACAGCCCATGCATGATCTCATAGTACATTATTTTAAACCATTTAAATGCTTGTTCTGCACACACAGCCCATGCGCGATCACATAGAACATTATTTTAAACCATTTAAATGCTTGTTCTGCACACACAGACCATGCGCGATCACATGGAACATTATTTTAAACCATTTAAATGCTTGTTCTGCACACACAGCCCATGCATGATCTCATAGAACATTATTTTAAACCATTTAAATGCTTGTTCTTCACACACAGCCCATGCGCGATCACATGGAACATTATTTTAAACCATTTAAATGCTTGTTCTGCACACACAGCCCATGCATGATCTCATAGAACATTATTTTAAACCATTTAAATGCTTGTTCTGCACACACAGCCCATGCATGATCTCATAGTACATTATTTTAAACCATTTAAATGCTTGTTCTTCACACACATTCCATGCATGATCTCATAGAACATTATTTTAAACCATTTAAATGCTTGTTCTGCACACACAGACCATGCGCGATCACATGGAACATTATTTTAAACCATTTAAATGCTTGTTCTGCACACACAGCCCATGCGCGATCACATAGAACATTATTTTAAACCATTTAAATGCTTGTTCTGCACACACAGACCATGCGCGATCACATATTACATTATTTTAAACCATTTAAGTGCTTGTTCTACACACACAGACCATGCATGATCTCATAGAACATTATTTTAAACCATTTAAATGCTTGTTCTGCACACACAGCCCATGCACGATCACATAGAACATTATTTTAAACCATTTAAATGCTTGTTCTGCACACACAGACCATGCGCGATCACATGGAACATTATTTTAAACCATTTAAGTGTTTGTTCTGCACACACAGACCATGCACGATCACATAGAACATTATTTTAAACCATTTAAATGCTTGTTCTGCACACACAGACCATGCACGATCACATAGAACATTATTTTAAACCATTTAAGTGCTTGTTCTACACACACAGACCATGCATGATCTCATAGAACATTATTTTAAACCATTTAAATGCTTGTTCTGCACACACAGCCCATGCACGATCACATAGAACATTATTTTAAACCATTTAAATGCTTGTTCTGCACACACAGCCCATGCGCGATCACATAGAACATTATTTTAAACCATTTAAATGCTTGTTCTGCACACACAGACCATGCGCGATCACATATTACATTATTTTAAACCATTTAAGTGCTTGTTCTACACACACAGACCATGCATGATCTCATAGAACATTATTTTAAACCATTTAAATGCTTGTTCTGCACACACAGACCATGCGCGATCACATGGAACATTATTTTAAACCATTTAAATGCTTGTTCTGCACACACAGCCCATGCACGATCACATAGAACATTATTTTAAACCATTTAAATGCTTGTTCTGCACACACAGCCCATGCGCGATCACATATTACATTATTTTAAACCATTTAAGTGCTTGTTCTACACACACAGACCATGCATGATCACATAGTACATTATTTTAAACCATTTAAATGTTTGTTCTGCACACACAGCCCATGCGCGATCACATATTACATTATTTTAAACCATTTAAATGCTTGTTCTACACACACATTCCATGCATGATCTCATAGAACATTATTTTAAACCATTTAAATGCTTGTTCTGCACACACAGCCCATGCGCGATCACATATTACATTATTTTAAACCATTTAAGTGCTTGTTCTACACACACAGACCATGCATGATCTCATAGAACATTATTTTAAACCATTTAAATGCTTGTTCTGCACACACAGACAATGCGCGATCTCATAGTACATTATTTTAAACCATTTAAATGCTTGTTCTTCACACACATTCCATGCATGATCTCATAGAACATTATTTTAAACCATTTAAATGCTTGTTCTGCACACACAGACCATGCATGATCACATAGAACATTATTTTAAACCATTTAAATGCTTGTTCTGCACACACAGACCATGCATGATCACATAGAACATTATTTTAAACCATTTAAGTGCTTGTTCTACACACACAGACCATGCATGATCACATAGTACATTATTTTAAACCATTTAAATGTTTGTTCTGCACACACAGCCCATGCGCGATCACATATTACATTATTTTAAACCATTTAAGTGCTTGTTCTACACACACAGACCATGCATGATCTCATAGAACATTATTTTAAACCATTTAAATGCTTGTTCTTCACACACAGACCATGCGCGATCTCATAGTACATTATTTTAAACCATTTAAATGCTTGTTCTTCACACACATTCCATGCATGATCTCATAGAACATTATTTTAAACCATTTAAATGCTTGTTCTGCACACACAGACCATGCATGATCACATAGAACATTATTTTAAACCATTTAAATGCTTGTTCTGCACACACAGACCATGCACGATCACATAGAACATTATTTTAAACCATTTAAATGCTTGTTCTGCACACACAGACCATGCGCGATCACATATTACATTATTTTAAACCATTTAAGTGCTTGTTCTACACACACAGACCATGCATGATCACATAGTACATTATTTTAAACCATTTAAATGCTTGTTCTACACACACATTCCATGCATGATCTCATAGAACATTATTTTAAACCATTTAAATGCTTGTTCTGCACACACAGACCATGCGCGATCACATGGAACATTATTTTAAACCATTTAAGTGCTTGTTCTACACACACACTCCATGTATGATCTCATAGAACATTATTTTAAACCATTTAAATGCTTGTTCTTCACACACAGTCGATGCATGATCTCATAGAACATTATTTTAAACCATTTAAATGCTTGTTCTTCACACACAGTCGATGCATGATCTCATAGAACATTATTTTAATCCATTTAAATGCTTGTTCTGCACACACAGCCCATGCATGATCTCATAGAACATTATTTTAAACCATTTAAGTGCTTGTTCTGCACACACAGTCGATGCATGATCTCATAGAATATTATTTTAATCCATTTAAATGCTTGTTCTGCACACACACTCCATGTATGATCTCATAGAACATTATTTTAATCCATTTAAATGCTTGTTCTGCACACACACTCCATGTATGATCTCATAGAACATTATTTTAATCCATTTAAATGCTTGTTCTGCACACACACTCCATGTATGATCTCATAGAACATTATTTTAATCCATTTAAATGCTTGTTCTGCACACACAGTCCATGTATGATCTCATAGAACATTATTTTAATCCATTTAAATGTTTGTTCTGCACACACAGCCCATGCGCGATCACATAGTACATTATTTTAATCCATTTAAATGCTTGTTCTGCACACACACTCCATGTATGATCTCATAGAACATTATTTTAAACCATTTAAATGCTTGTTCTACACACACATTCCATGCATGATCACATAGAACATTATTTTAAACCATTTAAATGCTTGTTCTGCACACACACTCCATGTATGATCTCATAGAACATTATATTAAACCATTTAAATGCTTTTTCTACACACACATTCCATGCATGATCACATAGAACATTATTTTAAACCATTTAAATGTTTGTTCTGCACACACACAGTCCATGTATGATCTCATAGAACATTATTTTAATCCATTTAAATGTTTGTTCTTCACACACATTCCATGCATGATCTCATAATACATTATTTTAAACCATTTAAATGTTTGTTCTGCACACACACTCCATGTATGATCTCATAGAACATTATTTTAAACCATTTAAATGTTTGTTCTGCACACACATTCCATGCATGATCTCATAGAACATTATTTTAAACCATTTAAATGCTTGTTCTACACACACACTCCATGTATGATCTCATAGAACATTATTTTAAACCATTTAAATGCTTTTTCTACACACACATTCCATGCATAATCACATAGAACATTATTTTAAACCATTTAAATGCTTGTTCTGCACACACAGTCGATGCATGATCTCATAGAACATTATATTAAACCATTTAAATGCTTGTTCTGCACACACAGACCATGCGCGATCACATATTACATTATTTTAAACCATTTAAGTGCTTGTTCTACACACACAGACCATGCATGATCACATAGTACATTATTTTAAACCATTTAAATGTTTGTTCTGCACACACAGCCCATGCGCGATCACATATTACATTATTTTAAACCATTTAAGTGCTTGTTCTACACACACAGACCATGCATGATCTCATAGAACATTATTTTAAACCATTTAAATGCTTGTTCTGCACACACAGACCATGCGCGATCACATGGAACATTATTTTAAACCATTTAAATGCTTGTTCTGCACACACAGCCCATGCACGATCACATAGAACATTATTTTAAACCATTTAAATGCTTGTTCTGCACACACAGCCCATGCACGATCACATAGAACATTATTTTAAACCATTTAAGTGCTTGTTCTACACACACAGACCATGCATGATCTCATAGAACATTATTTTAAACCATTTAAATGCTTGTTCTGCACACACAGCCCATGCGCGATCACATATTACATTATTTTAAACCATTTAAGTGCTTGTTCTACACACACAGACCATGCATGATCACATAGTACATTATTTTAAACCATTTAAATGTTTGTTCTGCACACACAGCCCATGCGCGATCACATATTACATTATTTTAAACCATTTAAATGCTTGTTCTACACACACATTCCATGCATGATCTCATAGAACATTATTTTAAACCATTTAAATGCTTGTTCTGCACACACAGCCCATGCGCGATCACATATTACATTATTTTAAACCATTTAAGTGCTTGTTCTACACACACAGACCATGCATGATCTCATAGAACATTATTTTAAACCATTTAAATGCTTGTTCTGCACACACAGCCCATGCGCGATCACATATTACATTATTTTAAACCATTTAAGTGCTTGTTCTACACACACAGACCATGCATGATCTCATAGAACATTATTTTAAACCATTTAAATGCTTGTTCTTCACACACAGACCATGCGCGATCTCATAGTACATTATTTTAAACCATTTAAATGCTTGTTCTTCACACACATTCCATGCATGATCTCATAGAACATTATTTTAAACCATTTAAATGCTTGTTCTGCACACACAGACCATGCATGATCACATAGAACATTATTTTAAACCATTTAAATGCTTGTTCTGCACACACAGCCCATGCATGATCTCATAGAACATTATTTTAAACCATTTAAGTGCTTGTTCTGCACACACAGCCCATGCGCGATCACATATTACATTATTTTAAACCATTTAAGTGCTTGTTCTACACACACAGACCATGCATGATCACATAGTACATTATTTTAAACCATTTAAATGTTTGTTCTGCACACACAGCCCATGCGCGATCACATATTACATTATTTTAAACCATTTAAGTGCTTGTTCTACACACACAGACCATGCATGATCTCATAGAACATTATTTTAAACCATTTAAATGCTTGTTCTGCACACACAGCCCATGCATGATCTCATAGAACATTATTTTAAACCATTTAAATGCTTGTTCTTCACACACAGACCATGCGCGATCTCATAGTACATTATTTTAAACCATTTAAATGCTTGTTCTTCACACACATTCCATGCATGATCTCATAGAACATTATTTTAAACCATTTAAATGCTTGTTCTGCACACACAGACCATGCATGATCACATAGAACATTATTTTAAACCATTTAAATGCTTGTTCTGCACACACAGCCCATGCATGATCTCATAGAACATTATTTTAAACCATTTAAGTGCTTGTTCTGCACACACAGCCCATGCGCGATCACATATTACATTATTTTAAACCATTTAAGTGCTTGTTCTACACACACAGACCATGCATGATCACATAGTACATTATTTTAAACCATTTAAATGCTTGTTCTACACACACATTCCATGCATGATCTCATAGAACATTATTTTAAACCATTTAAATGCTTGTTCTGCACACACAGACCATGCGCGATCACATGGAACATTATTTTAAACCATTTAAATGCTTGTTCTGCACACACAGACCATGCGCGATCACATGGAACATTATTTTAAACCATTTAAGTGCTTGTTCTACACACACACTCCATGTATGATCTCATAGAACATTATTTTAAACCATTTAAATGCTTGTTCTTCACACACAGTCGATGCATGATCTCATAGAACATTATTTTAAACCATTTAAATGCTTGTTCTTCACACACAGTCCATGCATGATCTCATAGTATATTATTTTAAACCATTTAAATGTTTGTTCTGCACACACAGCCCATGCATGATCTCATAATACATTATTTTAAACCATTTAAATGCTTGTTCTGCACACACACTCCATGTATGATCTCATAGAACATTATTTTAAACCATTTAAATGCTTTTTCTACACACACAGTCCATGTATGATCTCATAGAATATTATTTTAAACCATTTAAATGCTTTTTCTACACACACAGCCCATGCGCGATCTCATAGAACATTATTTTAAACCATTTAAATGCTTGTTCTACACACACATTCCATGCATGATCACATAGAACATTATTTTAAACCATTTAAATGCTTGTTCTGCACACACACAGTCCATGTATGATCTCATAGAACATTATTTTAAACCATTTAAATGCTTGTTCTGCACACACAGTCCATGCGCGATCACATAGAACATTATTTTAATCCATTTAAATGTTTGTTCTTCACACACATTCCATGCATGATCTCATAATACATTATTTTAAACCATTTAAATGTTTGTTCTGCACACACACTCCATGTATGATCTCATAGAACATTATTTTAAACCATTTAAATGCTTGTTCTACACACACACTCCATGTATGATCTCATAGAACATTATTTTAAACCATTTAAATGCTTTTTCTACACACACATTCCATGCATGATCACATAGAACATTATTTTAAACCATTTAAATGCTTGTTCTGCACACACAGTCGATGCATGATCTCATAGAACATTATATTAAACCATTTAAATGCTTGTTCTGCACACACACTCCATGTATGATCTCATAGAACATTATTTTAAACCATTTAAATGTTTGTTCTGCACACACATTTCATGCATGATCTCATAGAACATTATTTTAAACCATTTAAATGCTTGTTCTACACACACACTCCATGTATGATCTCATAGTACATTATTTTAAACCATTTAAATGTTTGTTCTGCACACACAGTCGATGCATGATCTCATAGAACATTATATTAAACCATTTAAATGCTTGTTCTGCACACACATTCCATGCGCGATCTCATAATACATTATTTTAAACCATTTAAATGTTTGTTCTGCACACACACAGTCCATGTATGATCTCATAGAATATTATTTTAAACCATTTAAATGCTTTTTCTGCACACACAGTCCATGCGCGATCACATAGAACATTATTTTAAACCATTTAAATGCTTGTTCTTCACACACATTCCATGCATGATCTCATAAAACATTATTTTAAACCATTTAAGTGCTTGTTCTACACACACAGTCGATGCATGATCTCATAGAATATTATTTTAATCCATTTAAATGCTTGTTCTGCACACACAGCCCATGCATGATCACATAGTACATTATTTTAATCCATTTAAATGCTTGTTCTGCACACACACTTTATGTATGATCTCATAGAACATTATTTTAAACCATTTAAATGCTTGTTCTGCACACACATTCCATGCATGATCTCATAATACATTATTTTAAACCATTTAAATGTTTGTTCTGCACACACAGCCCATGCATGATCTCATAATACATTATTTTAAACCATTTAAATGCTTTTTCTACACACACATTCCATGCATGATCACATAGAACATTATTTTAAACCATTTAAATGCTTTTTCTACACACACATTCCATGCATGATCTCATAATACATTATTTTAAACCATTTAAATGTTTGTTCTGCACACACACAGTCCATGTATGATCTCATAGAACATTATTTTAAACCATTTAAATGTTTGTTCTTCACACACAGTCCATGCGCGATCTCATAATACATTATTTTAAACCATTTAAATGCTTGTTCTGCACACACAGCCCATGCGCGATCTCATAGAACATTATTTTAATCCATTTAAATGTTTGTTCTGCACACACAGTCCATGCGCGATCTCATAATACATTATTTTAAACCATTTAAATGCTTGTTCTGCACACACAGCCCATGCATGATCTCATAGAACATTATTTTAAACCATTTAAGTGCTTGTTCTGCACACACAGCCCATGCGCGATCACATATTACATTATTTTAAACCATTTAAGTGCTTGTTCTACACACACAGACCATGCATGATCACATAGTACATTATTTTAAACCATTTAAATGCTTGTTCTACACACACATTCCATGCATGATCTCATAGAACATTATTTTAAACCATTTAAATGCTTGTTCTGCACACACAGACCATGCGCGATCACATGGAACATTATTTTAAACCATTTAAATGCTTGTTCTGCACACACAGACCATGCGCGATCACATGGAACATTATTTTAAACCATTTAAGTGCTTGTTCTACACACACACTCCATGTATGATCTCATAGAACATTATTTTAAACCATTTAAATGCTTGTTCTTCACACACAGTCGATGCATGATCTCATAGAACATTATTTTAAACCATTTAAATGCTTGTTCTTCACACACAGTCCATGCATGATCTCATAGTATATTATTTTAAACCATTTAAATGTTTGTTCTGCACACACAGCCCATGCATGATCTCATAATACATTATTTTAAACCATTTAAATGCTTGTTCTACACACACACTCCATGTATGATCTCATAGAACATTATTTTAAACCATTTAAATGCTTTTTCTACACACACAGTCCATGTATGATCTCATAGAATATTATTTTAAACCATTTAAATGCTTTTTCTACACACACAGCCCATGCGCGATCTCATAGAACATTATTTTAAACCATTTAAGTGCTTGTTCTACACACACAGTCGATGCATGATCTCATAGAATATTATTTTAATCCATTTAAATGCTTGTTCTGCACACACACTCCATGTATGATCTCATAGAACATTATTTTAATCCATTTAAATGCTTGTTCTGCACACACAGCCCATGCGCGATCACATAGTACATTATTTTAATCCATTTAAATGCTTGTTCTGCACACACACTCCATGTATGATCTCATAGAACATTATTTTAATCCATTTAAATGCTTGTTCTGCACACACACTCCATGTATGATCTCATAGAACATTATTTTAATCCATTTAAATGTTTGTTCTGCACACACAGCCCATGCGCGATCACATAGTACATTATTTTAATCCATTTAAATGCTTGTTCTGCACACACACTCCATGTATGATCTCATAGAACATTATTTTAAACCATTTAAATGCTTGTTCTACACACACATTCCATGCATGATCACATAGAACATTATTTTAAACCATTTAAATGCTTGTTCTGCACACACACTCCATGTATGATCTCATAGAACATTATATTAAACCATTTAAATGCTTTTTCTACACACACATTCCATGCATGATCACATAGAACATTATTTTAAACCATTTAAATGTTTGTTCTGCACACACACAGTCCATGTATGATCTCATAGAACATTATTTTAAACCATTTAAATGCTTGTTCTTCACACACATTCCATGCATGATCTCATAATACATTATTTTAAACCATTTAAATGTTTGTTCTGCACACACACTCCATGTATGATCTCATAGAACATTATTTTAAACCATTTAAATGTTTGTTCTGCACACACATTCCATGCATGATCTCATAGAACATTATTTTAAACCATTTAAATGCTTGTTCTACACACACACTCCATGTATGATCTCATAGAACATTATTTTAAA
Source organism: Rhinogobio ventralis (assembly GCA_039654625.1). NCBI lineage: Eukaryota > Metazoa > Chordata > Actinopteri > Cypriniformes > Gobionidae > Rhinogobio > Rhinogobio ventralis. The sequence goes on from CM077198.1 coordinate 39,052,825, forward strand.
CCATTTAAATGCTTTTTCTACACACACATTCCATGCATGATCACATAGAACATTATTTTAAACCATTTAAATGCTTGTTCTGCACACACAGTCGATGCATGATCTCATAGAACATTATATTAAACCATTTAAATGCTTGTTCTGCACACACACTCCATGTATGATCTCATAGAACATTATTTTAAACCATTTAAATGTTTGTTCTGCACACACATTTCATGCATGATCTCATAGAACATTATTTTAAACCATTTAAATGCTTGTTCTACACACACACTCCATGTATGATCTCATAGTACATTATTTTAAACCATTTAAATGTTTGTTCTGCACACACAGTCGATGCATGATCTCATAGAACATTATATTAAACCATTTAAATGCTTGTTCTGCACACACATTCCATGCGCGATCTCATAATACATTATTTTAAACCATTTAAATGTTTGTTCTGCACACACACAGTCCATGTATGATCTCATAGAATATTATTTTAAACCATTTAAATGCTTTTTCTGCACACACAGCCCATGCGCGATCACATAGAACATTATTTTAAACCATTTAAATGCTTGTTCTTCACACACATTCCATGCATGATCTCATAAAACATTATTTTAAACCATTTAAGTGCTTGTTCTACACACACAGTCGATGCATGATCTCATAGAATATTATTTTAATCCATTTAAATGCTTGTTCTGCACACACACTTTATGTATGATCTCATAGAACATTATTTTAAACCATTTAAATGCTTGTTCTGCACACACATTCCATGCATGATCTCATAATACATTATTTTAAACCATTTAAATGTTTGTTCTGCACACACAGCCCATGCATGATCTCATAATACATTATTTTAAACCATTTAAATGCTTTTTCTACACACACATTCCATGCATGATCACATAGAACATTATTTTAAACCATTTAAATGCTTTTTCTACACACACATTCCATGCATGATCTCATAATACATTATTTTAAACCATTTAAATGTTTGTTCTGCACACACACAGTCCATGTATGATCTCATAGAACATTATTTTAAACCATTTAAATGTTTGTTCTTCACACACAGTCCATGCGCGATCTCATAATACATTATTTTAAACCATTTAAATGCTTGTTCTGCACACACAGCCCATGCGCGATCTCATAGAACATTATTTTAATCCATTTAAATGTTTGTTCTGCACACACAGTCCATGCGCGATCTCATAATACATTATTTTAAACCATTTAAATGCTTGTTCTGCACACACAGCCCATGCGCGATCTCATAGAACATTATTTTAATCCATTTAAATGTTTGTTCTGCACACACATTCCATGCATGATCTCATAATACATTATTTTAAACCATTTAAATGTTTGTTCTTCACACACATTCCATGCATGATCTCATAATACATTATTTTAAACCATTTAAATGTTTGTTCTTCACACACATTCCATGCATGATCTCATAATACATTATTTTAAACCATTTAAATGCTTGTTCTGCACACACAGCCCATGCGCGATCACATAGAACATTATTTTAAACCATTTAAATGCTTGTTCTACACACACACTCCATGTATGATCTCATAGAACATTATTTTAAACCATTTAAATGTTTGTTCTGCACACACATTCCATGCATGATCTCATAGAACATTATTTTAAACCATTTAAATGCTTGTTCTGCACACACACTCCATGTATGATCTCATAGAACATTATTTTAAACCATTTAAATGTTTGTTCTGCACACACATTCCATGCATGATCACATAGAACATTATTTTAAACCATTTAAATGCTTGTTCTACACACACACTCCATGTATGATCTCATAGAACATTATTTTAAACCATTTAAATGCTTGTTCTTCACACACAGTCGATGCATGATCTCATAGAACATTATTTTAAACCATTTAAATGCTTGTTCTTCACACACAGTCGATGCATGATCTCATAGAACATTATTTTAATCCATTTAAATGCTTGTTCTGCACACACAGCCCATGTATGATCTCATAGAACATTATTTTAATCCATTTAAATGCTTGTTCTGCACACACAGCCCATGCATGATCTCATAGAACATTATTTTCATCCATTTAAATGCTTGTTCTGCACACACATTCCATGCATGATCTCATAGAACATTATTTTAAACCATTTAAATGCTTGTTCTACACACACACTCCATGTATGATCTCATAGAACATTATTTTAAACCATTTAAATGTTTGTTCTGCACACACATTCCATGCATGATCACATAGAACATTATTTTAAACCATTTAAATGCTTGTTCTACACACACACTCCATGTATGATCTCATAGAACATTATTTTAAACCATTTAAATGCTTGTTCTTCACACACAGTCGATGCATGATCTCATAGAACATTATTTTAAACCATTTAAATGCTTGTTCTTCACACACAGTCGATGCATGATCTCATAGAACATTATTTTAATCCATTTAAATGCTTGTTCTGCACACACAGCCCATGCATGATCTCATAGAACATTATTTTAATCCATTTAAATGCTTGTTCTGCACACACAGCCCATGCATGATCTCATAGAACATTATTTTCATCCATTTAAATGCTTTTCTGCACACACAGCCCATGCGCGATCACATAGAACATTATTTTAATCCATTTAAATGCTTTTCTGCACACACAGCCCATGCGCGATCACATAGAACATTATATTAAACCATTTAAATGCTTGTTCTGCACACACACTCCATGTATGATCTCATAGAACATTATTTTAAACCATTTAAATGCTTGTTCTGCACACACAGCCCATGCATGATCTCATAATACATTATTTTAAACCATTTAAATGCTTTTTCTACACACACATTCCATGCATGATCACATAGAACATTATTTTAAACCATTTAAATGCTTTTTCTACACACACATTCCATGCATGATCTCATAATACATTATTTTAAACCATTTAAATGTTTGTTCTGCACACACACAGTCCATGTATGATCTCATAGAACATTATTTTAAACCATTTAAATGCTTGTTCTGTACACACAGCCCATGCATGATCTCATAATACATTATTTTAAACCATTTAAATGCTTTTTCTACACACACATTCCATGCATGATCACATAGAACATTATTTTAAACCATTTAAATGCTTGTTCTGCACACACAGACCATGCATGATCACATAGAACATTATATTAAACCATTTAAATGCTTTTTCTACACACACATTCCATGCATGATCTCATAATACATTATTTTAAACCATTTAAATGTTTGTTCTGCACACACACAGTCCATGTATGATCTCATAGAACATTATTTTAAACCATTTAAATGCTTGTTCTGCACACACAGCCCATGCGCGATCACATAGAACATTATTTTAAACCATTTAAATGCTTGTTCTACACACACACTCCATGTATGATCTCATAGAACATTATTTTAAACCATTTAAATGCTTGTTCTTCACACACAGTCGATGCATGATCTCATAGAACATTATTTTAAACCATTTAAATGCTTGTTCTTCACACACAGTCGATGCATGATCTCATAGAACATTATTTTAAACCATTTAAATGCTTGTTCTGCACACACAGCCCATGCGCGATCACATAGAACATTATTTTAATCCATTTAAATGCTTTTCTGCACACACAGCCCATGCGCGATCACATAGAACATTATTTTAATCCATTTAAATGCTTTTCTGCACACACAGCCCATGCGCGATCACATAGAACATTATATTAAACCATTTAAATGCTTGTTCTGCACACACACTCCATGTATGATCTCATAGAACATTATTTTAAACCATTTAAATGTTTGTTCTGCACACACATTCCATGCATGATCACATAGAACATTATTTTAAACCATTTAAATGCTTGTTCTACACACACACTCCATGTATGATCTCATAGAACATTATTTTAAACCATTTAAATGCTTGTTCTTCACACACAGTCGATGCATGATCTCATAGAACATTATTTTAAACCATTTAAATGCTTGTTCTTCACACACAGTCGATGCATGATCTCATAGAACATTATTTTAATCCATTTAAATGCTTGTTCTGCACACACAGCCCATGTATGATCTCATAGAACATTATTTTAATCCATTTAAATGCTTGTTCTGCACACACAGCCCATGCATGATCTCATAGAACATTATTTTCATCCATTTAAGTGCTTGTTCTGCACACACATTCCATGCATGATCTCATAGAACATTATTTTAAACCATTTAAATGCTTGTTCTACACACACACTCCATGTATGATCTCATAGAACATTATTTTAAACCATTTAAATGTTTGTTCTGCACACACATTCCATGCATGATCACATAGAACATTATTTTAAACCATTTAAATGCTTGTTCTACACACACACTCCATGTATGATCTCATAGAACATTATTTTAAACCATTTAAATGCTTGTTCTTCACACACAGTCGATGCATGATCTCATAGAACATTATTTTAAACCATTTAAATGCTTGTTCTTCACACACAGTCGATGCATGATCTCATAGAACATTATTTTAATCCATTTAAATGCTTGTTCTGCACACACAGCCCATGCATGATCTCATAGAACATTATTTTAATCCATTTAAATGCTTGTTCTGCACACACAGCCCATGCATGATCTCATAGAACATTATTTTCATCCATTTAAATGCTTTTCTGCACACACAGCCCATGCGCGATCACATAGAACATTATTTTAATCCATTTAAATGCTTTTCTGCACACACAGCCCATGCGCGATCACATAGAACATTATATTAAACCATTTAAATGCTTGTTCTGCACACACACTCCATGTATGATCTCATAGAACATTATTTTAAACCATTTAAATGCTTGTTCTGCACACACAGCCCATGCATGATCTCATAATACATTATTTTAAACCATTTAAATGCTTTTTCTACACACACATTCCATGCATGATCACATAGAACATTATTTTAAACCATTTAAATGCTTTTTCTACACACACATTCCATGCATGATCTCATAATACATTATTTTAAACCATTTAAATGTTTGTTCTGCACACACACAGTCCATGTATGATCTCATAGAACATTATTTTAAACCATTTAAATGCTTGTTCTGTACACACAGCCCATGCATGATCTCATAATACATTATTTTAAACCATTTAAATGCTTTTTCTACACACACATTCCATGCATGATCACATAGAACATTATTTTAAACCATTTAAATGCTTGTTCTGCACACACAGACCATGCATGATCACATAGAACATTATATTAAACCATTTAAATGCTTTTTCTACACACACATTCCATGCATGATCTCATAATACATTATTTTAAACCATTTAAATGTTTGTTCTGCACACACACAGTCCATGTATGATCTCATAGAACATTATTTTAAACCATTTAAATGCTTGTTCTGCACACACAGCCCATGCGCGATCACATAGAACATTATTTTAAACCATTTAAATGCTTGTTCTACACACACACTCCATGTATGATCTCATAGAACATTATTTTAAACCATTTAAATGCTTGTTCTTCACACACAGTCGATGCATGATCTCATAGAACATTATTTTAAACCATTTAAATGCTTGTTCTTCACACACAGTCGATGCATGATCTCATAGAACATTATTTTAAACCATTTAAATGCTTGTTCTGCACACACAGCCCATGCGCGATCACATAGAACATTATTTTAATCCATTTAAATGCTTTTCTGCACACACAGCCCATGCGCGATCACATAGAACATTATTTTAATCCATTTAAATGCTTTTCTGCACACACAGCCCATGCGCGATCACATAGAACATTATATTAAACCATTTAAATGCTTGTTCTGCACACACAGCCCATGCATGATCTCATAGAACATTATATTAAACCATTTAAATGCTTTTTCTACACACACATTCCATGCATGATCACATAGAACATTATATTAAACCATTTAAATGCTTGTTCTGCACACACATTCCATGCATGATCTCATAGAACATTATTTTAAACCATTTAAATGCTTGTTCTACACACACACTCCATGCATGATCTCATAGTACATTATTTTAAACCATTTAAATGCTTTTTCTACACACACATTCCATGCATGATCTCATAGAACATTATTTTAAACCATTTAAATGCTTTTTCTACACACACATTCCATGCATGATCACATAGAACATTATTTTAAACCATTTAAATGCTTGTTCTACACACACACTCCATGCATGATCTCATAGTACATTATTTTAAACCATTTAAATGCTTTTTCTACACACACATTCCATGCATGATCTCATAGAACATTATATTAAACCATTTAAATGCTTTTTCTACACACACATTCCATGCATGATCACATAGAACATTATTTTAAACCATTTAAATGCTTGTTCTACACACACACTCCATGCATGATCTCATAGTACATTATTTTAAACCATTTAAATGCTTTTTCTACACACACATTCCATGCATGATCTCATAGAACATTATTTTAAACCATTTAAATGCTTGTTCTGCACACACAGCCCATGCGCGATCTCATAGTACATTATTTTAAACCATTTAAAGTGCTTGTTCTTCACACACATTCCATGCATGATCTCATAGAACATTATTTTAAACCATTTAAATGCTTGTTCTGCACACACAGCCCATGCATGATCTCATAGTACATTATTTTAAACCATTTAAATGCTTGTTCTGCACACACAGACCATGCATGATCTCATAGAACATTATTTTAAACCATTTAAATGCTTGTTCTGCACACACAGCCCATGCATGATCTCATAGAACATTATTTTAAACCATTTAAATGCTTGTTCTGCACACACAGTCGATGCATGATCTCATAGTACATTATTTTAAACCATTTAAAGTGCTTGTTCTTCACACACATTCCATGCATGATCTCATAGAACATTATTTTAAAGCATTTAACTGCTTGTTCTACACACACATTCCATGCATGATCTCATAGAACATTATTTTAAACCATTTAAATGCTTGTTCTACACACACAGTCCATGTATGATCTCATAGAACATTATTTTAAACCATTTAAATGCTTGTTCTACACACACAGCCCATGCATGATCTCATAAAACATTATTTTAAACCATTTAAATGTTTGTTCTTCACACACAGCCCATGCATGATCTCATAAAACATTATTTTAAACCATTTAAAGTGCTTGTTCTTCACACACATTCCATGCATGATCTCATAGAACATTATTTTAAACCATTTAAATGCTTGTTCTGCACACACATTCCATGCATGATCTCATAGTACATTATTTTAAACCATTTAAATGCTTGTTCTGCACACACAGACCATGCATGATCTCATAGAACATTATTTTAAACCATTTAAATGCTTGTTCTGCACACACAGCCCATGCATGATCTCATAGAACATTATTTTAAACCATTTAAATGCTTGTTCTGCACACACAGTCGATGCATGATCTCATAGTACATTATTTTAAACCATTTAAAGTGCTTGTTCTTCACACACATTCCATGCATGATCTCATAGAACATTATTTTAAAGCATTTAAGTGCTTGTTCTACACACACATTCCATGCATGATCTCATAGAACATTATTTTAAACCATTTAAATGCTTGTTCTACACACACACTCCATGTATGATCTCATAGAACATTATTTTAAACCATTTAAATGCTTGTTCTTCACACACAGCCCATGCATGATCTCATAAAACATTATTTTAAACCATTTAAAGTGCTTGTTCTTCACACACAGCCCATGCATGATCTCATAAAACATTATTTTAAACCATTTAAATGCTTGTTCTGCACACACAGCCCATGCATGATCTCATAGAACATTATTTTAAACCATTTAAATGTTTGTTCTGCACACACAGCCCATGCGCGATCACATATTACATTATTTTAAACCATTTAAATGCTTGTTCTGCACACACAGACCATGCGCGATCACATGGAACATTATTTTAAACCATTTAAATGCTTGTTCTGCACACACAGACCATGCGCGATCACATGGAACATTATTTTAAACCATTTAAATGCTTGTTCTTCACACACATTCCATGCATGATCTCATAGAACATTATTTTAAACCATTTAAATGCTTGTTCTGCACACACAGCCCATGCACGATCACATAGAACATTATTTTAAACCATTTAAATGCTTGTTCTGCACACACAGCCCATGCGCGATCACATATTACATTATTTTAAACCATTTAAATGTTTGTTCTGCACACACAGACCATGCGCGATCACATGGAACATTATTTTAAACCATTTAAATGCTTGTTCTACACACACAGACCATGCATGATCACATAGTACATTATTTTAAACCATTTAAATGCTTGTTCTGCACACACAGCCCATGCACGATCACATAGAACATTATTTTAAACCATTTAAGTGCTTGTTCTACACACACAGACCATGCATGATCACATAGTACATTATTTTAAACCATTTAAATGCTTGTTCTGCACACACAGCCCATGCGCGATCACATATTACATTATTTTAAACCATTTAAGTGCTTGTTCTACACACACAGACCATGCATGATCACATAGTACATTATTTTAAACCATTTAAATGCTTGTTCTGCACACACAGCCCATGCACGATCACATAGAACATTATTTTAAACCATTTAAATGTTTGTTCTGCACACACAGCCCATGCATGATCACATAGAACATTATTTTAAACCATTTAAATGTTTGTTCTGCACACACAGCCCATGCGCGATCACATATTACATTATTTTAAACCATTTAAGTGCTTGTTCTACACACACAGACCATGCATGATCACATAGTACATTATTTTAAACCATTTAAGTGCTTGTTCTACACACACAGACCATGCATGATCACATAGAACATTATTTTAAACCATTTAAATGTTTGTTCTGCACACACAGCCCATGCGCGATCACATATTACATTATTTTAAACCATTTAAATGCTTGTTCTTCACACACATTCCATGCATGATCTCATAGAACATTATTTTAAACCATTTAAATGCTTGTTCTGCACACACAGCCCATGCGCGATCACATATTACATTATTTTAAACCATTTAAGTGCTTGTTCTACACACACAGACCATGCATGATCTCATAGAACATTATTTTAAACCATTTAAATGCTTGTTCTGCACACACAGACCATGCGCGATCTCATGGAACATTATTTTAAACCATTTAAATGCTTGTTCTGCACACACAGCCCATGCGCCATCACATAGAACATTATTTTAAACCATTTAAATGCTTGTTCTTCACACACAGACCATGCATGATCTCATAGTACATTATTTTAAACCATTTAAATGCTTGTTCTTCACACACATTCCATGCATGATCTCATAGAACATTATTTTAAACCATTTAAATGCTTGTTCTGCACACACAGCCCATGCATGATCTCATAGTACATTATTTTAAACCATTTAAATGCTTGTTCTGCACACACAGCCCATGCATGATCTCATAGAACATTATTTTAAACCATTTAAATGCTTGTTCTGCACACACAGCCCATGCGCGATCACATAGAACATTATTTTAAACCATTTAAATGCTTGTTCTGCACACACAGACCATGCGCGATCACATGGAACATTATTTTAAACCATTTAAATGCTTGTTCTGCACACACAGCCCATGCATGATCTCATAGAACATTATTTTAAACCATTTAAATGCTTGTTCTTCACACACAGCCCATGCGCGATCACATGGAACATTATTTTAAACCATTTAAATGCTTGTTCTGCACACACATTCCATGCATGATCTCATAGTACATTATTTTAAACCATTTAAATGTTTGTTCTGCACACACAGCCCATGCATGATCACATAGTACATTATTTTAAACCATTTAAATGTTTGTTCTGCACACACAGCCCATGCGCGATCACATATTACATTATTTTAAACCATTTAAATGCTTGTTCTGCACACACAGCCCATGCATGATCTCATAGAACATTATTTTAAACCATTTAAATGCTTGTTCTTCACACACAGCCCATGCGCGATCACATGGAACATTATTTTAAACCATTTAAATGCTTGTTCTGCACACACATTCCATGCATGATCTCATAGTACATTATTTTAAACCATTTAAATGTTTGTTCTGCACACACAGCCCATGCATGATCACATAGTACATTATTTTAAACCATTTAAATGTTTGTTCTGCACACACAGCCCATGCGCGATCACATATTACATTATTTTAAACCATTTAAATGCTTGTTCTGCACACACATTCCATGCATGATCTCATAGTACATTATTTTAAACCATTTAAATGTTTGTTCTGCACACACAGCCCATGCATGATCACATAGTACATTATTTTAAACCATTTAAATGTTTGTTCTGCACACACAGCCCATGCGCGATCACATATTACATTATTTTAAACCATTTAAATGCTTGTTCTACACACACATTCCATGCATGATCTCATAGAACATTATTTTAAACCATTTAAATGCTTGTTCTGCACACACAGACCATGCGCGATCACATGGAACATTATTTTAAACCATTTAAATGCTTGTTCTGCACACACAGACCATGCGCGATCACATGGAACATTATTTTAAACCATTTAAGTGCTTGTTCTACACACACACTCCATGTATGATCTCATAGAACATTATTTTAAACCATTTAAATGCTTGTTCTTCACACACAGTCGATGCATGATCTCATAGAACATTATTTTAAACCATTTAAATGCTTGTTCTGCACACACAGCCCATGCATGATCTCATAGAACATTATTTTAATCCATTTAAATGCTTTTCTGCACACACAGCCCATGCGCGATCACATAGAACATTATTTTAAACCATTTAAGTGCTTGTTCTACACACACAGTCCATGCATGATCTCATAGTACATTATTTTAAACCATTTAAATGTTTGTTCTGCACACACAGCCCATGCATGATCTCATAATACATTATTTTAAACCATTTAAATGCTTGTTCTGCACACACACTCCATGTATGATCTCATAGAACATTATTTTAAACCATTTAAATGCTTGTTCTACACACACAGTCGATGCATGATCTCATAGAATATTATTTTAATCCATTTAAATGCTTGTTCTGCACACACACTCCATGTATGATCTCATAGAACATTATTTTAATCCATTTAAATGCTTGTTCTGCACACACAGTCCATGTATGATCTCATAGAACATTATTTTAATCCATTTAAATGTTTGTTCTGCACACACAGCCCATGCGCGATCACATAGTACATTATTTTAATCCATTTAAATGCTTGTTCTGCACACACACTCCATGTATGATCTCATAGAACATTATATTAAACCATTTAAATGCTTTTTCTACACACACATTCCATGCATGATCACATAGAACATTATTTTAAACCATTTAAATGTTTGTTCTTCACACACATTCCATGCATGATCTCATAGAACATTATATTAAACCATTTAAATGCTTTTTCTACACACACATTCCATGCATGATCTCATAGTACATTATATTAAACCATTTAAATGTTTGTTCTTCACACACATTCCATGCATGATCTCATAGAACATTATATTAAACCATTTAAATGCTTTTTCTACACACACATTCCATGCATGATCTCATAGTACATTATTTTAAACCATTTAAATGTTTGTTCTGCACACACACAGTCCATGTATGATCTCATAGAACATTATTTTAAACCATTTAAATGTTTGTTCTGCACACACATTTCATGCATGATCTCATAGAACATTATTTTAAACCATTTAAATGCTTGTTCTACACACACACTCCATGTATGATCTCATAGTACATTATTTTAAACCATTTAAATGTTTGTTCTGCACACACAGTCGATGCATGATCTCATAGAACATTATATTAAACCATTTAAATGCTTTTTCTACACACACATTCCATGCATGATCACATAGAACATTATTTTAAACCATTTAAATGCTTGTTCTGCACACACATTCCATGCGCGATCTCATAATACATTATTTTAAACCATTTAAATGCTTGTTCTACACACACAGTCCATGCGCGATCACATAGAACATTATTTTAAACCATTTAAATGCTTGTTCTTCACACACATTCCATGCATGATCTCATAAAACATTATTTTAAACCATTTAAGTGCTTGTTCTACACACACAGTCGATGCATGATCTCATAGAATATTATTTTAATCCATTTAAATGCTTGTTCTGCACACACACTCCATGTATGATCTCATAGAACATTATTTTAATCCATTTAAATGCTTGTTCTGCACACACACTCCATGTATAATCTCATAGAACATTATTTTAATCCATTTAAATGCTTGTTCTGCACACACACTTTATGTATGATCTCATAGAACATTATTTTAAACCATTTAAATGTTTGTTCTGCACACACAGCCCATGCATGATCTCATAATACATTATTTTAAACCATTTAAATGCTTTTTCTACACACACATTCCATGCATGATCTCATAATACATTATTTTAAACCATTTAAATGCTTGTTCTGCACACACAGCCCATGCGCGATCACATAGAACATTATTTTAAACCATTTAAATGCTTGTTCTACACACACACTCCATGTATGATCTCATAGAACATTATTTTAAACCATTTAAATGTTTGTTCTGCACACACATTCCATGCATGATCTCATAGAACATTATTTTAAACCATTTAAATGCTTGTTCTGCACACACACTCCATGTATGATCTCATAGAACATTATTTTAAACCATTTAAATGTTTGTTCTGCACACACATTCCATGCATGATCACATAGAACATTATTTTAAACCATTTAAATGCTTGTTCTACACACACACTCCATGTATGATCTCATAGAACATTATTTTAAACCATTTAAATGCTTGTTCTTCACACACAGTCGATGCATGATCTCATAGAACATTATTTTAAACCATTTAAATGCTTGTTCTTCACACACAGTCGATGCATGATCTCATAGAACATTATTTTAATCCATTTAAATGCTTGTTCTGCACACACAGCCCATGCATGATCTCATAGAACATTATTTTCATCCATTTAAATGCTTTTCTGCACACACAGCCCATGCGCGATCACATAGAACATTATTTTAATCCATTTAAATGCTTTTCTGCACACACAGCCCATGCGCGATCACATAGAACATTATATTAAACCATTTAAATGCTTGTTCTTCACACACATTCCATGCATGATCTCATAGAACATTATTTTCATCCATTTAAATGCTTTTCTGCACACACAGCCCATGCGCGATCTCATAGTACATTATTTTAAACCATTTAAAGTGCTTGTTCTTCACACACATTCCATGCATGATCTCATAGAACATTATTTTAAACCATTTAAATGCTTTTTCTACACACACATTCCATGCATGATCTCATAATACATTATTTTAAACCATTTAAATGTTTGTTCTGCACACACACAGTCCATGTATGATCTCATAGAACATTATTTTAAACCATTTAAATGCTTGTTCTGCACACACAGTCCATGCGCGATCACATAGAACATTATTTTAATCCATTTAAATGTTTGTTCTTCACACACATTCCATGCATGATCTCATAATACATTATTTTAAACCATTTAAATGTTTGTTCTGCACACACAGCCCATGCGCGATCACATAGAACATTATTTTAAACCATTTAAATGCTTGTTCTTCACACACAGTCGATGCATGATCTCATAGAACATTATTTTAAACCATTTAAATGCTTGTTCTTCACACACAGTCGATGCATGATCTCATAGAACATTATTTTAAACCATTTAAATGCTTGTTCTGCACACACAGCCCATGCGCGATCACATAGAACATTATTTTAATCCATTTAAATGCTTTTCTGCACACACAGCCCATGCGCGATCACATAGAACATTATTTTAATCCATTTAAATGCTTTTCTGCACACACAGCCCATGCGCGATCACATAGAACATTATTTTAATCCATTTAAATGCTTTTCTGCACACACAGCCCATGCGCGATCACATAGAACATTATATTAAACCATTTAAATGCTTGTTCTGCACACACATTCCATGCATGATCTCATAGAACATTATATTAAACCATTTAAATGCTTTTTCTACACACACATTCCATGCATGATCACATAGAACATTATATTAAACCATTTAAATGCTTGTTCTGCACACACATTCCATGCATGATCTCATAGTACATTATTTTAAACCATTTAAATGCTTTTTCTACACACACATTCCATGCATGATCTCATAGAACATTATTTTAAACCATTTAAATGCTTGTTCTGCACACACAGCCCATGCGCGATCACATATTACATTATTTTAAACCATTTAAATGCTTGTTCTACACACACATTCCATGCATGATCTCATAGAACATTATTTTAAACCATTTAAATGCTTGTTCTGCACACACAGACCATGCGCGATCTCATAGAACATTATTTTAAACCATTTAAAGTGCTTGTTCTTCACACACATTCCATGCATGATCTCATAGAACATTATTTTAAACCATTTAAATGCTTGTTCTGCACACACAGACCATGCGCGATCACATATTACATTATTTTAAACCATTTAAGTGCTTGTTCTACACACACAGACCATGCATGATCACATAGTACATTATTTTAAACCATTTAAATGCTTGTTCTGCACACACAGACCATGCGCGATCACATATTACATTATTTTAAACCATTTAAGTGCTTGTTCTACACACACAGACCATGCATGATCTCATAGTACATTATTTTAAACCATTTAAATGCTTGTTCTGCACACACAGACCATGCGCGATCACATATTACATTATTTTAAACCATTTAAGTGCTTGTTCTACACACACATTCCATGCATGATCTCATAGAACATTATTTTAAACCATTTAAATGCTTGTTCTGCACACACAGACCATGCGCGATCACATGGAACATTATTTTAAACCATTTAAATGCTTGTTCTGCACACACAGCCCATGCACGATCACATAGAACATTATTTTAAACCATTTAAATGCTTGTTCTGCACACACAGCCCATGCGCGATCACATATTACATTATTTTAAACCATTTAAATGTTTGTTCTGCACACACAGACCATGCGCGATCACATGGAACATTATTTTAAACCATTTAAATGCTTGTTCTGCACACACAGCCCATGCACGATCACATAGAACATTATTTTAAACCATTTAAGTGCTTGTTCTACACACACAGACCATGCATGATCACATAGTACATTATTTTAAACCATTTAAGTGCTTGTTCTACACACACAGACCATGCATGATCACATAGTACATTATTTTAAACCATTTAAATGTTTGTTCTGCACACACAGACCATGCGCGATCACATGGAACATTATTTTAAACCATTTAAATGCTTGTTCTGCACACACAGCCCATGCACGATCACATAGAACATTATTTTAAACCATTTAAGTGCTTGTTCTACACACACAGACCATGCATGATCACATAGTACATTATTTTAAACCATTTAAAGTGCTTGTTCTACACACACATTCCATGCATGATCTCATAGAACATTATTTTAAACCATTTAAATGCTTGTTCTGCACACACAGCCCATGCGCGATCACATATTACATTATTTTAAACCATTTAAGTGCTTGTTCTACACACACAGACCATGCATGATCACATAGTACATTATTTTAAACCATTTAAATGTTTGTTCTGCACACACAGCCCATGCGCGATCACATATTACATTATTTTAAACCATTTAAATGCTTGTTCTACACACACATTCCATGCATGATCTCATAGAACATTATTTTAAACCATTTAAATGCTTGTTCTGCACACACAGACCATGCGCGATCTCATAGAACATTATTTTAAACCATTTAAATGCTTGTTCTGCACACACAGACCATGCGCGATCACATGGAACATTATTTTAAACCATTTAAATGCTTGTTCTGCACACACAGCCCATGCATGATCTCATAGAACATTATTTTAAACCATTTAAATGCTTGTTCTGCACACACAGACCATGCGCGATCACATGGAACATTATTTTAAACCATTTAAATGCTTGTTCTTCACACACAGACCATGCGCGATCTCATAGTACATTATTTTAAACCATTTAAATGCTTGTTCTTCACACACATTCCATGCATGATCTCATAGAACATTATTTTAAACCATTTAAATGCTTGTTCTGCACACACAGCCCATGCATGATCTCATAGTACATTATTTTAAACCATTTAAATGCTTGTTCTGCACACACAGCCCATGCATGATCTCATAGAACATTATTTTAAACCATTTAAATGCTTGTTCTGCACACACAGCCCATGCATGATCTCATAGTACATTATTTTAAACCATTTAAATGCTTGTTCTGCACACACAGCCCATGCATGATCTCATAGAACATTATTTTAAACCATTTAAATGCTTGTTCTGCACACACAGCCCATGCGCGATCACATAGAACATTATTTTAAACCATTTAAATGCTTGTTCTGCACACACAGACCATGCGCGATCACATGGAACATTATTTTAAACCATTTAAATGCTTGTTCTGCACACACAGCCCATGCATGATCTCATAGAACATTATTTTAAACCATTTAAATGCTTGTTCTGCACACACATTCCATGCATGATCTCATAGTACATTATTTTAAACCATTTAAATGCTTGTTCTTCACACACATTCCATGCATGATCTCATAGAACATTATTTTAAACCATTTAAATGCTTGTTCTGCACACACAGACCATGCGCGATCACATGGAACATTATTTTAAACCATTTAAATGCTTGTTCTGCACACACAGCCCATGCATGATCTCATAGTACATTATTTTAAACCATTTAAATGCTTGTTCTGCACACACAGCCCATGCATGATCTCATAGTACATTATTTTAAACCATTTAAATGCTTGTTCTGCACACACAGCCCATGCATGATCTCATAGTACATTATTTTAAACCATTTAAATGCTTGTTCTGCACACACAGCCCATGCATGATCACATAGTACATTATTTTAAACCATTTAAATGTTTGTTCTGCACACACAGCCCATGCGCGATCACATATTACATTATTTTAAACCATTTAAATGCTTGTTCTACACACACATTCCATGCATGATCTCATAGAACATTATTTTAAACCATTTAAATGCTTGTTCTGCACACACAGACCATGCGCGATCACATGGAACATTATTTTAAACCATTTAAATGCTTGTTCTGCACACACAGACCATGCGCGATCACATGGAACATTATTTTAAACCATTTAAATGCTTGTTCTTCACACACATTCCATGCATGATCTCATAGAACATTATTTTAAACCATTTAAATGCTTGTTCTTCACACACAGTCGATGCATGATCTCATAGAACATTATTTTAAACCATTTAAATGTTTGTTCTGCACACACATTCCATGCATGATCACATAGAACATTATTTTAAACCATTTAAGTGCTTGTTCTACACACACAGTCCATGCATGATCTCATAGTACATTATTTTAAACCATTTAAATGTTTGTTCTGCACACACAGCCCATGCATGATCTCATAATACATTATTTTAAACCATTTAAATGCTTGTTCTGCACACACACTCCATGTATGATCTCATAGAACATTATTTTAAACCATTTAAATGCTTTTTCTACACACACAGTCCATGTATGATCTCATAGAATATTATTTTAAACCATTTAAATGCTTTTTCTACACACACAGCCCATGCGCGATCTCATAGAACATTATTTTAATCCATTTAAATGTTTGTTCTGCACACACAGTCCATGCGCGATCACATAGAACATTATTTTAAACCATTTAAATGCTTGTTCTTCACACACATTCCATGCATGATCTCATAAAACATTATTTTAAACCATTTAAGTGCTTGTTCTACACACACAGTCGATGCATGATCTCATAGAATATTATTTTAATCCATTTAAATGCTTGTTCTGCACACACACTCCATGTATGATCTCATAGAACATTATTTTAATCCATTTAAATGCTTGTTCTGCACACACAGCCCATGCGCGATCACATAGTACATTATTTTAATCCATTTAAATGCTTGTTCTGCACACACACTCCATGTATGATCTCATAGAACATTATTTTAATCCATTTAAATGCTTGTTCTGCACACACACTCCATGTATGATCTCATAGAACATTATTTTAATCCATTTAAATGCTTGTTCTGCACACACAGTCCATGTATGATCTCATAGAACATTATTTTAATCCATTTAAATGTTTGTTCTGCACACACAGCCCATGCATGATCACATAGTACATTATTTTAATCCATTTAAATGCTTGTTCTGCACACACACTCCATGTATGATCTCATAGAACATTATTTTAAACCATTTAAATGCTTGTTCTGCACACACACTCCATGTATGATCTCATAGAACATTATATTAAACCATTTAAATGCTTTTTCTACACACACATTCCATGCATGATCACATAGAACATTATTTTAAACCATTTAAATGCTTGTTCTGCACACACAGCCCATGCATGATCTCATAATACATTATTTTAAACCATTTAAATGCTTTTTCTACACACACATTCCATGCATGATCACATAGAACATTATTTTAAACCATTTAAATGCTTGTTCTGCACACACACTCCATGTATGATCTCATAGAACATTATATTAAACCATTTAAATGCTTTTTCTACACACACATTCCATGCATGATCACATAGAACATTATTTTAAACCATTTAAATGCTTGTTCTGCACACACAGCCCATGCATGATCTCATAATACATTATTTTAAACCATTTAAATGCTTTTTCTACACACACATTCCATGCATGATCACATAGAACATTATTTTAAACCATTTAAATGCTTGTTCTGCACACACACTCCATGTATGATCTCATAGAACATTATATTAAACCATTTAAATGCTTTTTCTACACACACATTCCATGCATGATCACATAGAACATTATTTTAAACCATTTAAATGCTTGTTCTGCACACACAGCCCATGCATGATCTCATAATACATTATTTTAAACCATTTAAATGCTTTTTCTACACACACATTCCATGCATGATCACATAGAACATTATTTTAATCCATTTAAATGCTTGTTCTACACACACATTCCATGCATGATCTCATAGTACATTATTTTAATCCATTTAAATGCTTGTTCTGCACACACACTCCATGTATGATCTCATAGAACATTATATTAAACCATTTAAATGCTTTTTCTACACACACATTCCATGCATAATCTCATAATACATTATTTTAAACCATTTAAATGTTTGTTCTGCACACACAGTCCATGCGCGATCACATAGAACATTATTTTAATCCATTTAAATGTTTGTTCTTCACACACATTCCATGCATGATCTCATAATACATTATTTTAAACCATTTAAATGTTTGTTCTGCACACACACTCCATGTATGATCTCATAGAACATTATTTTAAACCATTTAAATGTTTGTTCTGCACACACATTCCATGCATGATCTCATAGAACATTATTTTAAACCATTTAAATGCTTGTTCTGCACACACACTCCATGTATGATCTCATAGAACATTATTTTAAACCATTTAAATGTTTGTTCTGCACACACATTCCATGCATGATCTCATAGAACATTATTTTAAACCATTTAAATGCTTTTTCTACACACACATTCCATGCATGATCACATAGAACATTATTTTAAACCATTTAAATGCTTGTTCTGCACACACAGTCGATGCATGATCTCATAGAACATTATATTAAACCATTTAAATGCTTGTTCTGCACACACACTCCATGTATGATCTCATAGAACATTATTTTAAACCATTTAAATGTTTGTTCTGCACACACATTTCATGCATGATCTCATAGAACATTATTTTAAACCATTTAAATGCTTGTTCTACACACACACTCCATGTATGATCTCATAGTACATTATTTTAAACCATTTAAATGTTTGTTCTGCACACACAGTCGATGCATGATCTCATAGAACATTATATTAAACCATTTAAATGCTTTTTCTACACACACATTCCATGCATGATCACATAGAACATTATTTTAAACCATTTAAATGCTTGTTCTGCACACACATTCCATGCGCGATCTCATAATACATTATTTTAAACCATTTAAATGTTTGTTCTGCACACACACAGTCCATGTATGATCTCATAGAATATTATTTTAAACCATTTAAATGCTTTTTCTGCACACACAGTCCATGCGCGATCACATAGAACATTATTTTAAACCATTTAAATGCTTGTTCTTCACACACATTCCATGCATGATCTCATAAAACATTATTTTAAACCATTTAAGTGCTTGTTCTACACACACAGTCGATGCATGATCTCATAGAATATTATTTTAATCCATTTAAATGCTTGTTCTGCACACACACTCCATGTATGATCTCATAGAACATTATTTTAATCCATTTAAATGCTTGTTCTGCACACACAGTCCATGCGCGATCTCATAATACATTATTTTAAACCATTTAAATGTTTGTTCTTCACACACATTCCATGCATGATCTCATAATACATTATTTTAAACCATTTAAATGTTTGTTCTTCACACACATTCCATGCATGATCTCATAATACATTATTTTAAACCATTTAAATGCTTGTTCTGCACACACAGCCCATGCGCGATCACATAGAACATTATTTTAAACCATTTAAATGCTTGTTCTACACACACACTCCATGTATGATCTCATAGAACATTATTTTAAACCATTTAAATGTTTGTTCTGCACACACATTCCATGCATGATCTCATAGAACATTATTTTAAACCATTTAAATGCTTGTTCTACACACACACTCCATGTATGATCTCATAGAACATTATTTTAAACCATTTAAATGTTTGTTCTGCACACACATTCCATGCATGATCTCATAGAACATTATTTTAAACCATTTAAATGCTTGTTCTACACACACACTCCATGTATGATCTCATAGAACATTATTTTAAACCATTTAAATGTTTGTTCTTCACACACAGTCGATGCATGATCTCATAGAACATTATTTTAATCCATTTAAATGCTTGTTCTGCACACACAGCCCATGCATGATCTCATAGAACATTATTTTCATCCATTTAAATGCTTTTCTGCACACACAGCCCATGCGCGATCACATAGAACATTATTTTAATCCATTTAAATGCTTTTCTGCACACACAGCCCATGCGCGATCACATAGAACATTATATTAAACCATTTAAATGCTTGTTCTTCACACACATTCCATGCATGATCTCATAAAACATTATTTTAAACCATTTAAATGTTTGTTCTGCACACACATTCCATGCATGATCACATAGAACATTATTTTAAACCATTTAAGTGCTTGTTCTACACACACAGTCCATGCATGATCTCATAGTACATTATTTTAAACTATTTAAATGCTTGTTCTGCACACACACTCCATGTATGATCTCATAGAACATTATTTTAAACCATTTAAATGCTTTTTCTACACACACAGTCCATGCATGATCTCATAGAACATTATTTTAATCCATTTAAATGTTTGTTCTGCACACACAGTCCATGCGCGATCACATAGAACATTATTTTAAACCATTTAAATGCTTGTTCTTCACACACATTCCATGCATGATCTCATAAAACATTATTTTAAACCATTTAAGTGCTTGTTCTACACACACAGTCGATGCATGATCTCATAGAATATTATTTTAATCCATTTAAATGCTTGTTCTGCACACACAGCCCATGCGCGATCACATAGTACATTATTTTAATCCATTTAAATGCTTGTTCTGCACACACACTCCATGTATGATCTCATAGAACATTATTTTAATCCATTTAAATGCTTGTTCTGCACACACAGCCCATGCGCGATCACATAGTACATTATTTTAATCCATTTAAATGCTTGTTCTGCACACACACTCCATGTATGATCTCATAGAACATTATTTTAAACCATTTAAATGCTTGTTCTGCACACACAGCCCATGCATGATCTCATAATACATTATTTTAAACCATTTAAATGCTTTTTCTACACACACATTCCATGCATGATCACATAGAACATTATTTTAAACCATTTAAATGCTTGTTCTGCACACACACTCCATGTATGATCTCATAGAACATTATTTTAAACCATTTAAATGCTTGTTCTGCACACACAGACCATGCATGATCACATAGAACATTATATTAAACCATTTAAATGCTTTTTCTACACACACATTCCATGCATGATCTCATAATACATTATTTTAAACCATTTAAATGTTTGTTCTGCACACACAGCCCATGCGCGATCACATAGAACATTATTTTAAACCATTTAAATGCTTGTTCTACACACACACTCCATGTATGATCTCATAGAACATTATTTTAAACCATTTAAATGCTTGTTCTTCACACACAGTCGATGCATGATCTCATAGAACATTATTTTAAACCATTTAAATGCTTGTTCTACACACACACTCCATGTATGATCTCATAGAACATTATTTTAAACCATTTAAATGCTTGTTCTTCACACACAGTCGATGCATGATCTCATAGAACATTATTTTAAACCATTTAAATGCTTGTTCTTCACACACAGTCGATGCATGATCTCATAGAACATTATTTTAAACCATTTAAATGTTTGTTCTGCACACACAGCCCATGCGCGATCACATAGAACATTATTTTAATCCATTTAAATGCTTTTCTGCACACACAGCCCATGCGCGATCACATAGAACATTATTTTAATCCATTTAAATGCTTTTCTGCACACACAGACCATGCGCGATCACATAGAACATTATATTAAACCATTTAAATGCTTGTTCTGCACACACATTCCATGCATGATCTCATAGAACATTATATTAAACCATTTAAATGCTTTTTCTACACACACATTCCATGCATGATCTCATAGAACATTATATTAAACCATTTAAATGCTTTTTCTACACACACATTCCATGCATGATCACATAGAACATTATTTTAAACCATTTAAATGCTTGTTCTTCACACACATTCCATGCATGATCACATAGAACATTATATTAAACCATTTAAATGCTTTTTTTACACACACATTCCATGCATGATCACATAGAACATTATATTAAACCATTTAAATGCTTTTTCTACACACACATTCCATGCATGATCTCATAGAACATTATTTTAAACCATTTAAATGCTTGTTCTACACACACAGCCCATGCATGATCACATAGAACATTATTTTAAACCATTTAAATGCTTGTTCTACACACAGAGTCGATGCGCGATCACATAGAACATTATATTAAACCATTTAAATGCTTGTTCTGCACACACATTCCATGCATGATCACACAGAACATTATATTAAACCATTTAAATGCTTTTTCTACACACACATTCCATGCATGATCACATAGAACATTATATTAAACCATTTAAATGCTTTTTCTACACACACATTCCATGCATGATCACATAGAACATTATTTTAAACCATTTAAATGCTTGTTCTTCACACACATTCCATGCATGATCACATAGAACATTATTTTAATCCATTTAAATGCTTGTTCTGCACACACAGCCCATGCGCGATCACATAGAACATTATTTTAAACCATTTAAGTGCTTGTTCTACACACACATTCCATGCATGATCTCATAGAATATTATTTTAAACCATTTAAATGCTTGTTCTACACACACATTCCATGCATGATCTCATAGAACATTATTTTAAACCATTTAAGTGCTTGTTCTGCACACACAGCCCATGCGCGATCTCATAGAATATTATTTTAAACCATTTAAATGCTTGTTCTGCACACACAGTCGATGCATGATCTCATAGAATATTATTTTAAACCATTTAAATGCTTGTTCTGCACACACATTCCATGCATGATCTCATAATACATTATTTTAAACCATTTAAATGTTTGTTCTTCACACACATTCCATGCATGATCTCATAATACATTATTTTAAACCATTTAAATGTTTGTTCTGCACACACAGCCCATGCGCGATCACATAGAACATTATTTTAAACCATTTAAATGCTTGTTCTACACACACACTCCATGTATGATCTCATAGAACATTATTTTAAACCATTTAAATGTTTGTTCTGCACACACATTCCATGCATGATCTCATAGAACATTATTTTAAACCATTTAAATGCTTGTTCTACACACACACTCCATGTATGATCTCATAAAACATTATTTTAAACCATTTAAATGCTTGTTCTGCACACACAGCCCATGCGCGATCACATAGAACATTATTTTAAACCATTTAAGTGCTTGTTCTACACACACACTCCATGTATGATCTCATAGAACATTATTTTAAACCATTTAAATGCTTGTTCTACACACACACTCCATGCATGATCTCATAGAACATTATTTTAAACCATTTAAGTGCTTGTTCTACACACACACTCCATGTATGATCTCATAGAACATTATTTTAAACCATTTAAATGCTTGTTCTTCACACACATTCCATGCATGATCTCATAGAACATTATTTTAATCCATTTAAATGCTTTTCTGCACACACAGCCCATGCGCGATCACATAGAACATTATTTTAATCCATTTAAATGCTTTTCTGCACACACAGCCCATGCGCGATCACATAGAACATTATTTTAATCCATTTAAATGCTTTTCTGCACACACAGCCCATGCGCGATCACATAGAACATTATTTTAAACCATTTAAATGCTTGTTCTACACACACACTCCATGCATGATCTCATAGAACATTATTTTAAACCATTTAAGTGCTTGTTCTGCACACACAGTCGATGCATGATCTCATAGAACATTATTTTAATCCATTTAAATGCTTTTCTGCACACACAGCCCATGCGCGATCACATAGAACATTATTTTAATCCATTTAAATGCTTTTCTGCACACACAGCCCATGCGCGATCACATAGAACATTATTTTAATCCATTTAAATGCTTTTCTGCACACACAGCCCATGCGCGATCACATAGAACATTATATTAAACCATTTAAATGCTTGTTCTGCACACACAGTCGATGCATGATCTCATAGAACATTATTTTAATCCATTTAAATGCTTTTCTGCACACACAGCCCATGCGCGATCACATAGAACATTATTTTAATCCATTTAAATGCTTTTCTGCACACACAGCCCATGCGCGATCACATAGAACATTATTTTAATCCATTTAAATGCTTTTCTGCACACACAGCCCATGCGCGATCACATAGAACATTATTTTAATCCATTTAAATGCTTTTCTGCACACACAGCCCATGCGCGATCACATAGAACATTATTTTAAACCATTTAAATGCTTGTTCTGCACACACATTCCATGCATGATCTCATAGTACATTATTTTAAACCATTTAAATGTTTGTTCTACACACACATTCCATGCATGATCTCATAGAACATTATTTTAAACCATTTAAATGTTTGTTCTGCACACACATTCCATGCATGATCTCATAGAACATTATTTTAAACCATTTAAATGCTTGTTCTGCACACACAGTCGATGCATGATCTCATAGAACATTATTTTAAACCATCTAAATGCTTGTTCTGCACACACATTCCATGCATGATCTCATAGTACATTATTTTAAACCATTTAAATGTTTGTTCTACACACACATTCCATGCATGATCTCATAGAACATTATTTTAAACCATTTAAATGCTTGTTCTACACACACAGTCCATGCGCGATCACATAGAACATTATTTTAAACCATTTAAATGTTTGTTCTACACACACATTCCATGCATGATCTCATAGAACATTATTTTAAACCATTTAAATGTTTGTTCTGCACACACATTCCATGCATGATCTCATAGAACATTATTTTAAACCATTTAAATGTTTGTTCTACACACACATTCCATGCATGATCTCATAGTACATTATTTTAAACCATTTAAATGTTTGTTCTACACACACATTCCATGCATGATCTCATAGAACATTATTTTAAACCATTTAAATGCTTGTTCTGCACAAACAGGCCATGCATGATCTCATAGTACATCATTTTAAACCATTTAAATGTTTGTTCTGCACACACATTCCATGCATGATCTCATAGAACATTATTTTAAACCATTTAAATGTTTGTTCTGCACACACATTCCATGCATGATCTCATAGAACATTATTTTAATCCATTTAAATGCTTGTTCTGCACAAACAGGCCATGCATGATCTCATAGTACATCATTTTAAACCATTTAAATGTTTGTTCTGCACACACAGCCCATGCACGATCATATAGAACATTATTTTAAACCATTTAAATGCTTTTTCTGCACACACATTCCATGCATGATCTCATAATACATTATTTTAAACCATTTAAATGTTTGTTCTTCACACACATTCCATGCATGATCTCATAATACATTATTTTAAACCATTTAAATGTTTGTTCTGCACACACAGCCCATGCGCGATCACATAGAACATTATTTTAAACCATTTAAATGTTTGTTCTTCACACACATTCCATGCATGATCTCATAATACATTATTTTAAACCATTTAAATGTTTGTTCTGCACACACACTCCATGTATGATCTCATAGAACATTATTTTAAACCATTTAAATGTTTGTTCTGCACACACATTCCATGCATGATCTCATAGAACATTATTTTAAACCATTTAAATGCTTGTTCTGCACACACAGTCGATGCGCGATCACATAGAACATTATTTTAAACCATTTAAATGCTTGTTCTACACACACACTCCATGTATGATCTCATAGAACATTATTTTAAACCATTTAAATGTTTGTTCTGCACACACATTCCATGCATGATCTCATAGAACATTATTTTAAACCATTTAAATGCTTGTTCTGCACACACAGTCGATGCGCGATCACATAAAACATTATTTTAAACCATTTAAATGCTTGTTCTGCACACACAGCCCATGCACGATCATATAGAACATTATTTTAAACCATTTAAATGCTTTTTCTGCACACACAGTCGATGCGCGATCACATAGAACATTATATTAAACCATTTAAATGCTTTTTCTACACACACATTCCATGCATGATCACATAGAACATTATATTAAACCATTTAAATGCTTTTTCTACACACACATTCCATGTATGATCTCATAGAACATTATATTAAACCATTTAAATGCTTGTTCTGCACACACATTCCATGCACGATCATATAGAACATTATTTTAAACCATTTAAATGCTTGTTCTGCACACACAGTCCATGCATGATCTCATAGTACATTATTTTAATCCATTTAAATGCTTGTTCTGCACACACAGTCCATGCATGATCTCATAGTACATTATTTTAAACCATTTAAATGCTTGTTCTGCACACACATTCCATGCACGATCATATAGAACATTATTTTAAACCATTTAAATGCTTGTTCTGCACACACATTCCATGCATGATCTCATAGTACATTATTTTAAACCATTTAAATGCTTGTTCTGCACACACAGCCCATGCATGATCTCATAGAACATTATTTTAAACCATTTAAATGCTTTTTCTACACACACATTCCATGCATGATCACATAGAACATTATATTAAACCATTTAAATGCTTTTTCTACACACACAGTCCATGTATGATCTCATAGGATATTATTTTAAACCATTTAAATGCTTTTTCTGCACACACAGTCCATGCGCGATCACATAGAACATTATTTTAAACCATTTAAATGCTTGTTCTTCACACACATTCCATGCATGATCTCATAAAACATTATTTTAAACCATTTAAGTGCTTGTTCTGCACACACACTCCATGTATGATCTCATAGAACATTATTTTAAACCATTTAAATGCTTTTTCTACACACACATTCCATGCATGATCACATAGAACATTATATTAAACCATTTAAATGCTTTTTCTACACACACAGTCCATGTATGATCTCATAATACATTATTTTAAACCATTTAAATGCTTGTTCTGCACACACACTCCATGTATGATCTCATAGAACATTATTTTAAACCATTTAAATGCTTTTTCTACACACACAGTCCATGTATGATCTCATAGAATATTATTTTAAACCATTTAAATGCTTTTTCTGCACACACAGTCCATGCGCGATCACATAGAACATTATTTTAAACCATTTAAATGCTTGTTCTTCACACACATTCCATGCATGATCTCATAAAACATTATTTTAAACCATTTAAGTGCTTGTTCTACACACACAGTCGATGCATGATCTCATAGAATATTATTTTAATCCATTTAAATGCTTGTTCTGCACACACACTCCATGTATGATCTCATAGAACATTATTTTAATCCATTTAAATGCTTGTTCTGCACACACACTCCATGTATAATCTCATAGTACATTATTTTAATCCATTTAAATGCTTGTTCTGCACACACACTCCATGTATGATCTCATAGAACATTATTTTAAACCATTTAAATGCTTGTTCTGCACACACATTCCATGCATGATCACATAGAACATTATTTTAAACCATTTAAATGCTTGTTCTGCACACACACTCCATGTATGATCACATAGAACATTATTTTAAACCATTTAAATGTTTGTTCTGCACACACACAGCCCATGCATGATCTCATAATACATTATTTTAAACCATTTAAATGCTTTTTCTACACACACATTCCATGCATGATCACATAGAACATTATTTTAAACCATTTAAATGCTTTTTCTACACACACATTCCATGCATGATCTCATAATACATTATTTTAAACCATTTAAATGTTTGTTCTGCACACACAGTCCATGCGCGATCACATAGAACATTATTTTAATCCATTTAAATGTTTGTTCTTCACACACATTCCATGTATGATCTCATAATACATTATTTTAAACCATTTAAATGTTTGTTCTTCACACACATTCCATGCATGATCTCATAATACATTATTTTAAACCATTTAAATGTTTGTTCTGCACACACAGCCCATGCGCGATCACATAGAACATTATTTTAAACCATTTAAATGCTTGTTCTGCACACACATTCCATGCATGATCACATAGAACATTATTTTAAACCATTTAAATGTTTGTTCTACACACACATTCCATGCATGATCTCATAATACATTATTTTAAACCATTTAAATGTTTGTTCTTCACACACATTCCATGCATGATCTCATAATACATTATTTTAAATCATTTAAATGTTTGTTCTACACAAACACTCCATGTATGATCTCATAGAACATTATTTTAAACCATTTAAATGCTTGTTCTGCACACACATTCCATGCATGATCACATAGAACATTATTTTAAACCATTTAAATGCTTGTTCTACACACACATTCCATGCATGATCTCATAGAACATTATTTTAAACCATTTAAATGCTTGTTCTACACACACAGCCCATGCGCGATCACATAGAACATTATTTTAAACCATTTAAGTGCTTGTTCTGCACACACAGCCCATGCGCGATCACATAGAACATTATTTTAAACCATTTAAATGCTTGTTCTGCACACACAGCCCATGCGCGATCACATAGAACATTATTTTAAACCATTTAAGTGCTTGTTCTACACACACACTCCATGTATGATCTCATAGAACATTATTTTAAACCATTTAAATGCTTGTTCTACACACACACTCCATGCATGATCTCATAGAACATTATTTTAAACCATTTAAGTGCTTGTTCTACACACACACTCCATGTATGATCTCATAGAACATTATTTTAAACCATTTAAATGCTTGTTCTTCACACACAGTCGATGCATGATCTCATAGAACATTATTTTAAACCATTTAAATGCTTGTTCTTCACACACAGTCGATGCATGATCTCATAGAACATTATTTTAATCCATTTAAATGCTTGTTCTGCACACACAGCCCATGCATGATCTCATAGAACATTATTTTAATCCATTTAAATGCTTGTTCTGCACACACAGCCCATGCATGATCTCATAGAACATTATTTTAATCCATTTAAATGCTTTTCTGCACACACAGCCCATGCGCGATCACATAGAACATTATTTTAATCCATTTAAATGCTTTTCTGCACACACAGCCCATGCGCGATCACATAGAACATTATATTAAACCATTTAAATGCTTGTTCTTCACACACATTCCATGCATGATCTCATAAAACATTATTTTAAACCATTTAAGTGCTTGTTCTACACACACAGTCCATGCATGATCTCATAGTACATTATTTTAAACCATTTAAATGTTTGTTCTGCACACACAGCCCATGCATGATCTCATAATACATTATTTTAAACCATTTAAATGCTTGTTCTGCACACACAGTCCATGTATGATCTCATAGAATATTATTTTAAACCATTTAAGTGCTTGTTCTACACACACAGTCCATGCATGATCACATAGAACATTATTTTAAACCATTTAAATGCTTGTTCTGCACACACACTCCATGTATGATCTCATAGAACATTATTTTAATCCATTTAAATGCTTGTTCTGCACACACACTCCATGTATGATCTCATAGAACATTATTTTAATCCATTTAAATGCTTGTTCTGCACACACAGTCCATGTATGATCTCATAGAACATTATTTTAATCCATTTAAATGTTTGTTCTGCACACACAGCCCATGCGCGATCACATAGTACATTATTTTAATCCATTTAAATGCTTGTTCTGCACACACACTCCATGTATGATCTCATAGAACATTATTTTAAACCATTTAAATGCTTGTTCTACACACACATTCCATGCATGATCACATAGAACATTATTTTAAACCATTTAAATGCTTGTTCTGCACACACACTCCATGTATGATCTCATAGAACATTATATTAAACCATTTAAATGCTTTTTCTACACACACATTCCATGCATGATCACATAGAACATTATTTTAAACCATTTAAATGCTTGTTCTACACACACATTCCATGCATAATCTCATAATACATTATTTTAAACCATTTAAATGTTTGTTCTGCACACACACAGTCCATGTATGATCTCATAGAACATTATTTTAAACCATTTAAATGCTTTTTCTACACACACATTCCATGCATGATCTCATAGTACATTATTTTAATCCATTTAAATGCTTGTTCTGCACACACACTCCATGTATGATCTCATAGAACATTATATTAAACCATTTAAATGCTTTTTCTACACACACATTCCATGCATAATCTCATAATACATTATTTTAAACCATTTAAATGTTTGTTCTGCACACACACAGTCCATGTATGATCTCATAGAACATTATTTTAAACCATTTAAATGCTTGTTCTACACACACATTCCATGCATAATCTCATAATACAATATTTTAAACCATTTAAATGTTTGTTCTGCACACACACAGTCCATGTATGATCTCATAGAACATTATTTTAAACCATTTAAATGCTTTTTCTACACACACATTCCATGCATGATCTCATAGAACATTATTTTAAACCATTTAAATGCTTGTTCTACACACACACTCCATGTATGATCTCATAGAACATTATTTTAAACCATTTAAATGTTTGTTCTGCACACACAGTCGATGCATGATCTCATAGAATATTATTTTAAACCATTTAAATGCTTTTTCTGCACACACAGTCCATGCATGATCTCATAAAACATTATTTTAAACCATTTAAGTGCTTGTTCTACACACACAGTCGATGCATGATCTCATAGAATATTATTTTAATCCATTTAAATGCTTGTTCTGCACACACACTCCATGTATGATCTCATAGAACATTATTTTAATCCATTTAAATGCTTGTTCTGCACACACACTCCATGTATAATCTCATAGAACATTATTTTAATCCATTTAAATGCTTGTTCTGCACACACAGCCCATGCATGATCACATAGTACATTATTTTAATCCATTTAAATGCTTGTTCTGCACACACACTTTATGTATGATCTCATAGAACATTATTTTAAACCATTTAAATGCTTGTTCTGCACACACATTCCATGCATGATCACATAGAACATTATTTTAAACCATTTAAATGCTTGTTCTGCACACACACTCCATGTATGATCTCATAGAACATTATTTTAAACCATTTAAATGCTTGTTCTGCACACACAGCCCATGCATGATCACATAGTACATTATTTTAATCCATTTAAATGCTTGTTCTGCACACACACTTTATGTATGATCTCATAGAACATTATTTTAAACCATTTAAATGCTTGTTCTGCACACACAGCCCATGCATGATCTCATAATACATTATTTTAAACCATTTAAATGCTTTTTCTACACACACATTCCATGCATGATCACATAGAACATTATTTTAAACCATTTAAATGTTTGTTCTGCACACACACAGTCCATGTATGATCTCATAGAACATTATTTTAAACCATTTAAATGCTTGTTCTGCACACACAGCCCATGCGCGATCTCATAGAACATTATTTTAATCCATTTAAATGTTTGTTCTGCACACACAGTCCATGCGCGATCACATAGAACATTATTTTAATCCATTTAAATGTTTGTTCTTCACACACATTCCATGCATGATCTCATAATACATTATTTTAAACCATTTAAATGTTTGTTCTTCACACACATTCCATGCATGATCTCATAATACATTATTTTAAACCATTTAAATGTTTGTTCTGCACACACAGCCCATGCGCGATCACATAGAACATTATTTTAAACCATTTAAATGCTTGTTCTACACACACACTCCATGTATGATCTCATAGAACATTATTTTAAACCATTTAAATGTTTGTTCTGCACACACATTCCATGCATGATCTCATAGAACATTATTTTAAACCATTTAAATGCTTGTTCTACACACACACTCCATGTATGATCTCATAGAACATTATTTTAAACCATTTAAATGTTTGTTCTGCACACACATTCCATGCATGATCACATAGAACATTATTTTAAACCATTTAAATGCTTGTTCTACACACACACTCCATGTATGATCTCATAGAACATTATTTTAAACCATTTAAATGCTTGTTCTACACACACACTCCATGTATGATCTCATAGAACATTATTTTAAACCATTTAAATGCTTGTTCTACACACACACTCCATGCATGATCTCATAGAACATTATTTTAAACCATTTAAGTGCTTGTTCTACACACACACTCCATGTATGATCTCATAGAACATTATTTTAAACCATTTAAATGCTTGTTCTTCACACACAGTCGATGCATGATCTCATAGAACATTATTTTAAACCATTTAAATGCTTGTTCTTCACACACAGTCGATGCATGATCTCATAGAACATTATTTTAATCCATTTAAATGCTTGTTCTGCACACACAGCCCATGCATGATCTCATAGAACATTATTTTCATCCATTTAAATGCTTTTCTGCACACACAGCCCATGCGCGATCACATAGAACATTATTTTAATCCATTTAAATGCTTTTCTGCACACACAGCCCATGCGCGATCACATAGAACATTATATTAAACCATTTAAATGCTTGTTCTTCACACACATTCCATGCATGATCTCATAAAACATTATTTTAAACCATTTAAATGTTTGTTCTGCACACACATTCCATGCATGATCACATAGAACATTATTTTAAACCATTTAAGTGCTTGTTCTACACACACAGTCCATGCATGATCTCATAGTACATTATTTTAAACCATTTAAATGTTTGTTCTGCACACACAGCCCATGCATGATCTCATAATACATTATTTTAAACCATTTAAATGCTTTTTCTACACACACAGTCCATGTATGATCTCATAGAATATTATTTTAAACCATTTAAATGCTTTTTCTACACACACAGCCCATGCGCGATCTCATAGAACATTATTTTAATCCATTTAAATGTTTGTTCTGCACACACAGTCCATGCGCGATCACATAGAACATTATTTTAAACCATTTAAATGCTTGTTCTTCACACACATTCCATGCATGATCTCATAAAACATTATTTTAAACCATTTAAGTGCTTGTTCTACACACACAGTCGATGTATGATCTCATAGAACATTATTTTAATCCATTTAAATGCTTGTTCTGCACACACACTCCATGTATGATCTCATAGAACATTATTTTAAACCATTTAAATGCTTGTTCTGCACACACAGACCATGCATGATCACATAGAACATTATATTAAACCATTTAAATGCTTGTTCTGCACACACATTCCATGCATGATCACATAGAACATTATATTAAACCATTTAAATGCTTGTTCTACACACACATTCCATGCATGATCTCATAATACATTATTTTAAACCATTTAAATGCTTGTTCTGCACACACAGCCCATGCATGATCTCATAGAACATTATTTTAATCCATTTAAATGCTTGTTCTGCACACACAGCCCATGCGCGATCACATAGAACATTATTTTAATCCATTTAAATGCTTTTCTGCACACACAGCCCATGCGCGATCACATAGAACATTATATTAAACCATTTAAATGCTTGTTCTGCACACACATTCCATGCATGATCACATAGAACATTATTTTAAACCATTTAAATGCTTGTTCTTCACACACATTCCATGCATGATCACATAGAACATTATATTAAACCATTTAAATGCTTTTTTTACACACACATTCCATGCATGATCACATAGAACATTATATTAAACCATTTAAATGCTTTTTCTACACACACATTCCATGCATGATCACATAGAACATTATTTTAAACCATTTAAATGCTTGTTCTGCACACACAGCCCATGCATGATCTCATAATACATTATTTTAAACCATTTAAATGCTTGTTCTGCACACACAGTCCATGTATGATCTCATAGAATATTATTTTAAACCATTTAAGTGCTTGTTCTACACACACAGTCCATGCATGATCTCATAATACATTATTTTAAACCATTTAAATGCTTGTTCTGCACACACAGTCCATGTATGATCTCATAGAATATTATTTTAAACCATTTAAATGCTTTTTCTACACACACAGCCCATGCGCGATCTCATAGAACATTATTTTAATCCATTTAAATGTTTGTTCTGCACACACAGTCCATGCATGATCTCATAGAACATTATTTTAATCCATTTAAATGCTTTTCTGCACACACAGCCCATGCGCGATCACATAGAACATTATATTAAACCATTTAAATGCTTGTTCTGCACACACAGACCATGCATGATCACATAGAACATTATATTAAACCATTTAAATGCTTGTTCTGCACACACATTCCATGCATGATCACATAGAACATTATATTAAACCATTTAAATGCTTGTTCTACACACACATTCCATGCATGATCTCATAATACATTATTTTAAACCATTTAAGTGCTTGTTCTTCACACACAGTCGATGCATGATCTCATAGAACATTATTTTAATCCATTTAAATGCTTGTTCTGCACACACAGCCCATGCGCGATCACATAGAACATTATTTTAATCCATTTAAATGCTTTTCTGCACACACAGCCCATGCGCGATCACATAGAACATTATATTAAACCATTTAAATGCTTTTTCTACACACACATTCCATGCATGATCTCATAGAACATTATATTAAACCATTTAAATGCTTGTTCTACACACACATTCCATGCATGATCACATAGAACATTATTTTAAACCATTTAAATGCTTGTTCTTCACACACATTCCATGCATGATCACATAGAACATTATATTAAACCATTTAAATGCTTTTTTTACACACACATTCCATGCATGATCACATAGAACATTATATTAAACCATTTAAATGCTTTTTCTACACACACATTCCATGCATGATCACATAGAACATTATTTTAAACCATTTAAATGCTTGTTCTGCACACACAGCCCATGCATGATCTCATAATACATTATTTTAAACCATTTAAATGCTTGTTCTGCACACACAGTCCATGTATGATCTCATAGAATATTATTTTAAACCATTTAAGTGCTTGTTCTACACACACAGTCCATGCATGATCTCATAATACATTATTTTAAACCATTTAAATGCTTGTTCTGCACACACAGTCCATGTATGATCTCATAGAATATTATTTTAAACCATTTAAATGCTTTTTCTACACACACAGCCCATGCGCGATCTCATAGAACATTATTTTAATCCATTTAAATGTTTGTTCTGCACACACAGTCCATGCATGATCTCATAGAACATTATTTTAATCCATTTAAATGCTTTTCTGCACACACAGCCCATGCGCGATCACATAGAACATTATTTTAATCCATTTAAATGCTTTTCTGCACACACAGCCCATGCGCGATCACATAGAACATTATATTAAACCATTTAAATGCTTGTTCTGCACACACAGTCGATGCGCGATCACATAAAACATTATTTTAAACCATTTAAATGCTTGTTCTACACACACATTCCATGCATGATCTCATAGTACATTATTTTAAACCATTTAAATGTTTGTTCTACACACACATTCCATGCATGATCTCATAGAACATTATTTTAAACCATTTAAATGCTTGTTCTACACACACAGTCCATGCGCGATCACATAGAACATTATTTTAAACCATTTAAATGTTTGTTCTACACACACATTCCATGCATGATCTCATAGAACATTATTTTAAACCATTTAAATGCTTGTTCTGCACAAACAGGCCATGCATGATCTCATAGTACATCATTTTAAACCATTTAAATGTTTGTTCTGCACACACATTCCATGCATGATCTCATAGAACATTATTTTAAACCATTTAAATGCTTGTTCTGCACACACAGTCGATGCATGATCTCATAGAACATTATTTTAAACCATCTAAATGCTTGTTCTGCACACACATTCCATGCATGATCTCATAGTACATTATTTTAAACCATTTAAATGTTTGTTCTACACACACATTCCATGCATGATCTCATAGAACATTATTTTAAACCATTTAAATGCTTGTTCTACACACACAGTCCATGCGCGATCACATAGAACATTATTTTAAACCATTTAAATGTTTGTTCTACACACACATTCCATGCATGATCTCATAGAACATTATTTTAAACCATTTAAATGCTTGTTCTACACACACAGTCCATGCGCGATCACATAGAACATTATTTTAAACCATTTAAATGTTTGTTCTACACACACATTCCATGCATGATCTCATAGAACATTATTTTAAACCATTTAAATGCTTGTTCTGCACAAACAGGCCATGCATGATCTCATAGTACATCATTTTAAACCATTTAAATGTTTGTTCTGCACACACATTCCATGCATGATCTCATAGAACATTATTTTAAACCATTTAAATGCTTGTTCTGCACACACAGTCGATGCATGATCTCATAGAACATTATTTTAAACCATCTAAATGCTTGTTCTGCACACACATTCCATGCATGATCTCATAGTACATTATTTTAAACCATTTAAATGTTTGTTCTACACACACATTCCATGCATGATCTCATAGAACATTATTTTAAACCATTTAAATGCTTGTTCTACACACACAGTCCATGCGCGATCACATAGAACATTATTTTAAACCATTTAAATGTTTGTTCTACACACACATTCCATGCATGATCTCATAGAACATTATTTTAATCCATTTAAATGCTTGTTCTGCACAAACAGGCCATGCATGATCTCATAGTACATCATTTTAAACCATTTAAATGTTTGTTCTGCACACACATTCCATGCATGATCTCATAGAACATTATTTTAAACCATTTAAATGTTTGTTCTGCACACACATTCCATGCATGATCTCATAGAACATTATTTTAATCCATTTAAATGCTTGTTCTGCACAAACAGGCCATGCATGATCTCATAGTACATCATTTTAAACCATTTAAATGTTTGTTCTGCACACACAGACCATGCATGATCTCATAGTACATCATTTTAAACCATTTAAATGTTTGTTCTGCACACACAGCCCATGCGCGATCACATAGAACATTATTTTAAACCATTTAAATGCTTGTTCTGCACACACAGCCCATGCACGATCATATAGAACATTATTTTAAACCATTTAAATGCTTTTTCTGCACACACAGTCGATGCGCGATCACATAGAACATTATTTTAATCCATTTAAATGTTTGTTCTTCACACACATTCCATGCATGATCTCATAATACATTATTTTAAACCATTTAAATGTTTGTTCTGCACACACAGACCATGCATGATCTCATAGTACATCATTTTAAACCATTTAAATGTTTGTTCTGCACACACAGACCATGCATGATCTCATAGTACATCATTTTAAACCATTTAAATGTTTGTTCTGCACACACAGCCCATGCGCGATCACATAGAACATTATTTTAAACCATTTAAATGCTTGTTCTGCACACACAGCCCATGCACGATCATATAGAACATTATTTTAAACCATTTAAATGCTTTTTCTGCACACACAGTCGATGCGCGATCACATAGAACATTATTTTAATCCATTTAAATGTTTGTTCTTCACACACATTCCATGCATGATCTCATAATACATTATTTTAAACCATTTAAATGTTTGTTCTTCACACACATTCCATGCATGATCTCATAATACATTATTTTAAACCATTTAAATGTTTGTTCTGCACACACAGCCCATGCGCGATCACATAGAACATTATTTTAAACCATTTAAATGCTTGTTCTACACACACACTCCATGTATGATCTCATAGAACATTATTTTAAACCATTTAAATGTTTGTTCTGCACACACATTCCATGCATGATCTCATAGAACATTATTTTAAACCATTTAAATGCTTGTTCTGCACACACAGTCGATGCGCGATCACATAAAACATTATTTTAAACCATTTAAATGTTTGTTCTGCACACACATTCCATGCATGATCTCATAGAACATTATTTTAAACCATTTAAATGCTTGTTCTGCACACACAGTCGATGCGCGATCACATAAAACATTATTTTAAACCATTTAAATGCTTTTTCTGCACACACAGTCGATGCGCGATCACATAGAACATTATATTAAACCATTTAAATGCTTTTTCTACACACACATTCCATGCATGATCACATAGAACATTATATTAAACCATTTAAATGCTTGTTCTGCACACACATTCCATGCACGATCATATAGTACATTATTTTAAACCATTTAAATGCTTTTTCTGCACACACAGTCGATGCGCGATCACATAGAACATTATATTAAACCATTTAAATGCTTTTTCTACACACACATTCCATGTATGATCTCATAGAACATTATATTAAACCATTTAAATGCTTGTTCTGCACACACATTCCATGCACGATCATATAGTACATTATTTTAAACCATTTAAATGCTTTTTCTGCACACACAGTCCATGCGCGATCACATAGAACATTATATTAAACCATTTAAATGCTTTTTCTACACACACATTCCATGCATGATCACATAGAACATTATATTAAACCATTTAAATGCTTTTTCTACACACACATTCCATGTATGATCTCATAGAACATTATATTAAACCATTTAAATGCTTGTTCTGCACACACATTCCATGCACGATCATATAGTACATTATTTTAAACCATTTAAATGCTTTTTCTGCACACACAGTCGATGCGCGATCACATAGAACATTATATTAAACCATTTAAATGCTTTTTCTACACACACATTCCATGCATGATCACATAGAACATTATATTAAACCATTTAAATGCTTTTTCTACACACACATTCCATGTATGATCTCATAGAACATTATATTAAACCATTTAAATGCTTGTTCTGCACACACATTCCATGCACGATCATATAGAACATTATTTTAAACCATTTAAATGCTTGTTCTGCACACACAGTCCATGCATGATCTCATAGTACATTATTTTAATCCATTTAAATGCTTGTTCTGCACACACATTCCATGCATGATCTCATAGAACATTATTTTAAACCATTTAAATGCTTTTTCTACACACACATTCCATGCATGATCACATAGAACATTATATTAAACCATTTAAATGCTTTTTCTACACACACAGTCCATGTATGATCTCATAGAATATTATTTTAAACCATTTAAATGCTTGTTCTTCACACACATTCCATGCATGATCTCATAAAACATTATTTTAAACCATTTAAGTGCTTGTTCTGCACACACACTCCATGTATGATCTCATAGAACATTATTTTAAACCATTTAAATGCTTTTTCTACACACACATTCCATGCATGATCACATAGAACATTATATTAAACCATTTAAATGCTTTTTCTACACACACAGTCCATGTATGATCTCATAGAACATTATTTTAAACCATTTAAATGCTTTTTCTACACACACATTCCATGCATGATCACATAGAACATTATATTAAACCATTTAAATGCTTTTTCTGCACACACAGTCCATGCGCGATCACATAGAACATTATTTTAAACCATTTAAATGCTTGTTCTTCACACACATTCCATGCATGATCTCATAAAACATTATTTTAAACCATTTAAGTGCTTGTTCTACACACACAGTCGATGCATGATCTCATAGAATATTATTTTAATCCATTTAAATGCTTGTTCTGCACACACACTCCATGTATGATCTCATAGAACATTATTTTAATCCATTTAAATGCTTGTTCTGCACACACACTCCATGTATAATCTCATAGAACATTATTTTAATCCATTTAAATGCTTGTTCTGCACACACAGCCCATGCATGATCACATAGTACATTATTTTAAACCATTTAAATGCTTGTTCTGCACACACACTCCATGTATGATCTCATAGAACATTATTTTAAACCATTTAAATGCTTGTTCTGCACACACAGCCCATGCATGATCTCATAATACATTATTTTAAACCATTTAAATGCTTGTTCTGCACACACACTCCATGTATGATCTCATAGAACATTATTTTAAACCATTTAAATGCTTGTTCTGCACACACACTCCATGTATGATCTCATAGAACATTATTTTAAACCATTTAAATGCTTGTTCTGCACACACAGCCCATGCATGATCTCATAATACATTATTTTAAACCATTTAAATGCTTTTTCTACACACACATTCCATGCATGATCACATAGAACATTATTTTAAACCATTTAAATGCTTTTTCTACACACACATTCCATGCATGATCTCATAATACATTATTTTAAACCATTTAAATGTTTGTTCTGCACACACAGTCCATGCATGATCTCATAATACATTATTTTAAACCATTTAAATGTTTGTTCTGCACACACATTCCATGCATGATCTCATAATACATTATTTTAAACCATTTAAATGTTTGTTCTGCACACACAGTCCATGCATGATCTCATAATACATTATTTTAAACCATTTAAATGCTTGTTCTTCACACACATTCCATGCATGATCACATAGAACATTATTTTAAACCATTTAAATGCTTTTTCTACACACACATTCCATGCATGATCTCATAATACATTATTTTAAACCATTTAAATGTTTGTTCTGCACACACAGTCCATGCATGATCTCATAATACATTATTTTAAACCATTTAAATGCTTGTTCTTCACACACATTCCATGCATGATCACATAGAACATTATTTTAAACCATTTAAATGCTTGTTCTGCACACACACTCCATGTATGATCTCATAGAACATTATTTTAATCCATTTAAATGCTTGTTCTGCACACACACTCCATGTATGATCTCATAGAACATTATTTTAAACCATTTAAATGTTTGTTCTACACACACATTCCATGCATGATCTCATAATACATTATTTTAAACCATTTAAATGTTTGTTCTTCACACACATTCCATGCATGATCTCATAATACATTATTTTAAACCATTTAAATGTTTGTTCTACACACACACTCCATGTATGATCTCATAGAACATTATTTTAAACCATTTAAATGCTTGTTCTGCACACACATTCCATGCATGATCACATAGAACATTATTTTAAACCATTTAAATGCTTGTTCTACACACACATTCCATGCATGATCTCATAGAACATTATTTTAAACCATTTAAATGCTTGTTCTACACACACACTCCATGTATGATCTCATAGAACATTATTTTAAACCATTTAAATGCTTGTTCTGCACACACAGCCCATGCGCGATCACATAGAACATTATTTTAAACCATTTAAGTGCTTGTTCTACACACACACTCCATGTATGATCTCATAGAACATTATTTTAAACCATTTAAATGCTTGTTCTACACACACACTCCATGCATGATCTCATAGAACATTATTTTAAACCATTTAAGTGCTTGTTCTACACACACACTCCATGTATGATCTCATAGAACATTATTTTAAACCATTTAAATGCTTGTTCTTCACACACAGTCGATGCATGATCTCATAGAACATTATTTTAAACCATTTAAATGCTCGTTCTTCACACACAGTCGATGCATGATCTCATAGAACATTATTTTAATCCATTTAAATGCTTGTTCTGCACACACAGCCCATGCATGATCTCATAGAACATTATTTTAATCCATTTAAATGCTTGTTCTGCACACACAGCCCATGCATGATCTCATAGAACATTATTTTAATCCATTTAAATGCTTTTCTGCACACACAGCCCATGCGCGATCACATAGAACATTATATTAAACCATTTAAATGCTTGTTCTTCACACACATTCCATGCATGATCTCATAAAACATTATTTTAAACCATTTAAGTGCTTGTTCTGCACACACAGCCCATGCATGATCTCATAGTACATTATTTTAAACCATTTAAATGTTTGTTCTGCACACACAGCCCATGCATGATCTCATAATACATTATTTTAAACCATTTAAATGCTTGTTCTGCACACACAGTCCATGTATGATCTCATAGAATATTATTTTAAACCATTTAAATGCTTTTTCTACACACACAGCCCATGCGCGATCTCATAGAACATTATTTTAATCCATTTAAATGTTTGTTCTGCACACACAGTCCATGCGCGATCACATAGAACATTATTTTAAACCATTTAAATGCTTGTTCTGCACACACACTCCATGTATGATCTCATAGAACATTATTTTAATCCATTTAAATGCTTGTTCTGCACACACAGCCCATGCGCGATCACATAGTACATTATTTTAATCCATTTAAATGCTTGTTCTGCACACACACTCCATGTATGATCTCATAGAACATTATTTT
This sequence comes from Rhinogobio ventralis, assembly GCA_039654625.1. NCBI lineage: Eukaryota > Metazoa > Chordata > Actinopteri > Cypriniformes > Gobionidae > Rhinogobio > Rhinogobio ventralis. The sequence continues at coordinate 39,096,529 of CM077198.1, forward strand.
AATCCATTTAAATGCTTGTTCTGCACACACACTCCATGTATGATCTCATAGAACATTATTTTAATCCATTTAAATGCTTGTTCTGCACACACAGTCCATGTATGATCTCATAGAACATTATTTTAATCCATTTAAATGTTTGTTCTGCACACACAGCCCATGCGCGATCACATAGTACATTATTTTAATCCATTTAAATGCTTGTTCTGCACACACACTCCATGTATGATCTCATAGAACATTATTTTAAACCATTTAAATGCTTGTTCTGCACACACATTCCATGCATGATCACATAGAACATTATTTTAAACCATTTAAATGTTTGTTCTACACACACATTCCATGCATGATCTCATAATACATTATTTTAAACCATTTAAATGTTTGTTCTTCACACACATTCCATGCATGATCTCATAATACATTATTTTAAACCATTTAAATGTTTGTTCTACACAAACACTCCATGTATGATCTCATAGAACATTATTTTAAACCATTTAAATGCTTGTTCTGCACACACATTCCATGCATGATCACATAGAACATTATTTTAAACCATTTAAATGCTTGTTCTACACACACATTCCATGCATGATCTCATAGAACATTATTTTAAACCATTTAAGTGCTTGTTCTACACACACACTCCATGTATGATCTCATAGAACATTATTTTAAACCATTTAAATGCTTGTTCTACACACACACTCCATGCATGATCTCATAGAACATTATTTTAATCCATTTAAATGCTTGTTCTGCACACACAGCCCATGCATGATCTCATAGAACATTATTTTAATCCATTTAAATGCTTGTTCTGCACACACTGCCCATGCATGATCTCATAGAACATTATTTTAATCCATTTAAATGCTTTTCTGCACACACAGCCCATGCGCGATCACATAGAACATTATTTTAATCCATTTAAATGCTTTTCTGCACACACAGCCCATGCGCGATCACATAGAACATTATATTAAACCATTTAAATGCTTGTTCTTCACACACATTCCATGCATGATCTCATAAAACATTATTTTAAACCATTTAAGTGCTTGTTCTACACACACAGTCCATGCATGATCTCATAGTACATTATTTTAAACCATTTAAATGTTTGTTCTGCACACACAGCCCATGCATGATCTCATAATACATTATTTTAAACCATTTAAATGCTTGTTCTGCACACACAGTCCATGTATGATCTCATAGAATATTATTTTAAACCATTTAAGTGCTTGTTCTACACACACAGTCCATGCATGATCTCATAGTACATTATTTTAAACCATTTAAATGTTTGTTCTGCACACACAGCCCATGCATGATCTCATAATACATTATTTTAAACCATTTAAATGCTTGTTCTGCACACACAGTCCATGTATGATCTCATAGAATATTATTTTAAACCATTTAAATGCTTTTTCTACACACACAGCCCATGCGCGATCTCATAGAACATTATTTTAATCCATTTAAATGTTTGTTCTGCACACACAGTCCATGCGCGATCACATAGAACATTATTTTAAACCATTTAAATGCTTGTTCTGCACACACACTCCATGTATGATCTCATAGAACATTATTTTAATCCATTTAAATGCTTGTTCTGCACACACACTCCATGTATGATCTCATAGAACATTATTTTAATCCATTTAAATGCTTGTTCTGCACACACAGTCCATGTATGATCTCATAGAACATTATTTTAATCCATTTAAATGTTTGTTCTGCACACACAGCCCATGCGCGATCACATAGTACATTATTTTAATCCATTTAAATGCTTGTTCTGCACACACACTCCATGTATGATCTCATAGAACATTATTTTAAACCATTTAAATGCTTGTTCTACACACACATTCCATGCATGATCACATAGAACATTATTTTAAACCATTTAAATGCTTGTTCTGCACACACACTCCATGTATGATCTCATAGAACATTATATTAAACCATTTAAATGCTTTTTCTACACACACATTCCATGCATGATCACATAGAACATTATTTTAAACCATTTAAATGCTTGTTCTACACACACATTCCATGCATAATCTCATAATACATTATTTTAAACCATTTAAATGTTTGTTCTGCACACACACAGTCCATGTATGATCTCATAGAACATTATTTTAAACCATTTAAATGCTTTTTCTACACACACATTCCATGCATGATCTCATAATACATTATTTTAAACCATTTAAATGTTTGTTCTGCACACACACAGTCCATGCGCGATCACATAGAACATTATTTTAATCCATTTAAATGTTTGTTCTTCACACACATTCCATGCATGATCTCATAATACATTATTTTAAACCATTTAAATGTTTGTTCTGCACACACACTCCATGCATGATCTCATAGAACATTATTTTAAACCATTTAAATGCTTGTTCTACACACACACTCCATGTATGATCTCATAGAACATTATTTTAAACCATTTAAATGCTTGTTCTGCACACACACTCCATGTATGATCTCATAGAACATTATTTTAAACCATTAAAATGTTTGTTCTGCACACACATTCCATGCATGATCTCATAGAACATTATTTTAAACCATTTAAATGCTTGTTCTACACACACACTCCATGTATGATCTCATAGAACATTATTTTAAACCATTTAAATGTTTGTTCTGCACACACAGTCGATGCATGATCTCATAGAATATTATTTTAAACCATTTAAATGCTTTTTCTGCACACACAGTCCATGCATGATCTCATAAAACATTATTTTAAACCATTTAAGTGCTTGTTCTACACACACAGTCGATGCATGATCTCATAGAATATTATTTTAATCCATTTAAATGCTTGTTCTGCACACACACTCCATGTATGATCTCATAGAACATTATTTTAATCCATTTAAATGCTTGTTCTGCACACACACTCCATGTATAATCTCATAGAACATTATTTTAATCCATTTAAATGCTTGTTCTGCACACACAGCCCATGCATGATCACATAGTACATTATTTTAATCCATTTAAATGCTTGTTCTGCACACACACTTTATGTATGATCTCATAGAACATTATTTTAAACCATTTAAATGCTTGTTCTGCACACACATTCCATGCATGATCACATAGAACATTATTTTAAACCATTTAAATGCTTGTTCTGCACACACAGCCCATGCATGATCTCATAATACATTATTTTAAACCATTTAAATGCTTTTTCTACACACACATTCCATGCATGATCACATAGAACATTATTTTAAACCATTTAAATGTTTGTTCTGCACACACACAGTCCATGTATGATCTCATAGAACATTATTTTAAACCATTTAAATGCTTGTTCTGCACACACAGCCCATGCGCGATCTCATAGAACATTATTTTAATCCATTTAAATGTTTGTTCTGCACACACAGTCCATGCGCGATCACATAGAACATTATTTTAATCCATTTAAATGTTTGTTCTTCACACACATTCCATGCATGATCTCATAATACATTATTTTAAACCATTTAAATGTTTGTTCTTCACACACATTCCATGCATGATCTCATAATACATTATTTTAAACCATTTAAATGTTTGTTCTGCACACACACTCCATGCATGATCACATAGAACATTATTTTAAACCATTTAAATGCTTGTTCTGCACACACAGCCCATGCATGATCTCATAATACATTATTTTAAACCATTTAAATGTTTGTTCTGCACACACACTCCATGCATGATCACATAGAACATTATTTTAAACCATTTAAATGTTTGTTCTTCACACACATTCCATGCATGATCTCATAATACATTATTTTAAACCATTTAAATGTTTGTTCTGCACACACACTCCATGCATGATCACATAGAACATTATTTTAAACCATTTAAATGCTTGTTCTGCACACACAGCCCATGCATGATCTCATAATACATTATTTTAAACCATTTAAATGCTTTTTCTACACACACATTCCATGCATGATCACATAGAACATTATTTTAAACCATTTAAATGTTTGTTCTGCACACACACAGTCCATGTATGATCTCATAGAACATTATTTTAAACCATTTAAATGTTTGTTCTGCACACACAGTCCATGCGCGATCACATAGAACATTATTTTAATCCATTTAAATGTTTGTTCTTCACACACATTCCATGCATGATCTCATAATACATTATTTTAAACCATTTAAATGTTTGTTCTTCACACACATTCCATGCATGATCTCATAATACATTATTTTAAACCATTTAAATGTTTGTTCTGCACACACACTCCATGTATGATCTCATAGAACATTATTTTAAACCATTTAAATGTTTGTTCTGCACACACATTCCATGCATGATCTCATAGAACATTATTTTAAACCATTTAAATGCTTGTTCTACACACACACTCCATGTATGATCTCATAGAACATTATTTTAAACCATTTAAATGTTTGTTCTGCACACACATTCCATGCATGATCACATAGAACATTATTTTAAACCATTTAAATGCTTGTTCTACACACACACTCCATGTATGATCTCATAGAACATTATTTTAAACCATTTAAATGTTTGTTCTGCACACACATTCCATGCATGATCTCATAGAACATTATTTTAAACCATTTAAATGCTTGTTCTACACACACACTCCATGTATGATCTCATAGAACATTATTTTAAACCATTTAAATGTTTGTTCTGCACACACATTCCATGCATGATCACATAGAACATTATTTTAAACCATTTAAATGCTTGTTCTACACACACACTCCATGTATGATCTCATAGAACATTATTTTAAACCATTTAAATGCTTGTTCTACACACACACTCCATGTATGATCTCATAGAACATTATTTTAAACCATTTAAATGCTTGTTCTACACACACACTCCATGCATGATCTCATAGAACATTATTTTAAACCATTTAAGTGCTTGTTCTACACACACACTCCATGTATGATCTCATAGAACATTATTTTAAACCATTTAAATGCTTGTTCTTCACACACAGTCGATGCATGATCTCATAGAACATTATTTTAAACCATTTAAATGCTTGTTCTTCACACACAGTCGATGCATGATCTCATAGAACATTATTTTAAACCATTTAAATGCTTGTTCTGCACACACAGCCCATGCATGATCTCATAGAACATTATTTTCATCCATTTAAATGCTTTTCTGCACACACAGCCCATGCGCGATCACATAGAACATTATATTAAACCATTTAAATGCTTGTTCTTCACACACATTCCATGCATGATCTCATAAAACATTATTTTAAACCATTTAAATGTTTGTTCTGCACACACATTCCATGCATGATCACATAGAACATTATTTTAAACCATTTAAGTGCTTGTTCTACACACACAGTCCATGCATGATCTCATAGTACATTATTTTAAACCATTTAAATGTTTGTTCTGCACACACAGCCCATGCATGATCTCATAATACATTATTTTAAACCATTTAAATGTTTGTTCTGCACACACAGCCCATGCATGATCTCATAATACATTATTTTAAACCATTTAAATGCTTTTTCTACACACACAGTCCATGTATGATCTCATAGAATATTATTTTAAACCATTTAAATGCTTTTTCTACACACACAGCCCATGCGCGATCACATAGAACATTATTTTAAACCATTTAAATGCTTGTTCTTCACACACATTCCATGCATGATCTCATAAAACATTATTTTAAACCATTTAAGTGCTTGTTCTACACACACAGTCGATGTATGATCTCATAGAACATTATTTTAATCCATTTAAATGCTTGTTCTGCACACACACTCCATGTATGATCTCATAGAACATTATTTTAATCCATTTAAATGCTTGTTCTGCACACACAGCCCATGCGCGATCACATAGTACATTATTTTAATCCATTTAAATGCTTGTTCTGCACACACACTCCATGTATGATCTCATAGAACATTATTTTAAACCATTTAAATGCTTGTTCTGCACACACAGACCATGCATGATCACATAGAACATTATATTAAACCATTTAAATGCTTGTTCTGCACACACATTCCATGCATGATCTCATAATACATTATTTTAAACCATTTAAATGCTTGTTCTTCACACACAGTCGATGCATGATCTCATAGAACATTATTTTAAACCATTTAAATGCTTGTTCTACACACACATTCCATGCATGATCTCATAATACATTATTTTAAACCATTTAAATGCTTGTTCTTCACACACAGTCGATGCATGATCTCATAGAACATTATTTTAAACCATTTAAATGCTTGTTCTACACACACACTCCATGTATGATCTCATAGAACATTATTTTAAACCATTTAAGTGCTTGTTCTTCACACACAGTCGATGCATGATCTCATAGAACATTATTTTAATCCATTTAAATGCTTGTTCTGCACACACAGCCCATGCGCGATCACATAGAACATTATTTTAATCCATTTAAATGCTTTTCTGCACACACAGCCCATGCGCGATCACATAGAACATTATTTTAATCCATTTAAATGCTTTTCTGCACACACAGCCCATGCGCGATCACATAGAACATTATATTAAACCATTTAAATGCTTTTTCTACACACACATTCCATGCATGATCTCATAGAACATTATATTAAACCATTTAAATGCTTTTTCTACACACACATTCCATGCATGATCACATAGAACATTATTTTAAACCATTTAAATGCTTGTTCTTCACACACATTCCATGCATGATCACATAGAACATTATATTAAACCATTTAAATGCTTTTTTTACACACACATTCCATGCATGATCACATAGAACATTATATTAAACCATTTAAATGCTTTTTCTACACACACATTCCATGCATGATCACATAGAACATTATATTAAACCATTTAAATGCTTGTTCTTCACACACATTCCATGCATGATCACATAGAACATTATTTTAAACCATTTAAATGTTTGTTCTGCACACACAGCCCATGCGCGACCTCATAGAACATTATATTAAACCATTTAAATGCTTTTTCTACACACACATTCCATGCATGATCACATAGAACATTATATTAAACCATTTAAATGCTTGTTCTGCACACACATTCCATGCATGATCTCATAGAATATTATTTTAAACCATTTAAATGCTTGTTCTACACACAGAGACGATGCGCGATCACATAGAACATTATATTAAACCATTTAAATGCTTGTTCTTCACACACATTCAATGCATGATCTCATAGAATATTATTTTAAACCATTTAAATGCTTTTTCTACACACACATTCCATGCATGATCACATAGAACATTATTTTAAACCATTTAAATGCTTGTTCTACACACAGAGTCGATGCGCGATCACATAGAACATTATTTTAAACCATTTAAATGCTTGTTCTTCACACACATTCCATGCATGATCACATAGAACATTATTTTAAACCATTTAAATGCTTGTTCTACACACAGAGTCGATGCGCGATCACATAGAACATTATTTTAAACCATTTAAATGCTTGTTCTGCACACACATTCCATGCATGATCTCATAGAATATTATTTTAAACCATTTAAATGCTTGTTCTACACACAGAGACGATGCGCGATCACATAGAACATTATATTAAACCATTTAAATGCTTGTTCTGCACACACAGCCCATGCGCGATCACATAGAACATTATATTAAACCATTTAAATGCTTTTTCTACACACACATTCCATGCATGATCACATAGAACATTATATTAAACCATTTAAATGCTTTTTCTACACACACATTCCATGCATGATCACATAGAACATTATTTTAAACCATTTAAATGCTTGTTCTTCACACACATTCCATGCATGATCACATAGAACATTATATTAAACCATTTAAATGCTTTTTCTACACACACATTCAATGCATGATCTCATAGAATATTATTTTAAACCATTTAAATGCTTTTTCTACACACACATTCCATGCATGATCACATAGAACATTATTTTAAACCATTTAAATGCTTGTTCTACACACACAGACCATGCATGATCACATAGTACATTATTTTAAACCATTTAAATGTTTGTTCTGCACACACAGCCCATGCGCGATCACATATTACATTATTTTAAACCATTTAAGTGCTTGTTCTACACACACAGACCATGCATGATCTCATAGAACATTATTTTAAACCATTTAAATGCTTGTTCTGCACACACAGCCCATGCATGATCTCATAGAACATTATTTTAAACCATTTAAATGCTTGTTCTTCACACACAGACCATGCGCGATCTCATAGTACATTATTTTAAACCATTTAAATGCTTGTTCTTCACACACATTCCATGCATGATCTCATAGAACATTATTTTAAACCATTTAAATGCTTGTTCTGCACACACAGCCCATGCATGATCTCATAGAACATTATTTTAAACCATTTAAGTGCTTGTTCTGCACACACAGCCCATGCGCGATCACATATTACATTATTTTAAACCATTTAAGTGCTTGTTCTACACACACAGACCATGCATGATCACATAGTACATTATTTTAAACCATTTAAATGCTTGTTCTACACACACATTCCATGCATGATCTCATAGAACATTATTTTAAACCATTTAAATGCTTGTTCTGCACACACAGACCATGCGCGATCACATGGAACATTATTTTAAACCATTTAAATGCTTGTTCTGCACACACAGACCATGCGCGATCACATGGAACATTATTTTAAACCATTTAAGTGCTTGTTCTACACACACACTCCATGTATGATCTCATAGAACATTATTTTAAACCATTTAAGTGCTTGTTCTACACACACACTCCATGTATGATCTCATAGAACATTATTTTAAACCATTTAAATGCTTGTTCTTCACACACAGTCGATGCATGATCTCATAGAACATTATTTTAAACCATTTAAGTGCTTGTTCTACACACACAGTCCATGCATGATCTCATAGTACATTATTTTAAACCATTTAAATGTTTGTTCTGCACACACAGCCCATGCATGATCTCATAATACATTATTTTAAACCATTTAAATGCTTGTTCTGCACACACACTCCATGTATGATCTCATAGAACATTATTTTAAACCATTTAAATGCTTTTTCTACACACACAGTCCATGTATGATCTCATAGAATATTATTTTAAACCATTTAAATGCTTTTTCTACACACACAGCCCATGCGCGATCTCATAGAACATTATTTTAAACCATTTAAGTGCTTGTTCTACACACACAGTCGATGCATGATCTCATAGAATATTATTTTAATCCATTTAAATGCTTGTTCTGCACACACACTCCATGTATGATCTCATAGAACATTATTTTAAACCATTTAAATGCTTTTTCTACACACACAGTCCATGTATGATCTCATAGAATATTATTTTAAACCATTTAAATGCTTTTTCTACACACACAGCCCATGCGCGATCTCATAGAACATTATTTTAAACCATTTAAGTGCTTGTTCTACACACACAGTCGATGCATGATCTCATAGAATATTATTTTAATCCATTTAAATGCTTGTTCTGCACACACACTCCATGTATGATCTCATAGAACATTATTTTAATCCATTTAAATGCTTGTTCTGCACACACAGCCCATGCGCGATCACATAGTACATTATTTTAATCCATTTAAATGCTTGTTCTGCACACACACTCCATGTATGATCTCATAGAACATTATTTTAATCCATTTAAATGCTTGTTCTGCACACACACTCCATGTATGATCTCATAGAACATTATTTTAATCCATTTAAATGTTTGTTCTGCACACACAGCCCATGCATGATCACATAGAACATTATTTTAAACCATTTAAATGCTTGTTCTGCACACACACTCCATGTATGATCTCATAGAACATTATATTAAACCATTTAAATGCTTTTTCTACACACACATTCCATGCATGATCACATAGAACATTATATTAAACCATTTAAATGCTTTTTCTACACACACATTCCATGTATGATCTCATAGAACATTATTTTAAACCATTTAAATGCTTGTTCTGCACACACAGTCCATGCGCGATCACATAGAACATTATTTTAATCCATTTAAATGTTTGTTCTTCACACACATTCCATGCATGATCTCATAATACATTATTTTAAACCATTTAAATGTTTGTTCTGCACACACACTCCATGTATGATCTCATAGAACATTATTTTAAACCATTTAAATGTTTGTTCTGCACACACATTCCATGCATGATCTCATAGAACATTATTTTAAACCATTTAAATGCTTGTTCTACACACACACTCCATGTATGATCTCATAGAACATTATTTTAAACCATTTAAATGCTTTTTCTACACACACATTCCATGCATGATCACATAGAACATTATTTTAAACCATTTAAATGCTTGTTCTGCACACACAGTCGATGCATGATCTCATAGAACATTATATTAAACCATTTAAATGCTTGTTCTGCACACACACTCCATGTATGATCTCATAGAACATTATTTTAAACCATTTAAATGTTTGTTCTGCACACACATTTCATGCATGATCTCATAGAACATTATTTTAAACCATTTAAATGTTTGTTCTGCACACACAGTCGATGCATGATCTCATAGAACATTATATTAAACCATTTAAATGCTTGTTCTGCACACACATTCCATGCGCGATCTCATAATACATTATTTTAAACCATTTAAATGTTTGTTCTGCACACACACAGTCCATGTATGATCTCATAGAATATTATTTTAAACCATTTAAATGCTTTTTCTGCACACACAGTCCATGCGCGATCACATAGAACATTATTTTAAACCATTTAAATGCTTGTTCTTCACACACATTCCATGCATGATCTCATAAAACATTATTTTAAACCATTTAAGTGCTTGTTCTACACACACAGTCGATGCATGATCTCATAGAATATTATTTTAATCCATTTAAATGCTTGTTCTGCACACACAGCCCATGCATGATCACATAGTACATTATTTTAATCCATTTAAATGCTTGTTCTGCACACACACTTTATGTATGATCTCATAGAACATTATTTTAAACCATTTAAATGCTTGTTCTGCACACACATTCCATGCATGATCTCATAATACATTATTTTAAACCATTTAAATGTTTGTTCTGCACACACAGCCCATGCATGATCTCATAATACATTATTTTAAACCATTTAAATGCTTTTTCTACACACACATTCCATGCATGATCACATAGAACATTATTTTAAACCATTTAAATGCTTTTTCTACACACACATTCCATGCATGATCTCATAATACATTATTTTAAACCATTTAAATGTTTGTTCTGCACACACACAGTCCATGTATGATCTCATAGAACATTATTTTAAACCATTTAAATGTTTGTTCTTCACACACAGTCCATGCGCGATCTCATAATACATTATTTTAAACCATTTAAATGCTTGTTCTGCACACACAGCCCATGCGCGATCTCATAGAACATTATTTTAATCCATTTAAATGTTTGTTCTGCACACACAGTCCATGCGCGATCTCATAATACATTATTTTAAACCATTTAAATGCTTGTTCTGCACACACAGCCCATGCGCGATCTCATAGAACATTATTTTAATCCATTTAAATGTTTGTTCTGCACACACATTCCATGCATGATCTCATAATACATTATTTTAAACCATTTAAATGTTTGTTCTGCACACACATTCCATGCATGATCTCATAGAACATTATTTTAAACCATTTAAATGCTTGTTCTGCACACACAGCCCATGCGCGATCACATAGAACATTATTTTAAACCATTTAAATGCTTGTTCTACACACACACTCCATGTATGATCTCATAGAACATTATTTTAAACCATTTAAATGTTTGTTCTGCACACACATTCCATGCATGATCTCATAGAACATTATTTTAAACCATTTAAATGCTTGTTCTGCACACACACTCCATGTATGATCTCATAGAACATTATTTTAAACCATTTAAATGTTTGTTCTGCACACACATTCCATGCATGATCACATAGAACATTATTTTAAACCATTTAAATGCTTGTTCTACACACACACTCCATGTATGATCTCATAGAACATTATTTTAAACCATTTAAATGCTTGTTCTTCACACACAGTCGATGCATGATCTCATAGAACATTATTTTAAACCATTTAAATGCTTGTTCTTCACACACAGTCGATGCATGATCTCATAGAACATTATTTTAATCCATTTAAATGCTTGTTCTGCACACACAGCCCATGTATGATCTCATAGAACATTATTTTAATCCATTTAAATGCTTGTTCTGCACACACAGCCCATGCATGATCTCATAGAACATTATTTTCATCCATTTAAATGCTTTTCTGCACACACAGCCCATGCGCGATCACATAGAACATTATTTTAATCCATTTAAATGCTTTTCTGCACACACAGCCCATGCGCGATCACATAGAACATTATATTAAACCATTTAAATGCTTTTTCTACACACACATTCCATGCATGATCTCATAATACATTATTTTAAACCATTTAAATGTTTGTTCTGCACACACACAGTCCATGTATGATCTCATAGAACATTATTTTAAACCATTTAAATGCTTGTTCTGCACACACAGCCCATGCGCGATCACATAGAACATTATTTTAAACCATTTAAATGCTTGTTCTGCACACACACTCCATGTATGATCTCATAGAACATTATTTTAAACCATTTAAATGCTTTTTCTACACACACATTCCATGCATGATCACATAGAACATTATTTTAAACCATTTAAATGCTTTTTCTACACACACATTCCATGCATGATCTCATAATACATTATTTTAAACCATTTAAATGTTTGTTCTGCACACACACAGTCCATGTATGATCTCATAGAACATTATTTTAAACCATTTAAATGCTTGTTCTGTACACACAGCCCATGCATGATCTCATAATACATTATTTTAAACCATTTAAATGCTTTTTCTACACACACATTCCATGCATGATCACATAGAACATTATTTTAAACCATTTAAATGCTTGTTCTGCACACACAGACCATGCATGATCACATAGAACATTATATTAAACCATTTAAATGCTTTTTCTACACACACATTCCATGCATGATCTCATAATACATTATTTTAAACCATTTAAATGTTTGTTCTGCACACACACAGTCCATGTATGATCTCATAGAACATTATTTTAAACCATTTAAATGCTTGTTCTGCACACACAGCCCATGCGCGATCACATAGAACATTATTTTAAACCATTTAAATGCTTGTTCTACACACACACTCCATGTATGATCTCATAGAACATTATTTTAAACCATTTAAATGCTTGTTCTTCACACACAGTCGATGCATGATCTCATAGAACATTATTTTAAACCATTTAAATGCTTGTTCTTCACACACAGTCGATGCATGATCTCATAGAACATTATTTTAAACCATTTAAATGCTTGTTCTGCACACACAGCCCATGCGCGATCACATAGAACATTATTTTAATCCATTTAAATGCTTTTCTGCACACACAGCCCATGCGCGATCACATAGAACATTATTTTAATCCATTTAAATGCTTTTCTGCACACACAGCCCATGCGCGATCACATAGAACATTATTTTAATCCATTTAAATGCTTTTCTGCACACACAGCCCATGCGCGATCACATAGAACATTATATTAAACCATTTAAATGCTTGTTCTGCACACACATTCCATGCATGATCTCATAGAACATTATATTAAACCATTTAAATGCTTTTTCTACACACACATTCCATGCATGATCACATAGAACATTATATTAAACCATTTAAATGCTTGTTCTGCACACACATTCCATGCATGATCTCATAGAACATTATATTAAACCATTTAAATGCTTTTTCTACACACACATTCCATGCATGATCACATAGAACATTATTTTAAACCATTTAAATGCTTGTTCTACACACACACTCCATGTATGATCTCATAGAACATTATTTTAAACCATTTAAATGTTTGTTCTGCACACACATTCCATGCATGATCTCATAGTACATTATTTTAAACCATTTAAATGCTTTTTCTACACACACATTCCATGCATGATCTCATAGAACATTATTTTAAACCATTTAAATGCTTGTTCTGCACACACAGCCCATGCGCGATCTCATAGTACATTATTTTAAACCATTTAAAGTGCTTGTTCTTCACACACATTCCATGCATGATCTCATAGAACATTATTTTAAACCATTTAAATGCTTGTTCTGCACACACAGCCCATGCATGATCTCATAGTACATTATTTTAAACCATTTAAATGCTTGTTCTGCACACACAGACCATGCATGATCTCATAGAACATTATTTTAAAGCATTTAACTGCTTGTTCTACACACACATTCCATGCATGATCTCATAGAACATTATTTTAAACCATTTAAATGCTTGTTCTACACACACAGTCCATGTATGATCTCATAGAACATTATTTTAAACCATTTAAATGCTTGTTCTACACACACAGCCCATGCATGATCTCATAAAACATTATTTTAAACCATTTAAATGTTTGTTCTTCACACACAGCCCATGCATGATCTCATAAAACATTATTTTAAACCATTTAAAGTGCTTGTTCTTCACACACATTCCATGCATGATCTCATAGTACATTATTTTAAACCATTTAAATGCTTGTTCTGCACACACAGCCCATGCATGATCTCATAGAACATTATTTTAAACCATTTAAATGCTTGTTCTGCACACACAGTCGATGCATGATCTCATAGTACATTATTTTAAACCATTTAAAGTGCTTGTTCTTCACACACATTCCATGCATGATCTCATAGAACATTATTTTAAAGCATTTAAGTGCTTGTTCTACACACACATTCCATGCATGATCTCATAGAACATTATTTTAAACCATTTAAATGCTTGTTCTACACACACACTCCATGTATGATCTCATAGAACATTATTTTAAACCATTTAAATGCTTGTTCTTCACACACAGCCCATGCATGATCTCATAAAACATTATTTTAAACCATTTAAAGTGCTTGTTCTTCACACACAGCCCATGCATGATCTCATAAAACATTATTTTAAACCATTTAAATGCTTGTTCTGCACACACAGCCCATGCATGATCTCATAGAACATTATTTTAAACCATTTAAATGCTTGTTCTGCACACACAGCCCATGCGCGATCACATATTACATTATTTTAAACCATTTAAGTGCTTGTTCTACACACACAGACCATGCATGATCTCATAGAACATTATTTTAAACCATTTAAATGCTTGTTCTGCACACACAGCCCATGCGCGATCACATATTACATTATTTTAAACCATTTAAATGCTTGTTCTGCACACACAGACCATGCGCGATCACATATTGCATTATTTTAAACCATTTAAATGCTTGTTCTACACACACATTCCATGCATGATCTCATAGAACATTATTTTAAACCATTTAAATGCTTGTTCTGCACACACAGACCATGCGCGATCTCATAGAACATTATTTTAAACCATTTAAAGTGCTTGTTCTTCACACACATTCCATGCATGATCTCATAGAACATTATTTTAAACCATTTAAATGCTTGTTCTGCACACACAGACCATGCGCGATCACATGGAACATTATTTTAAACCATTTAAATGCTTGTTCTGCACACACAGACCATGCATGATCTCATAGAACATTATTTTAAACCATTTAAATGTTTGTTCTACACACACAGACCATGCATGATCTCATAGAACATTATTTTAAACCATTTAAATGCTTGTTCTGCACACACAGACCATGCGCGATCACATATTACATTATTTTAAACCATTTAAGTGCTTGTTCTACACACACATTCCATGCATGATCTCATAGAACATTATTTTAAACCATTTAAATGCTTGTTCTGCACACACAGACCATGCGCGATCACATGGAACATTATTTTAAACCATTTAAATGCTTGTTCTGCACACACAGCCCATGCACGATCACATAGAACATTATTTTAAACCATTTAAGTGCTTGTTCTACACACACAGACCATGCATGATCTCATAGAACATTATTTTAAACCATTTAAATGCTTGTTCTGCACACACAGCCCATGCGCGATCACATAGTACATTATTTTAAACCATTTAAATGTTTGTTCTGCACACACAGCCCATGCGCGATCACATATTACATTATTTTAAACCATTTAAATGCTTGTTCTACACACACATTCCATGCATGATCTCATAGAACATTATTTTAAACCATTTAAATGCTTGTTCTGCACACACAGACCATGCGCGATCTCATAGAACATTATTTTAAACCATTTAAATGCTTGTTCTGCACACACAGACCATGCGCGATCACATGGAACATTATTTTAAACCATTTAAATGCTTGTTCTGCACACACAGCCCATGCATGATCTCATAGAACATTATTTTAAACCATTTAAATGCTTGTTCTGCACACACAGCCCATGCGCGATCACATATTACATTATTTTAAACCATTTAAATGCTTGTTCTACACACACATTCCATGCATGATCTCATAGAACATTATTTTAAACCATTTAAATGCTTGTTCTGCACACACAGACCATGCACGATCACATAGAACATTATTTTAAACCATTTAAGTGCTTGTTCTACACACACAGACCATGCATGATCTCATAGAACATTATTTTAAACCATTTAAATGCTTGTTCTGCACACACAGACCATGCACGATCACATAGAACATTATTTTAAACCATTTAAGTGCTTGTTCTACACACACAGACCATGCATGATCTCATAGAACATTATTTTAAACCATTTAAATGCTTGTTCTGCACACACAGCCCATGCGCGATCACATAGAACATTATTTTAAACCATTTAAATGCTTGTTCTGCACACACAGCCCATGCGCGATCACATATTACATTATTTTAAACCATTTAAATGCTTGTTCTACACACACATTCCATGCATGATCTCATAGAACATTATTTTAAACCATTTAAATGCTTGTTCTGCACACACAGACCATGCACGATCACATAGAACATTATTTTAAACCATTTAAGTGCTTGTTCTACACACACAGACCATGCATGATCTCATAGAACATTATTTTAAACCATTTAAATGCTTGTTCTGCACACACAGACCATGCACGATCACATAGAACATTATTTTAAACCATTTAAGTGCTTGTTCTACACACACAGACCATGCATGATCTCATAGAACATTATTTTAAACCATTTAAATGCTTGTTCTGCACACACAGCCCATGCACGATCACATAGAACATTATTTTAAACCATTTAAGTGCTTGTTCTACACACACAGACCATGCATGATCTCATAGAACATTATTTTAAACCATTTAAATGCTTGTTCTGCACACACAGACCATGCGCGATCACATGGAACATTATTTTAAACCATTTAAATGCTTGTTCTTCACACACAGACCATGCATGATCTCATAGAACATTATTTTAAACCATTTAAATGCTTGTTCTGCACACACAGCCCATGCATGATCTCATAGAACATTATTTTAAACCATTTAAATGCTTGTTCTTCACACACAGCCCATGCGCGATCACATGGAACATTATTTTAAACCATTTAAATGCTTGTTCTTCACACACAGACCATGCGCGATCTCATAGTACATTATTTTAAACCATTTAAATGCTTGTTCTTCACACACAGACCATGCGCGATCTCATAGTACATTATTTTAAACCATTTAAATGCTTGTTCTTCACACACATTCCATGCATGATCTCATAGAACATTATTTTAAACCATTTAAATGCTTGTTCTGCACACACAGCCCATGCGCGATCTCATAGTACATTATTTTAAACCATTTAAATGTTTGTTCTACACACACAGCCCATGCATGATCTCATAGAACATTATTTTAAACCATTTAAATGTTTGTTCTGCACACACAGCCCATGCGCGATCACATATTACATTATTTTAATCCATTTAAATGCTTGTTCTACACACACAGCCCATGCATGATCTCATAGAACATTATTTTAAACCATTTAAATGTTTGTTCTGCACACACAGCCCATGCGCGATCACATATTACATTATTTTAAACCATTTAAATGCTTGTTCTGCACACACAGACCATGCGCGATCACATGGAACATTATTTTAAACCATTTAAATGCTTGTTCTGCACACACAGACCATGCGCGATCACATGGAACATTATTTTAAACCATTTAAATGCTTGTTCTTCACACACATTCCATGCATGATCTCATAGAACATTATTTTAAACCATTTAAATGCTTGTTCTGCACACACAGCCCATGCACGATCACATAGAACATTATTTTAAACCATTTAAATGCTTGTTCTGCACACACATTCCATGCATGATCTCATAGAACATTATTTTAAACCATTTAAATGCTTGTTCTGCACACACAGCCCATGCGCGATCACATATTACATTATTTTAAACCATTTAAGTGCTTGTTCTACACACACAGACCATGCATGATCACATAGAACATTATTTTAAACCATTTAAATGCTTGTTCTGCACACACAGCCCATGCGCGATCTCATAGTACATTATTTTAAACCATTTAAATGTTTGTTCTACACACACAGCCCATGCATGATCTCATAGAACATTATTTTAAACCATTTAAATGCTTGTTCTGCACACACAGCCCATGCATGATCTCATAGAACATTATTTTAAACCATTTAAATGTTTGTTCTGCACACACAGCCCATGCGCGATCACATATTACATTATTTTAAACCATTTAAATGCTTGTTCTGCACACACAGACCATGCGCGATCACATGGAACATTATTTTAAACCATTTAAATGCTTGTTCTTCACACACATTCCATGCATAATCTCATAGAACATTATTTTAAACCATTTAAATGCTTGTTCTGCACACACAGCCCATGCGCGATCACATATTACATTATTTTAAACCATTTAAATGTTTGTTCTGCACACACAGACCATGCGCGATCACATAGAACATTATTTTAAACCATTTAAGTGCTTGTTCTGCACACACAGCCCATGCGCGATCACATATTACATTATTTTAAACCATTTAAGTGCTTGTTCTGCACACACAGCCCATGCATGATCACATAGAACATTATTTTAAACCATTTAAATGCTTGTTCTGCACACACAGCCCATGCACGATCACATAGAACATTATTTTAAACCATTTAAATGCTTGTTCTGCACACACAGCCCATGCGCGATCACATATTACATTATTTTAAACCATTTAAATGTTTGTTCTGCACACACAGACCATGCGCGATCACATATTACATTATTTTAAACCATTTAAGTGCTTGTTCTGCACACACAGCCCATGCGCGATCACATATTACATTATTTTAAACCATTTAAATGCTTGTTCTGCACACACAGCCCATGCACGATCACATAGAACATTATTTTAATCCATTTAAATGTTTGTTCTTCACACACATTCCATGCATGATCTCATAATACATTATTTTAAACCATTTAAATGTTTGTTCTGCACACACAGACCATGCATGATCTCATAGTACATCATTTTAAACCATTTAAATGTTTGTTCTGCACACACAGACCATGCATGATCTCATAGTACATCATTTTAAACCATTTAAATGTTTGTTCTGCACACACAGCCCATGCGCGATCACATATTACATTATTTTAAACCATTTAAATGCTTGTTCTGCACACACAGCCCATGCACGATCACATAGAACATTATTTTAAACCATTTAAATGCTTTTTCTGCACACACAGTCGATGCGCGATCACATAGAACATTATTTTAATCCATTTAAATGTTTGTTCTTCACACACATTCCATGCATGATCTCATAATACATTATTTTAAACCATTTAAATGTTTGTTCTTCACACACATTCCATGCATGATCACATAGAACATTATTTTAAACCATTTAAATGCTTGTTCTACACACACACTCCATGTATGATCTCATAGAACATTATTTTAAACCATTTAAATGTTTGTTCTGCACACACAGTCGATGCGCGATCACATAAAACATTATTTTAAACCATTTAAATGTTTGTTCTGCACACACAGTCGATGCGCGATCACATAAAACATTATTTTAAACCATTTAAATGTTTGTTCTGCACACACATTCCATGCATGATCACATAGAACATTATTTTAAACCATTTAAATGTTTGTTCTGCACACACATTCCATGCATGATCTCATAGAACATTATTTTAAACCATTTAAATGTTTGTTCTGCACACACAGTCGATGCGCGATCACATAAAACATTATTTTAAACCATTTAAATGTTTGTTCTGCACACACATTCCATGCATGATCTCATAGAACATTATTTTAAACCATTTAAATGTTTGTTCTGCACACACAGTCGATGCGCGATCACATAAAACATTATTTTAAACCATTTAAATGCTTGTTCTGCACACACAGTCGATGCGCGATCACATAAAACATTATTTTAAACCATTTAAATGCTTTTTCTGCACACACAGTCGATGCGCGATCACATAGAACATTATATTAAACCATTTAAATGCTTTTTCTACACACACATTCCATGCATGATCACATAGAACATTATATTAAACCATTTAAATGCTTTTTCTACACACACATTCCATGTATGATCTCATAGAACATTATATTAAACCATTTAAATGCTTGTTCTGCACACACATTCCATGCACGATCATATAGTACATTATTTTAAACCATTTAAATGCTTTTTCTGCACACACAGTCGATGCGCGATCACATAGAACATTATATTAAACCATTTAAATGCTTTTTCTACACACACATTCCATGCATGATCACATAGAACATTATATTAAACCATTTAAATGCTTTTTCTACACACACATTCCATGTATGATCTCATAGAACATTATTTTAAACCATTTAAATGCTTGTTCTGCACACACATTCCATGCACGATCATATAGAACATTATTTTAAACCATTTAAATGCTTGTTCTGCACACACAGTCCATGCATGATCTCATAGTACATTATTTTAATCCATTTAAATGCTTGTTCTGCACACACAGCCCATGCATGATCTCATAGAACATTATTTTAAACCATTTAAATGCTTTTTCTACACACACATTCCATGCATGATCACATAGAACATTATATTAAACCATTTAAATGCTTTTTCTACACACACAGTCCATGTATGATCTCATAGAATATTATTTTAAACCATTTAAATGCTTGTTCTTCACACACATTCCATGCATGATCTCATAAAACATTATTTTAAACCATTTAAGTGCTTGTTCTGCACACACACTCCATGTATGATCTCATAGAACATTATTTTAAACCATTTAAATGCTTTTTCTACACACACATTCCATGCATGATCACATAGAACATTATATTAAACCATTTAAATGCTTTTTCTACACACACAGTCCATGTATGATCTCATAGAATATTATTTTAAACCATTTAAATGCTTTTTCTGCACACACAGTCCATGCGCGATCACATAGAACATTATTTTAAACCATTTAAATGCTTGTTCTTCACACACATTCCATGCATGATCTCATAAAACATTATTTTAAACCATTTAAGTGCTTGTTCTACACACACAGTCGATGCATGATCTCATAGAATATTATTTTAATCCATTTAAATGCTTGTTCTGCACACACACTCCATGTATGATCTCATAGAACATTATTTTAATCCATTTAAATGCTTGTTCTGCACACACAGCCCATGCATGATCTCATAATACATTATTTTAAACCATTTAAATGCTTGTTCTGCACACACACTCCATGTATGATCTCATAGAACATTATTTTAAACCATTTAAATGCTTGTTCTGCACACACACTCCATGTATAATCTCATAGAACATTATTTTAATCCATTTAAATGCTTGTTCTGCACACACAGCCCATGCATGATCTCATAATACATTATTTTAAACCATTTAAATGCTTGTTCTGCACACACACTCCATGTATGATCTCATAGAACATTATTTTAAACCATTTAAATGCTTGTTCTGCACACACACTCCATGTATGATCTCATAGAACATTATTTTAAACCATTTAAATGCTTGTTCTGCACACACAGCCCATGCATGATCTCATAATACATTATTTTAAACCATTTAAATGCTTTTTCTACACACACATTCCATGCATGATCACATAGAACATTATTTTAAACCATTTAAATGCTTTTTCTACACACACATTCCATGCATGATCTCATAATACATTATTTTAAACCATTTAAATGTTTGTTCTGCACACACAGTCCATGCATGATCTCATAATACATTATTTTAAACCATTTAAATGTTTGTTCTGCACACACATTCCATGCATGATCTCATAATACATTATTTTAAACCATTTAAATGTTTGTTCTGCACACACAGTCCATGCATGATCACATAATACATTATTTTAAACCATTTAAATGCTTGTTCTTCACACACATTCCATGCATGATCACATAGAACATTATTTTAAACCATTTAAATGCTTTTTCTACACACACATTCCATGCATGATCTCATAATACATTATTTTAAACCATTTAAATGTTTGTTCTGCACACACAGTCCATGCATGATCTCATAATACATTATTTTAAACCATTTAAATGCTTGTTCTTCACACACATTCCATGCATGATCACATAGAACATTATTTTAAACCATTTAAATGCTTGTTCTGCACACACACTCCATGTATGATCTCATAGAACATTATTTTAATCCATTTAAATGCTTGTTCTGCACACACACTCCATGTATGATCTCATAGAACATTATTTTAAACCATTTAAATGTTTGTTCTACACACACATTCCATGCATGATCTCATAATACATTATTTTAAACCATTTAAATGTTTGTTCTTCACACACATTCCATGCATGATCTCATAATACATTATTTTAAACCATTTAAATGTTTGTTCTACACACACACTCCATGTATGATCTCATAGAACATTATTTTAAACCATTTAAATGCTTGTTCTGCACACACATTCCATGCATGATCACATAGAACATTATTTTAAACCATTTAAATGCTTGTTCTACACACACATTCCATGCATGATCTCATAGAACATTATTTTAAACCATTTAAATGCTTGTTCTACACACACACTCCATGTATGATCTCATAGAACATTATTTTAAACCATTTAAATGCTTGTTCTGCACACACAGCCCATGCGCGATCACATAGAACATTATTTTAAACCATTTAAGTGCTTGTTCTACACACACACTCCATGTATGATCTCATAGAACATTATTTTAAACCATTTAAGTGCTTGTTCTACACACACACTCCATGTATGATCTCATAGAACATTATTTTAAACCATTTAAATGCTTGTTCTGCACACACAGACCATGTATGATCTCATAGAACATTATTTTAAACCATTTAAGTGCTTGTTCTACACACACACTCCATGTATGATCTCATAGAACATTATTTTAAACCATTTAAATGCTTGTTCTACACACACACTCCATGTATGATCTCATAGAACATTATTTTAAACCATTTAAGTGCTTGTTCTACACACACACTCCATGCATGATCTCATAGAACATTATTTTAAACCATTTAAGTGCTTGTTCTACACACACACTCCATGTATGATCTCATAGAACATTATTTTAAACCATTTAAATGCTTGTTCTTCACACACAGTCGATGCATGATCTCATAGAACATTATTTTAAACCATTTAAATGCTCGTTCTTCACACACAGTCGATGCATGATCTCATAGAACATTATTTTAATCCATTTAAATGCTTGTTCTGCACACACAGCCCATGCATGATCTCATAGAACATTATTTTAATCCATTTAAATGCTTGTTCTGCACACACAGCCCATGCATGATCTCATAGAACATTATTTTAATCCATTTAAATGCTTTTCTGCACACACAGCCCATGCGCGATCACATAGAACATTATATTAAACCATTTAAATGCTTGTTCTTCACACACATTCCATGCATGATCTCATAAAACATTATTTTAAACCATTTAAGTGCTTGTTCTGCACACACAGCCCATGCATGATCTCATAGTACATTATTTTAAACCATTTAAATGTTTGTTCTGCACACACAGCCCATGCATGATCTCATAATACATTATTTTAAACCATTTAAATGCTTGTTCTGCACACACAGTCCATGTATGATCTCATAGAATATTATTTTAAACCATTTAAATGCTTTTTCTACACACACAGCCCATGCGCGATCTCATAGAACATTATTTTAATCCATTTAAATGTTTGTTCTGCACACACAGTCCATGCGCGATCACATAGAACATTATTTTAAACCATTTAAATGCTTGTTCTGCACACACACTCCATGTATGATCTCATAGAACATTATTTTAATCCATTTAAATGCTTGTTCTGCACACACAGCCCATGCGCGATCACATAGTACATTATTTTAATCCATTTAAATGCTTGTTCTGCACACACACTCCATGTATGATCTCATAGAACATTATTTTAATCCATTTAAATGCTTGTTCTGCACACACACTCCATGTATGATCTCATAGAACATTATTTTAATCCATTTAAATGCTTGTTCTGCACACACAGTCCATGTATGATCTCATAGAACATTATTTTAATCCATTTAAATGTTTGTTCTGCACACACAGCCCATGCGCGATCACATAGTACATTATTTTAATCCATTTAAATGCTTGTTCTGCACACACACTCCATGTATGATCTCATAGAACATTATTTTAAACCATTTAAATGCTTGTTCTGCACACACATTCCATGCATGATCACATAGAACATTATTTTAAACCATTTAAATGTTTGTTCTACACACACATTCCATGCATGATCTCATAATACATTATTTTAAACCATTTAAATGTTTGTTCTTCACACACATTCCATGCATGATCTCATAATACATTATTTTAAACCATTTAAATGTTTGTTCTACACAAACACTCCATGTATGATCTCATAGAACATTATTTTAAACCATTTAAATGCTTGTTCTGCACACACATTCCATGCATGATCACATAGAACATTATTTTAAACCATTTAAATGCTTGTTCTACACACACATTCCATGCATGATCTCATAGAACATTATTTTAAACCATTTAAATGCTTGTTCTACACACACATTCCATGCATGATCTCATAGAACATTATTTTAAACCATTTAAATGCTTGTTCTACACACACACTCCATGTATGATCTCATAGAACATTATTTTAAACCATTTAAATGCTTGTTCTGCACACACAGCCCATGCGCGATCACATAGAACATTATTTTAAACCATTTAAGTGCTTGTTCTACACACACACTCCATGTATGATCTCATAGAACATTATTTTAAACCATTTAAATGCTTGTTCTACACACACACTCCATGCATGATCTCATAGAACATTATTTTAAACCATTTAAGTGCTTGTTCTACACACACACTCCATGTATGATCTCATAGAACATTATTTTAAACCATTTAAATGCTTGTTCTACACACACACTCCATGCATGATCTCATAGAACATTATTTTAATCCATTTAAATGCTTGTTCTGCACACACAGCCCATGCATGATCTCATAGAACATTATTTTAATCCATTTAAATGCTTGTTCTGCACACACTGCCCATGCATGATCTCATAGAACATTATTTTAATCCATTTAAATGCTTTTCTGCACACACAGCCCATGCGCGATCACATAGAACATTATTTTAATCCATTTAAATGCTTTTCTGCACACACAGCCCATGCGCGATCACATAGAACATTATATTAAACCATTTAAATGCTTGTTCTTCACACACATTCCATGCATGATCTCATAAAACATTATTTTAAACCATTTAAGTGCTTGTTCTACACACACAGTCCATGCATGATCTCATAGTACATTATTTTAAACCATTTAAATGTTTGTTCTGCACACACAGCCCATGCATGATCTCATAATACATTATTTTAAACCATTTAAATGCTTGTTCTGCACACACAGTCCATGTATGATCTCATAGAATATTATTTTAAACCATTTAAGTGCTTGTTCTACACACACAGTCCATGCATGATCTCATAGTACATTATTTTAAACCATTTAAATGTTTGTTCTGCACACACAGCCCATGCATGATCTCATAATACATTATTTTAAACCATTTAAATGCTTGTTCTGCACACACAGTCCATGTATGATCTCATAGAATATTATTTTAAACCATTTAAATGCTTTTTCTACACACACAGCCCATGCGCGATCTCATAGAACATTATTTTAATCCATTTAAATGTTTGTTCTGCACACACAGTCCATGCGCGATCACATAGAACATTATTTTAAACCATTTAAATGCTTGTTCTGCACACACACTCCATGTATGATCTCATAGAACATTATTTTAATCCATTTAAATGCTTGTTCTGCACACACAGCCCATGCGCGATCACATAGTACATTATTTTAATCCATTTAAATGCTTGTTCTGCACACACACTCCATGTATGATCTCATAGAACATTATTTTAATCCATTTAAATGCTTGTTCTGCACACACAGTCCATGTATGATCTCATAGAACATTATTTTAATCCATTTAAATGTTTGTTCTGCACACACAGCCCATGCGCGATCACATAGTACATTATTTTAATCCATTTAAATGCTTGTTCTGCACACACACTCCATGTATGATCTCATAGAACATTATTTTAAACCATTTAAATGCTTGTTCTACACACACATTCCATGCATGATCACATAGAACATTATTTTAAACCATTTAAATGCTTGTTCTGCACACACACTCCATGTATGATCTCATAGAACATTATATTAAACCATTTAAATGCTTTTTCTACACACACATTCCATGCATGATCACATAGAACATTATTTTAAACCATTTAAATGCTTGTTCTACACACACATTCCATGCATAATCTCATAATACATTATTTTAAACCATTTAAATGTTTGTTCTGCACACACACAGTCCATGTATGATCTCATAGAACATTATTTTAAACCATTTAAATGCTTTTTCTACACACACATTCCATGCATGATCTCATAGTACATTATTTTAATCCATTTAAATGCTTGTTCTGCACACACACTCCATGTATGATCTCATAGAACATTATATTAAACCATTTAAATGCTTTTTCTACACACACATTCCATGCATAATCTCATAATACATTATTTTAAACCATTTAAATGTTTGTTCTGCACACACACAGTCCATGTATGATCTCATAGAACATTATTTTAAACCATTTAAATGCTTTTTCTACACACACATTCCATGCATGATCTCATAATACATTATTTTAAACCATTTAAATGTTTGTTCTGCACACACACAGTCCATGCGCGATCACATAGAACATTATTTTAATCCATTTAAATGTTTGTTCTTCACACACATTCCATGCATGATCTCATAATACATTATTTTAAACCATTTAAATGTTTGTTCTGCACACACACTCCATGCATGATCTCATAGAACATTATTTTAAACCATTTAAATGCTTGTTCTACACACACACTCCATGTATGATCTCATAGAACATTATTTTAAACCATTTAAATGCTTGTTCTGCACACACACTCCATGTATGATCTCATAGAACATTATTTTAAACCATTAAAATGTTTGTTCTGCACACACATTCCATGCATGATCTCATAGAACATTATTTTAAACCATTTAAATGCTTGTTCTACACACACACTCCATGTATGATCTCATAGAACATTATTTTAAACCATTTAAATGTTTGTTCTGCACACACAGTCGATGCATGATCTCATAGAATATTATTTTAAACCATTTAAATGCTTTTTCTGCACACACAGTCCATGCATGATCTCATAAAACATTATTTTAAACCATTTAAGTGCTTGTTCTACACACACAGTCGATGCATGATCTCATAGAATATTATTTTAATCCATTTAAATGCTTGTTCTGCACACACACTCCATGTATGATCTCATAGAACATTATTTTAATCCATTTAAATGCTTGTTCTGCACACACACTCCATGTATAATCTCATAGAACATTATTTTAATCCATTTAAATGCTTGTTCTGCACACACAGCCCATGCATGATCACATAGTACATTATTTTAATCCATTTAAATGCTTGTTCTGCACACACACTTTATGTATGATCTCATAGAACATTATTTTAAACCATTTAAATGCTTGTTCTGCACACACATTCCATGCATGATCACATAGAACATTATTTTAAACCATTTAAATGCTTGTTCTGCACACACAGCCCATGCATGATCTCATAATACATTATTTTAAACCATTTAAATGCTTTTTCTACACACACATTCCATGCATGATCACATAGAACATTATTTTAAACCATTTAAATGTTTGTTCTGCACACACACAGTCCATGTATGATCTCATAGAACATTATTTTAAACCATTTAAATGCTTGTTCTGCACACACAGCCCATGCGCGATCTCATAGAACATTATTTTAATCCATTTAAATGTTTGTTCTGCACACACAGTCCATGCGCGATCACATAGAACATTATTTTAATCCATTTAAATGTTTGTTCTTCACACACATTCCATGCATGATCTCATAATACATTATTTTAAACCATTTAAATGTTTGTTCTTCACACACATTCCATGCATGATCTCATAATACATTATTTTAAACCATTTAAATGTTTGTTCTGCACACACACTCCATGCATGATCACATAGAACATTATTTTAAACCATTTAAATGCTTGTTCTGCACACACAGCCCATGCATGATCTCATAATACATTATTTTAAACCATTTAAATGTTTGTTCTGCACACACACTCCATGCATGATCACATAGAACATTATTTTAAACCATTTAAATGTTTGTTCTTCACACACATTCCATGCATGATCTCATAATACATTATTTTAAACCATTTAAATGTTTGTTCTGCACACACACTCCATGCATGATCACATAGAACATTATTTTAAACCATTTAAATGCTTGTTCTGCACACACAGCCCATGCATGATCTCATAATACATTATTTTAAACCATTTAAATGCTTTTTCTACACACACATTCCATGCATGATCACATAGAACATTATTTTAAACCATTTAAATGTTTGTTCTGCACACACACAGTCCATGTATGATCTCATAGAACATTATTTTAAACCATTTAAATGTTTGTTCTGCACACACAGTCCATGCGCGATCACATAGAACATTATTTTAATCCATTTAAATGTTTGTTCTTCACACACATTCCATGCATGATCTCATAATACATTATTTTAAACCATTTAAATGTTTGTTCTTCACACACATTCCATGCATGATCTCATAATACATTATTTTAAACCATTTAAATGTTTGTTCTGCACACACAGCCCATGCGCGATCACATAGAACATTATTTTAAACCATTTAAATGCTTGTTCTACACACACACTCCATGTATGATCTCATAGAACATTATTTTAAACCATTTAAATGTTTGTTCTGCACACACATTCCATGCATGATCTCATAGAACATTATTTTAAACCATTTAAATGCTTGTTCTACACACACACTCCATGTATGATCTCATAGAACATTATTTTAAACCATTTAAATGTTTGTTCTGCACACACATTCCATGCATGATCACATAGAACATTATTTTAAACCATTTAAATGCTTGTTCTACACACACACTCCATGTATGATCTCATAGAACATTATTTTAAACCATTTAAATGCTTGTTCTACACACACACTCCATGTATGATCTCATAGAACATTATTTTAAACCATTTAAATGCTTGTTCTACACACACACTCCATGCATGATCTCATAGAACATTATTTTAAACCATTTAAGTGCTTGTTCTACACACACACTCCATGTATGATCTCATAGAACATTATTTTAAACCATTTAAATGCTTGTTCTTCACACACAGTCGATGCATGATCTCATAGAACATTATTTTAAACCATTTAAATGCTTGTTCTTCACACACAGTCGATGCATGATCTCATAGAACATTATTTTAAACCATTTAAATGCTTGTTCTGCACACACAGCCCATGCATGATCTCATAGAACATTATTTTCATCCATTTAAATGCTTTTCTGCACACACAGCCCATGCGCGATCACATAGAACATTATATTAAACCATTTAAATGCTTGTTCTTCACACACATTCCATGCATGATCTCATAAAACATTATTTTAAACCATTTAAATGTTTGTTCTGCACACACATTCCATGCATGATCACATAGAACATTATTTTAAACCATTTAAGTGCTTGTTCTACACACACAGTCCATGCATGATCTCATAGTACATTATTTTAAACCATTTAAATGTTTGTTCTGCACACACAGCCCATGCATGATCTCATAATACATTATTTTAAACCATTTAAATGTTTGTTCTGCACACACAGCCCATGCATGATCTCATAATACATTATTTTAAACCATTTAAATGCTTTTTCTACACACACAGTCCATGTATGATCTCATAGAATATTATTTTAAACCATTTAAATGCTTTTTCTACACACACAGCCCATGCGCGATCACATAGAACATTATTTTAAACCATTTAAATGCTTGTTCTTCACACACATTCCATGCATGATCTCATAAAACATTATTTTAAACCATTTAAGTGCTTGTTCTACACACACAGTCGATGTATGATCTCATAGAACATTATTTTAATCCATTTAAATGCTTGTTCTGCACACACACTCCATGTATGATCTCATAGAACATTATTTTAATCCATTTAAATGCTTGTTCTGCACACACAGCCCATGCGCGATCACATAGTACATTATTTTAATCCATTTAAATGCTTGTTCTGCACACACACTCCATGTATGATCTCATAGAACATTATTTTAAACCATTTAAATGCTTGTTCTGCACACACAGACCATGCATGATCACATAGAACATTATATTAAACCATTTAAATGCTTGTTCTGCACACACATTCCATGCATGATCTCATAATACATTATTTTAAACCATTTAAATGCTTGTTCTTCACACACAGTCGATGCATGATCTCATAGAACATTATTTTAAACCATTTAAATGCTTGTTCTACACACACATTCCATGCATGATCTCATAATACATTATTTTAAACCATTTAAATGCTTGTTCTTCACACACAGTCGATGCATGATCTCATAGAACATTATTTTAAACCATTTAAATGCTTGTTCTACACACACACTCCATGTATGATCTCATAGAACATTATTTTAAACCATTTAAGTGCTTGTTCTTCACACACAGTCGATGCATGATCTCATAGAACATTATTTTAATCCATTTAAATGCTTGTTCTGCACACACAGCCCATGCGCGATCACATAGAACATTATTTTAATCCATTTAAATGCTTTTCTGCACACACAGCCCATGCGCGATCACATAGAACATTATTTTAATCCATTTAAATGCTTTTCTGCACACACAGCCCATGCGCGATCACATAGAACATTATATTAAACCATTTAAATGCTTTTTCTACACACACATTCCATGCATGATCTCATAGAACATTATATTAAA
This sequence comes from Rhinogobio ventralis, assembly GCA_039654625.1. Lineage (NCBI taxonomy): Eukaryota > Metazoa > Chordata > Actinopteri > Cypriniformes > Gobionidae > Rhinogobio > Rhinogobio ventralis. The sequence continues at coordinate 39,128,479 of CM077198.1, forward strand.
CCATTTAAATGCTTTTTCTACACACACATTCCATGCATGATCACATAGAACATTATTTTAAACCATTTAAATGCTTGTTCTTCACACACATTCCATGCATGATCACATAGAACATTATATTAAACCATTTAAATGCTTTTTTTACACACACATTCCATGCATGATCACATAGAACATTATATTAAACCATTTAAATGCTTTTTCTACACACACATTCCATGCATGATCACATAGAACATTATATTAAACCATTTAAATGCTTGTTCTTCACACACATTCCATGCATGATCACATAGAACATTATTTTAAACCATTTAAATGTTTGTTCTGCACACACAGCCCATGCGCGACCTCATAGAACATTATATTAAACCATTTAAATGCTTTTTCTACACACACATTCCATGCATGATCACATAGAACATTATATTAAACCATTTAAATGCTTGTTCTGCACACACATTCCATGCATGATCTCATAGAATATTATTTTAAACCATTTAAATGCTTGTTCTACACACAGAGACGATGCGCGATCACATAGAACATTATATTAAACCATTTAAATGCTTTTTCTACACACACATTCCATGCATGATCACATAGAACATTATTTTAAACCATTTAAATGCTTGTTCTTCACACACATTCAATGCATGATCTCATAGAATATTATTTTAAACCATTTAAATGCTTTTTCTACACACACATTCCATGCATGATCACATAGAACATTATTTTAAACCATTTAAATGCTTGTTCTACACACAGAGTCGATGCGCGATCACATAGAACATTATTTTAAACCATTTAAATGCTTGTTCTTCACACACATTCCATGCATGATCACATAGAACATTATTTTAAACCATTTAAATGCTTGTTCTACACACACATTCCATGCATGATCTCATAGAATATTATTTTAAACCATTTAAATGCTTGTTCTACACACAGAGACGATGCGCGATCACATAGAACATTATATTAAACCATTTAAATGCTTGTTCTGCACACACAGCCCATGCGCGATCACATAGAACATTATATTAAACCATTTAAATGCTTTTTCTACACACACATTCCATGCATGATCACATAGAACATTATATTAAACCATTTAAATGCTTTTTCTACACACACATTCCATGCATGATCACATAGAACATTATTTTAAACCATTTAAATGCTTGTTCTTCACACACATTCCATGCATGATCACATAGAACATTATATTAAACCATTTAAATGCTTTTTCTACACACACATTCAATGCATGATCTCATAGAATATTATTTTAAACCATTTAAATGCTTTTTCTACACACACATTCCATGCATGATCACATAGAACATTATTTTAAACCATTTAAATGCTTGTTCTACACACACAGACCATGCATGATCACATAGTACATTATTTTAAACCATTTAAATGTTTGTTCTGCACACACAGCCCATGCGCGATCACATATTACATTATTTTAAACCATTTAAGTGCTTGTTCTACACACACAGACCATGCATGATCTCATAGAACATTATTTTAAACCATTTAAATGCTTGTTCTTCACACACAGACCATGCGCGATCTCATAGTACATTATTTTAAACCATTTAAATGCTTGTTCTTCACACACATTCCATGCATGATCTCATAGAACATTATTTTAAACCATTTAAATGCTTGTTCTGCACACACAGCCCATGCATGATCTCATAGAACATTATTTTAAACCATTTAAATGCTTGTTCTACACACACATTCCATGCATGATCTCATAGAACATTATTTTAAACCATTTAAATGCTTGTTCTGCACACACAGACCATGCGCGATCACATGGAACATTATTTTAAACCATTTAAATGCTTGTTCTGCACACACAGACCATGCGCGATCACATGGAACATTATTTTAAACCATTTAAGTGCTTGTTCTACACACACACTCCATGTATGATCTCATAGAACATTATTTTAAACCATTTAAATGCTTGTTCTTCACACACAGTCGATGCATGATCTCATAGAACATTATTTTAAACCATTTAAATGCTTGTTCTTCACACACAGTCGATGCATGATCTCATAGAACATTATTTTAATCCATTTAAATGCTTGTTCTGCACACACAGCCCATGCATGATCTCATAGAACATTATTTTAAACCATTTAAGTGCTTGTTCTACACACACAGTCCATGCATGATCTCATAGTACATTATTTTAAACCATTTAAATGTTTGTTCTGCACACACAGCCCATGCATGATCTCATAATACATTATTTTAAACCATTTAAATGCTTGTTCTGCACACACACTCCATGTATGATCTCATAGAACATTATTTTAAACCATTTAAATGCTTTTTCTACACACACAGTCCATGTATGATCTCATAGAATATTATTTTAAACCATTTAAATGCTTTTTCTACACACACAGCCCATGCGCGATCTCATAGAACATTATTTTAAACCATTTAAGTGCTTGTTCTACACACACAGTCGATGCATGATCTCATAGAATATTATTTTAATCCATTTAAATGCTTGTTCTGCACACACACTCCATGTATGATCTCATAGAACATTATTTTAAACCATTTAAATGCTTTTTCTACACACACAGTCCATGTATGATCTCATAGAATATTATTTTAAACCATTTAAATGCTTTTTCTACACACACAGCCCATGCGCGATCTCATAGAACATTATTTTAAACCATTTAAGTGCTTGTTCTACACACACAGTCGATGCATGATCTCATAGAATATTATTTTAATCCATTTAAATGCTTGTTCTGCACACACACTCCATGTATGATCTCATAGAACATTATTTTAATCCATTTAAATGCTTGTTCTGCACACACAGCCCATGCGCGATCACATAGTACATTATTTTAATCCATTTAAATGCTTGTTCTGCACACACACTCCATGTATGATCTCATAGAACATTATTTTAAACCATTTAAATGCTTGTTCTACACACACATTCCATGCGCGATCACATAGTACATTATTTTAATCCATTTAAATGCTTGTTCTGCACACACACTCCATGTATGATCTCATAGAACATTATTTTAATCCATTTAAATGCTTGTTCTGCACACACACTCCATGTATGATCTCATAGAACATTATTTTAATCCATTTAAATGTTTGTTCTGCACACACAGCCCATGCGCGATCACATAGTACATTATTTTAATCCATTTAAATGCTTGTTCTGCACACACACTCCATGTATGATCTCATAGAACATTATTTTAAACCATTTAAATGCTTGTTCTACACACACATTCCATGCATGATCACATAGAACATTATTTTAAACCATTTAAATGCTTGTTCTGCACACACACTCCATGTATGATCTCATAGAACATTATATTAAACCATTTAAATGCTTTTTCTACACACACATTCCATGCATGATCACATAGAACATTATATTAAACCATTTAAATGCTTTTTCTACACACACATTCCATGTATGATCTCATAGAACATTATTTTAAACCATTTAAATGCTTGTTCTGCACACACAGTCCATGCGCGATCACATAGAACATTATTTTAATCCATTTAAATGTTTGTTCTTCACACACATTCCATGCATGATCTCATAATACATTATTTTAAACCATTTAAATGTTTGTTCTGCACACACACTCCATGTATGATCTCATAGAACATTATTTTAAACCATTTAAATGTTTGTTCTGCACACACATTCCATGCATGATCTCATAGAACATTATTTTAAACCATTTAAATGCTTGTTCTACACACACACTCCATGTATGATCTCATAGAACATTATTTTAAACCATTTAAATGCTTTTTCTACACACACATTCCATGCATGATCACATAGAACATTATTTTAAACCATTTAAATGCTTGTTCTGCACACACAGTCGATGCATGATCTCATAGAACATTATATTAAACCATTTAAATGCTTGTTCTGCACACACACTCCATGTATGATCTCATAGAACATTATTTTAAACCATTTAAATGTTTGTTCTGCACACACATTTCATGCATGATCTCATAGAACATTATTTTAAACCATTTAAATGCTTGTTCTACACACACACTCCATGTATGATCTCATAGTACATTATTTTAAACCATTTAAATGTTTGTTCTGCACACACAGTCGATGCATGATCTCATAGAACATTATATTAAACCATTTAAATGCTTGTTCTGCACACACATTCCATGCGCGATCTCATAATACATTATTTTAAACCATTTAAATGTTTGTTCTGCACACACACAGTCCATGTATGATCTCATAGAATATTATTTTAAACCATTTAAATGCTTTTTCTGCACACACAGTCCATGCGCGATCACATAGAACATTATTTTAAACCATTTAAATGCTTGTTCTTCACACACATTCCATGCATGATCTCATAAAACATTATTTTAAACCATTTAAGTGCTTGTTCTACACACACAGTCGATGCATGATCTCATAGAATATTATTTTAATCCATTTAAATGCTTGTTCTGCACACACAGCCCATGCATGATCACATAGTACATTATTTTAATCCATTTAAATGCTTGTTCTGCACACACACTTTATGTATGATCTCATAGAACATTATTTTAAACCATTTAAATGCTTGTTCTGCACACACATTCCATGCATGATCTCATAATACATTATTTTAAACCATTTAAATGTTTGTTCTGCACACACAGCCCATGCATGATCTCATAATACATTATTTTAAACCATTTAAATGCTTTTTCTACACACACATTCCATGCATGATCACATAGAACATTATTTTAAACCATTTAAATGCTTTTTCTACACACACATTCCATGCATGATCTCATAATACATTATTTTAAACCATTTAAATGTTTGTTCTGCACACACACAGTCCATGTATGATCTCATAGAACATTATTTTAAACCATTTAAATGTTTGTTCTTCACAAACAGTCCATGCGCGATCTCATAATACATTATTTTAAACCATTTAAATGCTTGTTCTGCACACACAGCCCATGCGCGATCTCATAGAACATTATTTTAATCCATTTAAATGTTTGTTCTGCACACACAGTCCATGCGCGATCTCATAATACATTATTTTAAACCATTTAAATGCTTGTTCTGCACACACAGCCCATGCGCGATCTCATAGAACATTATTTTAATCCATTTAAATGTTTGTTCTGCACACACATTCCATGCATGATCTCATAATACATTATTTTAAACCATTTAAATGTTTGTTCTTCACACACATTCCATGCATGATCTCATAATACATTATTTTAAACCATTTAAATGTTTGTTCTGCACACACATTCCATGCATGATCTCATAGAACATTATTTTAAACCATTTAAATGCTTGTTCTGCACACACAGCCCATGCGCGATCACATAGAACATTATTTTAAACCATTTAAATGCTTGTTCTACACACACACTCCATGTATGATCTCATAGAACATTATTTTAAACCATTTAAATGTTTGTTCTGCACACACATTCCATGCATGATCTCATAGAACATTATTTTAAACCATTTAAATGCTTGTTCTGCACACACACTCCATGTATGATCTCATAGAACATTATTTTAAACCATTTAAATGTTTGTTCTGCACACACATTCCATGCATGATCACATAGAACATTATTTTAAACCATTTAAATGCTTGTTCTACACACACACTCCATGTATGATCTCATAGAACATTATTTTAAACCATTTAAATGCTTGTTCTTCACACACAGTCGATGCATGATCTCATAGAACATTATTTTAAACCATTTAAATGCTTGTTCTTCACACACAGTCGATGCATGATCTCATAGAACATTATTTTAATCCATTTAAATGCTTGTTCTGCACACACAGCCCATGTATGATCTCATAGAACATTATTTTAATCCATTTAAATGCTTGTTCTGCACACACAGCCCATGCATGATCTCATAGAACATTATTTTCATCCATTTAAATGCTTTTCTGCACACACAGCCCATGCGCGATCACATAGAACATTATTTTAATCCATTTAAATGCTTTTCTGCACACACAGCCCATGCGCGATCACATAGAACATTATATTAAACCATTTAAATGCTTGTTCTGCACACACACTCCATGTATGATCTCATAGAACATTATTTTAAACCATTTAAATGCTTTTTCTACACACACATTCCATGCATGATCACATAGAACATTATTTTAAACCATTTAAATGCTTTTTCTACACACACATTCCATGCATGATCTCATAATACATTATTTTAAACCATTTAAATGTTTGTTCTGCACACACACAGTCCATGTATGATCTCATAGAACATTATTTTAAACCATTTAAATGCTTGTTCTGTACACACAGCCCATGCATGATCTCATAATACATTATTTTAAACCATTTAAATGCTTTTTCTACACACACATTCCATGCATGATCACATAGAACATTATTTTAAACCATTTAAATGCTTGTTCTGCACACACAGACCATGCATGATCACATAGAACATTATATTAAACCATTTAAATGCTTTTTCTACACACACATTCCATGCATGATCTCATAATACATTATTTTAAACCATTTAAATGTTTGTTCTGCACACACACAGTCCATGTATGATCTCATAGAACATTATTTTAAACCATTTAAATGCTTGTTCTGCACACACAGCCCATGCGCGATCACATAGAACATTATTTTAAACCATTTAAATGCTTGTTCTACACACACACTCCATGTATGATCTCATAGAACATTATTTTAATCCATTTAAATGCTTGTTCTGCACACACAGCCCATGCGCGATCACATAGAACATTATTTTAAACCATTTAAATGCTTGTTCTACACACACACTCCATGTATGATCTCATAGAACATTATTTTAAACCATTTAAATGCTTGTTCTTCACACACAGTCGATGCATGATCTCATAGAACATTATTTTAAACCATTTAAATGCTTGTTCTTCACACACAGTCGATGCATGATCTCATAGAACATTATTTTAAACCATTTAAATGCTTGTTCTGCACACACAGCCCATGCGCGATCACATAGAACATTATTTTAATCCATTTAAATGCTTTTCTGCACACACAGCCCATGCGCGATCACATAGAACATTATTTTAATCCATTTAAATGCTTTTCTGCACACACAGCCCATGCGCGATCACATAGAACATTATTTTAATCCATTTAAATGCTTTTCTGCACACACAGCCCATGCGCGATCACATAGAACATTATATTAAACCATTTAAATGTTTGTTCTGCACACACATTCCATGCATGATCTCATAGAACATTATATTAAACCATTTAAATGCTTTTTCTACACACACATTCCATGCATGATCACATAGAACATTATATTAAACCATTTAAATGCTTGTTCTGCACACACATTCCATGCATGATCACATAGAACATTATTTTAAACCATTTAAATGCTTGTTCTACACACACACTCCATGTATGATCTCATAGAACATTATTTTAAACCATTTAAATGTTTGTTCTGCACACACATTCCATGCATGATCTCATAGTACATTATTTTAAACCATTTAAATGCTTTTTCTACACACACATTCCATGCATGATCTCATAGAACATTATTTTAAACCATTTAAATGCTTGTTCTGCACACACAGCCCATGCGCGATCTCATAGTACATTATTTTAAACCATTTAAAGTGCTTGTTCTTCACACACATTCCATGCATGATCTCATAGAACATTATTTTAAACCATTTAAATGCTTGTTCTGCACACACAGCCCATGCATGATCTCATAGTACATTATTTTAAACCATTTAAATGCTTGTTCTGCACACACAGACCATGCATGATCTCATAGAACATTATTTTAAAGCATTTAACTGCTTGTTCTACACACACATTCCATGCATGATCTCATAGAACATTATTTTAAACCATTTAAATGCTTGTTCTACACACACAGTCCATGTATGATCTCATAGAACATTATTTTAAACCATTTAAATGCTTGTTCTACACACACAGCCCATGCATGATCTCATAAAACATTATTTTAAACCATTTAAATGTTTGTTCTTCACACACAGCCCATGCATGATCTCATAAAACATTATTTTAAACCATTTAAAGTGCTTGTTCTTCACACACATTCCATGCATGATCTCATAGAACATTATTTTAAACCATTTAAATGCTTGTTCTGCACACACATTCCATGCATGATCTCATAGTACATTATTTTAAACCATTTAAATGCTTGTTCTGCACACACAGACCATGCATGATCTCATAGAACATTATTTTAAACCATTTAAATGCTTGTTCTGCACACACAGCCCATGCATGATCTCATAGAACATTATTTTAAACCATTTAAATGCTTGTTCTGCACACACAGTCGATGCATGATCTCATAGTACATTATTTTAAACCATTTAAAGTGCTTGTTCTTCACACACATTCCATGCATGATCTCATAGAACATTATTTTAAAGCATTTAAGTGCTTGTTCTACACACACATTCCATGCATGATCTCATAGAACATTATTTTAAACCATTTAAATGCTTGTTCTACACACACACTCCATGTATGATCTCATAGAACATTATTTTAAACCATTTAAATGCTTGTTCTTCACACACAGCCCATGCATGATCTCATAAAACATTATTTTAAACCATTTAAAGTGCTTGTTCTTCACACACAGCCCATGCATGATCTCATAAAACATTATTTTAAACCATTTAAATGCTTGTTCTGCACACACAGCCCATGCATGATCTCATAGAACATTATTTTAAACCATTTAAATGCTTGTTCTGCACACACAGCCCATGCGCGATCACATATTACATTATTTTAAACCATTTAAGTGCTTGTTCTACACACACAGACCATGCATGATCTCATAGAACATTATTTTAAACCATTTAAATGCTTGTTCTGCACACACAGCCCATGCGCGATCACATATTACATTATTTTAAACCATTTAAATGCTTGTTCTGCACACACATTCCATGCATGATCACATAGAACATTATATTAAACCATTTAAATGCTTTTTCTACACACACATTCCATGCATGATCACATAGAACATTATTTTAAACCATTTAAATGCTTGTTCTTCACACACATTCCATGCATGATCACATAGAACATTATATTAAACCATTTAAATGCTTTTTCTACACACACATTCAATGCATGATCTCATAGAATATTATTTTAAACCATTTAAATGCTTTTTCTACACACACATTCCATGCATGATCACATAGAACATTATTTTAAACCATTTAAATGCTTGTTCTACACACACAGACCATGCATGATCACATAGTACATTATTTTAAACCATTTAAATGTTTGTTCTGCACACACAGCCCATGCGCGATCACATATTACATTATTTTAAACCATTTAAGTGCTTGTTCTACACACACAGACCATGCATGATCTCATAGAACATTATTTTAAACCATTTAAATGCTTGTTCTTCACACACAGACCATGCGCGATCTCATAGTACATTATTTTAAACCATTTAAATGCTTGTTCTTCACACACATTCCATGCATGATCTCATAGAACATTATTTTAAACCATTTAAATGCTTGTTCTGCACACACAGCCCATGCATGATCTCATAGAACATTATTTTAAACCATTTAAATGCTTGTTCTACACACACATTCCATGCATGATCTCATAGAACATTATTTTAAACCATTTAAATGCTTGTTCTGCACACACAGACCATGCGCGATCACATGGAACATTATTTTAAACCATTTAAATGCTTGTTCTGCACACACAGACCATGCGCGATCACATGGAACATTATTTTAAACCATTTAAGTGCTTGTTCTACACACACACTCCATGTATGATCTCATAGAACATTATTTTAAACCATTTAAATGCTTGTTCTTCACACACAGTCGATGCATGATCTCATAGAACATTATTTTAAACCATTTAAATGCTTGTTCTTCACACACAGTCGATGCATGATCTCATAGAACATTATTTTAATCCATTTAAATGCTTGTTCTGCACACACAGCCCATGCATGATCTCATAGAACATTATTTTAAACCATTTAAGTGCTTGTTCTACACACACAGTCCATGCATGATCTCATAGTACATTATTTTAAACCATTTAAATGTTTGTTCTGCACACACAGCCCATGCATGATCTCATAATACATTATTTTAAACCATTTAAATGCTTGTTCTGCACACACACTCCATGTATGATCTCATAGAACATTATTTTAAACCATTTAAATGCTTTTTCTACACACACAGTCCATGTATGATCTCATAGAATATTATTTTAAACCATTTAAATGCTTTTTCTACACACACAGCCCATGCGCGATCTCATAGAACATTATTTTAAACCATTTAAGTGCTTGTTCTACACACACAGTCGATGCATGATCTCATAGAATATTATTTTAATCCATTTAAATGCTTGTTCTGCACACACACTCCATGTATGATCTCATAGAACATTATTTTAAACCATTTAAATGCTTTTTCTACACACACAGTCCATGTATGATCTCATAGAATATTATTTTAAACCATTTAAATGCTTTTTCTACACACACAGCCCATGCGCGATCTCATAGAACATTATTTTAAACCATTTAAGTGCTTGTTCTACACACACAGTCGATGCATGATCTCATAGAATATTATTTTAATCCATTTAAATGCTTGTTCTGCACACACACTCCATGTATGATCTCATAGAACATTATTTTAATCCATTTAAATGCTTGTTCTGCACACACAGCCCATGCGCGATCACATAGTACATTATTTTAATCCATTTAAATGCTTGTTCTGCACACACACTCCATGTATGATCTCATAGAACATTATTTTAAACCATTTAAATGCTTGTTCTACACACACATTCCATGCGCGATCACATAGTACATTATTTTAATCCATTTAAATGCTTGTTCTGCACACACACTCCATGTATGATCTCATAGAACATTATTTTAATCCATTTAAATGCTTGTTCTGCACACACACTCCATGTATGATCTCATAGAACATTATTTTAATCCATTTAAATGTTTGTTCTGCACACACAGCCCATGCGCGATCACATAGTACATTATTTTAATCCATTTAAATGCTTGTTCTGCACACACACTCCATGTATGATCTCATAGAACATTATTTTAAACCATTTAAATGCTTGTTCTACACACACATTCCATGCATGATCACATAGAACATTATTTTAAACCATTTAAATGCTTGTTCTGCACACACACTCCATGTATGATCTCATAGAACATTATATTAAACCATTTAAATGCTTTTTCTACACACACATTCCATGCATGATCACATAGAACATTATATTAAACCATTTAAATGCTTTTTCTACACACACATTCCATGTATGATCTCATAGAACATTATTTTAAACCATTTAAATGCTTGTTCTGCACACACAGTCCATGCGCGATCACATAGAACATTATTTTAATCCATTTAAATGTTTGTTCTTCACACACATTCCATGCATGATCTCATAATACATTATTTTAAACCATTTAAATGTTTGTTCTGCACACACACTCCATGTATGATCTCATAGAACATTATTTTAAACCATTTAAATGTTTGTTCTGCACACACATTCCATGCATGATCTCATAGAACATTATTTTAAACCATTTAAATGCTTGTTCTACACACACACTCCATGTATGATCTCATAGAACATTATTTTAAACCATTTAAATGCTTTTTCTACACACACATTCCATGCATGATCACATAGAACATTATTTTAAACCATTTAAATGCTTGTTCTGCACACACAGTCGATGCATGATCTCATAGAACATTATATTAAACCATTTAAATGCTTGTTCTGCACACACACTCCATGTATGATCTCATAGAACATTATTTTAAACCATTTAAATGTTTGTTCTGCACACACATTTCATGCATGATCTCATAGAACATTATTTTAAACCATTTAAATGCTTGTTCTACACACACACTCCATGTATGATCTCATAGTACATTATTTTAAACCATTTAAATGTTTGTTCTGCACACACAGTCGATGCATGATCTCATAGAACATTATATTAAACCATTTAAATGCTTGTTCTGCACACACATTCCATGCGCGATCTCATAATACATTATTTTAAACCATTTAAATGTTTGTTCTGCACACACACAGTCCATGTATGATCTCATAGAATATTATTTTAAACCATTTAAATGCTTTTTCTGCACACACAGTCCATGCGCGATCACATAGAACATTATTTTAAACCATTTAAATGCTTGTTCTTCACACACATTCCATGCATGATCTCATAAAACATTATTTTAAACCATTTAAGTGCTTGTTCTACACACACAGTCGATGCATGATCTCATAGAATATTATTTTAATCCATTTAAATGCTTGTTCTGCACACACAGCCCATGCATGATCACATAGTACATTATTTTAATCCATTTAAATGCTTGTTCTGCACACACACTTTATGTATGATCTCATAGAACATTATTTTAAACCATTTAAATGCTTGTTCTGCACACACATTCCATGCATGATCTCATAATACATTATTTTAAACCATTTAAATGTTTGTTCTGCACACACAGCCCATGCATGATCTCATAATACATTATTTTAAACCATTTAAATGCTTTTTCTACACACACATTCCATGCATGATCACATAGAACATTATTTTAAACCATTTAAATGCTTTTTCTACACACACATTCCATGCATGATCTCATAATACATTATTTTAAACCATTTAAATGTTTGTTCTGCACACACACAGTCCATGTATGATCTCATAGAACATTATTTTAAACCATTTAAATGTTTGTTCTTCACAAACAGTCCATGCGCGATCTCATAATACATTATTTTAAACCATTTAAATGCTTGTTCTGCACACACAGCCCATGCGCGATCTCATAGAACATTATTTTAATCCATTTAAATGTTTGTTCTGCACACACAGTCCATGCGCGATCTCATAATACATTATTTTAAACCATTTAAATGCTTGTTCTGCACACACAGCCCATGCGCGATCTCATAGAACATTATTTTAATCCATTTAAATGTTTGTTCTGCACACACATTCCATGCATGATCTCATAATACATTATTTTAAACCATTTAAATGTTTGTTCTTCACACACATTCCATGCATGATCTCATAATACATTATTTTAAACCATTTAAATGTTTGTTCTGCACACACATTCCATGCATGATCTCATAGAACATTATTTTAAACCATTTAAATGCTTGTTCTGCACACACAGCCCATGCGCGATCACATAGAACATTATTTTAAACCATTTAAATGCTTGTTCTACACACACACTCCATGTATGATCTCATAGAACATTATTTTAAACCATTTAAATGTTTGTTCTGCACACACATTCCATGCATGATCTCATAGAACATTATTTTAAACCATTTAAATGCTTGTTCTGCACACACACTCCATGTATGATCTCATAGAACATTATTTTAAACCATTTAAATGTTTGTTCTGCACACACATTCCATGCATGATCACATAGAACATTATTTTAAACCATTTAAATGCTTGTTCTACACACACACTCCATGTATGATCTCATAGAACATTATTTTAAACCATTTAAATGCTTGTTCTTCACACACAGTCGATGCATGATCTCATAGAACATTATTTTAAACCATTTAAATGCTTGTTCTTCACACACAGTCGATGCATGATCTCATAGAACATTATTTTAATCCATTTAAATGCTTGTTCTGCACACACAGCCCATGTATGATCTCATAGAACATTATTTTAATCCATTTAAATGCTTGTTCTGCACACACAGCCCATGCATGATCTCATAGAACATTATTTTCATCCATTTAAATGCTTTTCTGCACACACAGCCCATGCGCGATCACATAGAACATTATTTTAATCCATTTAAATGCTTTTCTGCACACACAGCCCATGCGCGATCACATAGAACATTATATTAAACCATTTAAATGCTTGTTCTGCACACACACTCCATGTATGATCTCATAGAACATTATTTTAAACCATTTAAATGCTTTTTCTACACACACATTCCATGCATGATCACATAGAACATTATTTTAAACCATTTAAATGCTTTTTCTACACACACATTCCATGCATGATCTCATAATACATTATTTTAAACCATTTAAATGTTTGTTCTGCACACACACAGTCCATGTATGATCTCATAGAACATTATTTTAAACCATTTAAATGCTTGTTCTGTACACACAGCCCATGCATGATCTCATAATACATTATTTTAAACCATTTAAATGCTTTTTCTACACACACATTCCATGCATGATCACATAGAACATTATTTTAAACCATTTAAATGCTTGTTCTGCACACACAGACCATGCATGATCACATAGAACATTATATTAAACCATTTAAATGCTTTTTCTACACACACATTCCATGCATGATCTCATAATACATTATTTTAAACCATTTAAATGTTTGTTCTGCACACACACAGTCCATGTATGATCTCATAGAACATTATTTTAAACCATTTAAATGCTTGTTCTGCACACACAGCCCATGCGCGATCACATAGAACATTATTTTAAACCATTTAAATGCTTGTTCTACACACACACTCCATGTATGATCTCATAGAACATTATTTTAATCCATTTAAATGCTTGTTCTGCACACACAGCCCATGCGCGATCACATAGAACATTATTTTAAACCATTTAAATGCTTGTTCTACACACACACTCCATGTATGATCTCATAGAACATTATTTTAAACCATTTAAATGCTTGTTCTTCACACACAGTCGATGCATGATCTCATAGAACATTATTTTAAACCATTTAAATGCTTGTTCTTCACACACAGTCGATGCATGATCTCATAGAACATTATTTTAAACCATTTAAATGCTTGTTCTGCACACACAGCCCATGCGCGATCACATAGAACATTATTTTAATCCATTTAAATGCTTTTCTGCACACACAGCCCATGCGCGATCACATAGAACATTATTTTAATCCATTTAAATGCTTTTCTGCACACACAGCCCATGCGCGATCACATAGAACATTATTTTAATCCATTTAAATGCTTTTCTGCACACACAGCCCATGCGCGATCACATAGAACATTATATTAAACCATTTAAATGTTTGTTCTGCACACACATTCCATGCATGATCTCATAGAACATTATATTAAACCATTTAAATGCTTTTTCTACACACACATTCCATGCATGATCACATAGAACATTATATTAAACCATTTAAATGCTTGTTCTGCACACACATTCCATGCATGATCACATAGAACATTATTTTAAACCATTTAAATGCTTGTTCTACACACACACTCCATGTATGATCTCATAGAACATTATTTTAAACCATTTAAATGTTTGTTCTGCACACACATTCCATGCATGATCTCATAGTACATTATTTTAAACCATTTAAATGCTTTTTCTACACACACATTCCATGCATGATCTCATAGAACATTATTTTAAACCATTTAAATGCTTGTTCTGCACACACAGCCCATGCGCGATCTCATAGTACATTATTTTAAACCATTTAAAGTGCTTGTTCTTCACACACATTCCATGCATGATCTCATAGAACATTATTTTAAACCATTTAAATGCTTGTTCTGCACACACAGCCCATGCATGATCTCATAGTACATTATTTTAAACCATTTAAATGCTTGTTCTGCACACACAGACCATGCATGATCTCATAGAACATTATTTTAAAGCATTTAACTGCTTGTTCTACACACACATTCCATGCATGATCTCATAGAACATTATTTTAAACCATTTAAATGCTTGTTCTACACACACAGTCCATGTATGATCTCATAGAACATTATTTTAAACCATTTAAATGCTTGTTCTACACACACAGCCCATGCATGATCTCATAAAACATTATTTTAAACCATTTAAATGTTTGTTCTTCACACACAGCCCATGCATGATCTCATAAAACATTATTTTAAACCATTTAAAGTGCTTGTTCTTCACACACATTCCATGCATGATCTCATAGAACATTATTTTAAACCATTTAAATGCTTGTTCTGCACACACATTCCATGCATGATCTCATAGTACATTATTTTAAACCATTTAAATGCTTGTTCTGCACACACAGACCATGCATGATCTCATAGAACATTATTTTAAACCATTTAAATGCTTGTTCTGCACACACAGCCCATGCATGATCTCATAGAACATTATTTTAAACCATTTAAATGCTTGTTCTGCACACACAGTCGATGCATGATCTCATAGTACATTATTTTAAACCATTTAAAGTGCTTGTTCTTCACACACATTCCATGCATGATCTCATAGAACATTATTTTAAAGCATTTAAGTGCTTGTTCTACACACACATTCCATGCATGATCTCATAGAACATTATTTTAAACCATTTAAATGCTTGTTCTACACACACACTCCATGTATGATCTCATAGAACATTATTTTAAACCATTTAAATGCTTGTTCTTCACACACAGCCCATGCATGATCTCATAAAACATTATTTTAAACCATTTAAAGTGCTTGTTCTTCACACACAGCCCATGCATGATCTCATAAAACATTATTTTAAACCATTTAAATGCTTGTTCTGCACACACAGCCCATGCATGATCTCATAGAACATTATTTTAAACCATTTAAATGCTTGTTCTGCACACACAGCCCATGCGCGATCACATATTACATTATTTTAAACCATTTAAGTGCTTGTTCTACACACACAGACCATGCATGATCTCATAGAACATTATTTTAAACCATTTAAATGCTTGTTCTGCACACACAGCCCATGCGCGATCACATATTACATTATTTTAAACCATTTAAATGCTTGTTCTGCACACACAGACCATGCATGATCACATAGTACATTATTTTAAACCATTTAAATGTTTGTTCTGCACACACAGCCCATGCGCGATCACATATTACATTATTTTAAACCATTTAAATGCTTGTTCTACACACACATTCCATGCATGATCTCATAGAACATTATTTTAAACCATTTAAATGCTTGTTCTGCACACACAGACCATGCGCGATCTCATAGAACATTATTTTAAACCATTTAAAGTGCTTGTTCTTCACACACATTCCATGCATGATCTCATAGAACATTATTTTAAACCATTTAAATGCTTGTTCTGCACACACAGACCATGCGCGATCACATGGAACATTATTTTAAACCATTTAAATGCTTGTTCTGCACACACAGACCATGCATGATCTCATAGAACATTATTTTAAACCATTTAAATGTTTGTTCTACACACACAGACCATGCATGATCTCATAGAACATTATTTTAAACCATTTAAATGCTTGTTCTGCACACACAGACCATGCGCGATCACATATTACATTATTTTAAACCATTTAAGTGCTTGTTCTACACACACATTCCATGCATGATCTCATAGAACATTATTTTAAACCATTTAAATGCTTGTTCTGCACACACAGACCATGCGCGATCACATGGAACATTATTTTAAACCATTTAAATGCTTGTTCTGCACACACAGCCCATGCACGATCACATAGAACATTATTTTAAACCATTTAAGTGCTTGTTCTACACACACAGACCATGCATGATCTCATAGAACATTATTTTAAACCATTTAAATGCTTGTTCTGCACACACAGCCCATGCGCGATCACATAGTACATTATTTTAAACCATTTAAATGTTTGTTCTGCACACACAGCCCATGCGCGATCACATATTACATTATTTTAAACCATTTAAATGCTTGTTCTACACACACATTCCATGCATGATCTCATAGAACATTATTTTAAACCATTTAAATGCTTGTTCTGCACACACAGACCATGCGCGATCTCATAGAACATTATTTTAAACCATTTAAATGCTTGTTCTGCACACACAGACCATGCGCGATCACATGGAACATTATTTTAAACCATTTAAATGCTTGTTCTGCACACACAGCCCATGCATGATCTCATAGAACATTATTTTAAACCATTTAAATGCTTGTTCTGCACACACAGCCCATGCGCGATCACATATTACATTATTTTAAACCATTTAAATGCTTGTTCTACACACACATTCCATGCATGATCTCATAGAACATTATTTTAAACCATTTAAATGCTTGTTCTGCACACACAGACCATGCACGATCACATAGAACATTATTTTAAACCATTTAAGTGCTTGTTCTACACACACAGACCATGCATGATCTCATAGAACATTATTTTAAACCATTTAAATGCTTGTTCTGCACACACAGACCATGCACGATCACATAGAACATTATTTTAAACCATTTAAGTGCTTGTTCTACACACACAGACCATGCATGATCTCATAGAACATTATTTTAAACCATTTAAATGCTTGTTCTGCACACACAGCCCATGCGCGATCACATATTACATTATTTTAAACCATTTAAATGCTTGTTCTAC
Organism: Rhinogobio ventralis; assembly: GCA_039654625.1. Classification (NCBI taxonomy): domain Eukaryota; kingdom Metazoa; phylum Chordata; class Actinopteri; order Cypriniformes; family Gobionidae; genus Rhinogobio; species Rhinogobio ventralis. The sequence continues at coordinate 39,147,177 of CM077198.1, forward strand.
ACACACATTCCATGCATGATCTCATAGAACATTATTTTAAACCATTTAAATGCTTGTTCTGCACACACAGCCCATGCACGATCACATAGAACATTATTTTAAACCATTTAAGTGCTTGTTCTACACACACAGACCATGCATGATCTCATAGAACATTATTTTAAACCATTTAAATGCTTGTTCTGCACACACAGACCATGCGCGATCACATGGAACATTATTTTAAACCATTTAAATGCTTGTTCTTCACACACAGACCATGCGCGATCTCATAGTACATTATTTTAAACCATTTAAATGCTTGTTCTTCACACACATTCCATGCATGATCTCATAGAACATTATTTTAAACCATTTAAATGCTTGTTCTGCACACACAGCCCATGCATGATCTCATAGTACATTATTTTAAACCATTTAAATGCTTGTTCTGCACACACAGCCCATGCATGATCTCATAGAACATTATTTTAAACCATTTAAATGCTTGTTCTGCACACACAGCCCATGCGCGATCACATGGAACATTATTTTAAACCATTTAAATGCTTGTTCTTCACACACAGACCATGCGCGATCTCATAGTACATTATTTTAAACCATTTAAATGCTTGTTCTTCACACACAGACCATGCGCGATCTCATAGTACATTATTTTAAACCATTTAAATGCTTGTTCTTCACACACATTCCATGCATGATCTCATAGAACATTATTTTAAACCATTTAAATGCTTGTTCTGCACACACAGCCCATGCGCGATCTCATAGTACATTATTTTAAACCATTTAAATGTTTGTTCTACACACACAGCCCATGCATGATCTCATAGAACATTATTTTAAACCATTTAAATGCTTGTTCTGCACACACAGCCCATGCGCGATCTCATAGTACATTATTTTAAACCATTTAAATGTTTGTTCTACACACACAGCCCATGCATGATCTCATAGAACATTATTTTAAACCATTTAAATGCTTGTTCTGCACACACAGCCCATGCATGATCTCATAGAACATTATTTTAAACCATTTAAATGTTTGTTCTGCACACACAGCCCATGCGCGATCACATATTACATTATTTTAAACCATTTAAATGCTTGTTCTGCACACACAGACCATGCGCGATCACATGGAACATTATTTTAAACCATTTAAATGCTTGTTCTGCACACACAGACCATGCGCGATCACATGGAACATTATTTTAAACCATTTAAATGCTTGTTCTTCACACACATTCCATGCATGATCTCATAGAACATTATTTTAAACCATTTAAATGCTTGTTCTGCACACACAGCCCATGCACGATCACATAGAACATTATTTTAAACCATTTAAATGCTTGTTCTGCACACACATTCCATGCATGATCTCATAGAACATTATTTTAAACCATTTAAATGCTTGTTCTGCACACACAGCCCATGCGCGATCACATATTACATTATTTTAAACCATTTAAGTGCTTGTTCTACACACACAGACCATGCATGATCACATAGAACATTATTTTAAACCATTTAAATGCTTGTTCTGCACACACAGCCCATGCGCGATCTCATAGTACATTATTTTAAACCATTTAAATGTTTGTTCTACACACACAGCCCATGCATGATCTCATAGAACATTATTTTAAACCATTTAAATGCTTGTTCTGCACACACAGCCCATGCATGATCTCATAGAACATTATTTTAAACCATTTAAATGTTTGTTCTGCACACACAGCCCATGCGCGATCACATATTACATTATTTTAAACCATTTAAATGCTTGTTCTGCACACACAGACCATGCGCGATCACATGGAACATTATTTTAAACCATTTAAATGCTTGTTCTGCACACACAGACCATGCGCGATCACATGGAACATTATTTTAAACCATTTAAATGCTTGTTCTTCACACACATTCCATGCATGATCTCATAGAACATTATTTTAAACCATTTAAATGCTTGTTCTGCACACACAGCCCATGCGCGATCACATATTACATTATTTTAAACCATTTAAATGTTTGTTCTGCACACACAGACCATGCGCGATCACATAGAACATTATTTTAAACCATTTAAGTGCTTGTTCTGCACACACAGCCCATGCGCGATCACATATTACATTATTTTAAACCATTTAAGTGCTTGTTCTACACACACAGACCATGCATGATCACATAGAACATTATTTTAAACCATTTAAATGCTTGTTCTGCACACACAGCCCATGCACGATCACATAGAACATTATTTTAAACCATTTAAATGTTTGTTCTGCACACACAGACCATGCGCGATCACATATTACATTATTTTAAACCATTTAAGTGCTTGTTCTGCACACACAGCCCATGCGCGATCACATATTACATTATTTTAAACCATTTAAATGTTTGTTCTGCACACACAGACCATGCGCGATCTCATAGAACATTATTTTAAACCATTTAAATGCTTGTTCTGCACACACAGACCATGCATGATCTCATAGAACATTATTTTAAACCATTTAAATGCTTGTTCTGCACACACAGACCATGCATGATCTCATAGAACATTATTTTAAACCATTTAAGTGCTTGTTCTACACACACAGACCATGCATGATCACATAGTACATTATTTTAAACCATTTAAATGTTTGTTCTGCACACACAGCCCATGCGCGATCACATATTACATTATTTTAAACCATTTAAGTGCTTGTTCTACACACACAGACCATGCATGATCTCATAGAACATTATTTTAAACCATTTAAATGCTTGTTCTGCACACACAGACCATGCGCGATCTCATAGAACATTATTTTAAACCATTTAAATGCTTGTTCTGCACACACAGACCATGCATGATCTCATAGAACATTATTTTAAACCATTTAAATGTTTGTTCTGCACACACAGACCATGCGCGATCTCATAGAACATTATTTTAAACCATTTAAATGCTTGTTCTGCACACACAGACCATGCATGATCTCATAGAACATTATTTTAAACCATTTAAATGCTTGTTCTGCACACACAGACCATGCATGATCTCATAGAACATTATTTTAAACCATTTAAATGCTTGTTCTGCACACACAGACCATGCGCGATCACATATTACATTATTTTAAACCATTTAAGTGCTTGTTCTACACACACATTCCATGCATGATCTCATAGAACATTATTTTAAACCATTTAAATGCTTGTTCTGCACACACAGACCATGCGCGATCACATGGAACATTATTTTAAACCATTTAAATGCTTGTTCTGCACACACAGCCCATGCACGATCACATAGAACATTATTTTAAACCATTTAAGTGCTTGTTCTACACACACAGACCATGCATGATCTCATAGAACATTATTTTAAACCATTTAAATGCTTGTTCTGCACACACAGCCCATGCGCGATCACATATTACATTATTTTAAACCATTTAAATGCTTGTTCTACACACACATTCCATGCATGATCTCATAGAACATTATTTTAAACCATTTAAATGCTTGTTCTGCACACACAGACCATGCACGATCACATAGAACATTATTTTAAACCATTTAAGTGCTTGTTCTACACACACAGACCATGCATGATCTCATAGAACATTATTTTAAACCATTTAAATGTTTGTTCTGCACACACAGCCCATGCGCGATCACATATTACATTATTTTAAACCATTTAAATGCTTGTTCTACACACACATTCCATGCATGATCTCATAGAACATTATTTTAAACCATTTAAATGCTTGTTCTGCACACACAGACCATGCGCGATCACATGGAACATTATTTTAAACCATTTAAATGCTTGTTCTGCACACACAGCCCATGCATGATCTCATAGAACATTATTTTAAACCATTTAAATGCTTGTTCTGCACACACAGACCATGCGCGATCACATGGAACATTATTTTAAACCATTTAAATGCTTGTTCTGCACACACAGCCCATGCGCGATCTCATAGTACATTATTTTAAACCATTTAAATGCTTGTTCTTCACACACATTCCATGCATGATCTCATAGAACATTATTTTAAACCATTTAAATGCTTGTTCTGCACACACAGCCCATGCGCGATCACATGGAACATTATTTTAAACCATTTAAATGCTTGTTCTGCACACACAGCCCATGCAAGATCTCATAGTACATTATTTTAAACCATTTAAATGCTTGTTCTGCACACACAGCCCATGCATGATCTCATAGAACATTATTTTAAACCATTTAAATGCTTGTTCTGCACACACAGCCCATGCATGATCTCATAGTACATTATTTTAAACCATTTAAATGCTTGTTCTGCACACACAGCCCATGCGCGATCACATAGAACATTATTTTAAACCATTTAAATGCTTGTTCTGCACACACATTCCATGCATGATCTCATAGTACATTATTTTAAACCATTTAAATGCTTGTTCTTCACACACATTCCATGCATGATCTCATAGAACATTATTTTAAACCATTTAAATGCTTGTTCTGCACACACATTCCATGCATGATCTCATAGAACATTATTTTAAACCATTTAAATGCTTGTTCTTCACACACAGCCCATGCGCGATCACATGGAACATTATTTTAAACCATTTAAATGCTTGTTCTGCACACACATTCCATGCATGATCTCATAGTACATTATTTTAAACCATTTAAATGCTTGTTCTTCACACACATTCCATGCATGATCTCATAGAACATTATTTTAAACCATTTAAATGCTTGTTCTGCACACACATTCCATGCATGATCTCATAGTACATTATTTTAAACCATTTAAATGCTTGTTCTTCACACACATTCCATGCATGATCTCATAGTACATTATTTTAAACCATTTAAATGCTTGTTCTGCACACACAGCCCATGCATGATCTCATAGAACATTATTTTAAACCATTTAAATGCTTGTTCTGCACACACAGCCCATGCATGATCACATAGTACATTATTTTAAACCATTTAAATGTTTGTTCTGCACACACAGCCCATGCGCGATCACATATTACATTATTTTAAACCATTTAAATGCTTGTTCTGCACACACAGACCATGCGCGATCACATGGAACATTATTTTAAACCATTTAAATGCTTGTTCTGCACACACAGACCATGCGCGATCACATGGAACATTATTTTAAACCATTTAAATGCTTGTTCTTCACACACATTCCATGCATGATCTCATAGAACATTATTTTAAACCATTTAAATGCTTGTTCTGCACACACAGCCCATGCACGATCACATAGAACATTATTTTAAACCATTTAAATGCTTGTTCTGCACACACAGCCCATGCGCGATCACATATTACATTATTTTAAACCATTTAAATGTTTGTTCTGCACACACAGACCATGCGCGATCACATGGAACATTATTTTAAACCATTTAAATGCTTGTTCTACACACACAGACCATGCATGATCACATAGTACATTATTTTAAACCATTTAAATGCTTGTTCTGCACACACAGCCCATGCACGATCACATAGAACATTATTTTAAACCATTTAAATGCTTGTTCTGCACACACAGCCCATGCGCGATCACATATTACATTATTTTAAACCATTTAAGTGCTTGTTCTACACACACAGACCATGCATGATCACATAGTACATTATTTTAAACCATTTAAATGCTTGTTCTGCACACACAGCCCATGCACGATCACATAGAACATTATTTTAAACCATTTAAATGCTTGTTCTGCACACACAGCCCATGCGCGATCACATATTACATTATTTTAAACCATTTAAGTGCTTGTTCTACACACACAGACCATGCATGATCACATAGAACATTATTTTAAACCATTTAAATGTTTGTTCTGCACACACAGCCCATGCGCGATCACATATTACATTATTTTAAACCATTTAAATGCTTGTTCTACACACACATTCCATGCATGATCTCATAGAACATTATTTTAAACCATTTAAATGTTTGTTCTGCACACACAGCCCATGCGCGATCACATATTACATTATTTTAAACCATTTAAGTGCTTGTTCTACACACACAGACCATGCATGATCTCATAGAACATTATTTTAAACCATTTAAATGCTTGTTCTGCACACACAGACCATGCGCGATCTCATGGAACATTATTTTAAACCATTTAAATGCTTGTTCTGCACACACAGCCCATGCGCCATCACATATAACATTATTTTAAACCATTTAAATGCTTGTTCTTCACACACAGACCATGCATGATCTCATAGTACATTATTTTAAACCATTTAAATGCTTGTTCTTCACACACATTCCATGCATGATCTCATAGAACATTATTTTAAACCATTTAAATGCTTGTTCTGCACACACAGCCCATGCATGATCTCATAGTACATTATTTTAAACCATTTAAATGCTTGTTCTGCACACACAGCCCATGCATGATCTCATAGAACATTATTTTAAACCATTTAAATGCTTGTTCTGCACACACAGCCCATGCGCGATCACATAGAACATTATTTTAAACCATTTAAATGCTTGTTCTGCACACACAGACCATGCGCGATCACATGGAACATTATTTTAAACCATTTAAATGCTTGTTCTGCACACACAGCCCATGCATGATCTCATAGAACATTATTTTAAACCATTTAAATGCTTGTTCTTCACACACAGCCCATGCGCGATCACATGGAACATTATTTTAAACCATTTAAATGCTTGTTCTGCACACACATTCCATGCATGATCTCATAGTACATTATTTTAAACCATTTAAATGTTTGTTCTGCACACACAGCCCATGCATGATCACATAGTACATTATTTTAAACCATTTAAATGTTTGTTCTGCACACACAGCCCATGCGCGATCACATATTACATTATTTTAAACCATTTAAATGCTTGTTCTACACACACATTCCATGCATGATCTCATAGAACATTATTTTAAACCATTTAAATGCTTGTTCTGCACACACAGTCGATGCATGATCTCATAGAACATTATTTTAAACCATTTAAATGCTTGTTCTGCACACACAGCCCATGCGCGATCACATGGAACATTATTTTAAACCATTTAAATGCTTGTTCTGCACACACAGACCATGCGCGATCACATGGAACATTATTTTAAACCATTTAAGTGCTTGTTCTACACACACACTCCATGTATGATCTCATAGAACATTATTTTAAACCATTTAAATGCTTGTTCTTCACACACAGTCGATGCATGATCTCATAGAACATTATTTTAAACCATTTAAATGCTTGTTCTGCACACACAGCCCATGCATGATCTCATAGAACATTATTTTAATCCATTTAAATGCTTTTCTGCACACACAGCCCATGCGCGATCACATAGAACATTATTTTAAACCATTTAAGTGCTTGTTCTACACACACAGTCCATGCATGATCTCATAGTACATTATTTTAAACCATTTAAATGTTTGTTCTGCACACACAGCCCATGCATGATCTCATAATACATTATTTTAAACCATTTAAATGCTTGTTCTGCACACACACTCCATGTATGATCTCATAGAACATTATTTTAAACCATTTAAATGCTTGTTCTACACACACAGTCGATGCATGATCTCATAGAATATTATTTTAATCCATTTAAATGCTTGTTCTGCACACACACTCCATGTATGATCTCATAGAACATTATTTTAATCCATTTAAATGCTTGTTCTGCACACACAGCCCATGCATGATCACATAGAACATTATTTTAATCCATTTAAATGCTTGTTCTGCACACACACTCCATGCATGATCTCATAGAACATTATTTTAATCCATTTAAATGCTTGTTCTGCACACACACTCCATGTATGATCTCATAGAACATTATTTTAATCCATTTAAATGCTTGTTCTGCACACACAGTCCATGTATGATCTCATAGAACATTATTTTAATCCATTTAAATGTTTGTTCTGCACACACAGCCCATGCGCGATCACATAGTACATTATTTTAATCCATTTAAATGCTTGTTCTGCACACACACTCCATGTATGATCTCATAGAACATTATATTAAACCATTTAAATGCTTTTTCTACACACACATTCCATGCATGATCACATAGAACATTATTTTAAACCATTTAAATGTTTGTTCTGCACACACACAGTCCATGTATGATCTCATAGAACATTATTTTAAACCATTTAAATGCTTGTTCTGCACACACAGTCCATGCGCGATCACATAGAACATTATTTTAATCCATTTAAATGTTTGTTCTTCACACACATTCCATGCATGATCTCATAGAACATTATATTAAACCATTTAAATGCTTTTTCTACACACACATTCCATGCATGATCACATAGAACATTATTTTAAACCATTTAAATGTTTGTTCTGCACACACACAGTCCATGTATGATCTCATAGAACATTATTTTAAACCATTTAAATGTTTGTTCTGCACACACATTTCATGCATGATCTCATAGTACATTATTTTAAACCATTTAAATGTTTGTTCTGCACACACAGTCGATGCATGATCACATAGAACATTATTTTAAACCATTTAAATGTTTGTTCTGCACACACACAGTCCATGTATGATCTCATAGAACATTATTTTAAACCATTTAAATGTTTGTTCTGCACACACATTTCATGTATGATCTCATAGTACATTATTTTAAACCATTTAAATGTTTGTTCTGCACACACAGTCGATGCATGATCTCATAGAACATTATATTAAACCATTTAAATGCTTTTTCTACACACACATTCCATGCATGATCACATAGAACATTATTTTAAACCATTTAAATGCTTGTTCTGCACACACATTCCATGCGCGATCTCATAATACATTATTTTAAACCATTTAAATGTTTGTTCTGCACACACACAGTCCATGTATGATCTCATAGAATATTATTTTAAACCATTTAAATGCTTTTTCTGCACACACAGTCCATGCGCGATCACATAGAACATTATTTTAAACCATTTAAATGCTTGTTCTTCACACACATTCCATGCATGATCTCATAAAACATTATTTTAAACCATTTAAGTGCTTGTTCTACACACACAGTCGATGCATGATCTCATAGAATATTATTTTAATCCATTTAAATGCTTGTTCTGCACACACACTCCATGTATGATCTCATAGAACATTATTTTAATCCATTTAAATGCTTGTTCTGCACACACACTCCATGTATAATCTCATAGAACATTATTTTAATCCATTTAAATGCTTGTTCTGCACACACACTTTATGTATGATCTCATAGAACATTATTTTAAACCATTTAAATGTTTGTTCTGCACACACAGCCCATGCATGATCTCATAATACATTATTTTAAACCATTTAAATGCTTTTTCTACACACACATTCCATGCATGATCTCATAATACATTATTTTAAACCATTTAAATGCTTGTTCTGCACACACAGCCCATGCGCGATCACATAGAACATTATTTTAAACCATTTAAATGCTTGTTCTACACACACACTCCATGTATGATCTCATAGAACATTATTTTAAACCATTTAAATGTTTGTTCTGCACACACATTCCATGCATGATCTCATAGAACATTATTTTAAACCATTTAAATGCTTGTTCTGCACACACACTCCATGTATGATCTCATAGAACATTATTTTAAACCATTTAAATGTTTGTTCTGCACACACATTCCATGCATGATCACATAGAACATTATTTTAAACCATTTAAATGCTTGTTCTACACACACACTCCATGTATGATCTCATAGAACATTATTTTAAACCATTTAAATGCTTGTTCTTCACACACAGTCGATGCATGATCTCATAGAACATTATTTTAAACCATTTAAATGCTTGTTCTTCACACACAGTCGATGCATGATCTCATAGAACATTATTTTAATCCATTTAAATGCTTGTTCTGCACACACAGCCCATGCATGATCTCATAGAACATTATTTTCATCCATTTAAATGCTTTTCTGCACACACAGCCATGCGCGATCACATAGAACATTATTTTAATCCATTTAAATGCTTTTCTGCACACACAGCCCATGCGCGATCACATAGAACATTATATTAAACCATTTAAATGCTTGTTCTTCACACACATTCCATGCATGATCTCATAGAACATTATTTTCATCCATTTAAATGCTTTTCTGCACACACAGCCCATGCGCGATCTCATAGTACATTATTTTAAACCATTTAAAGTGCTTGTTCTTCACACACATTCCATGCATGATCTCATAGAACATTATTTTAAACCATTTAAATGCTTGTTCTGCACACACAGCCCATGCATGATCACATAGAACATTATATTAAACCATTTAAATGCTTTTTCTACACACACATTCCATGCATGATCTCATAATACATTATTTTAAACCATTTAAATGTTTGTTCTGCACACACACAGTCCATGCGCGATCACATAGAACATTATTTTAATCCATTTAAATGTTTGTTCTTCACACACATTCCATGCATGATCTCATAATACATTATTTTAAACCATTTAAATGTTTGTTCTGCACACACAGCCCATGCGCGATCACATAGAACATTATTTTAAACCATTTAAATGCTTGTTCTTCACACACAGTCGATGCATGATCTCATAGAACATTATTTTAAACCATTTAAATGCTTGTTCTTCACACACAGTCGATGCATGATCTCATAGAACATTATTTTAAACCATTTAAATGCTTGTTCTGCACACACAGCCCATGCGCGATCACATAGAACATTATTTTAATCCATTTAAATGCTTTTCTGCACACACAGCCCATGCGCGATCACATAGAACATTATTTTAATCCATTTAAATGCTTTTCTGCACACACAGCCCATGCGCGATCACATAGAACATTATTTTAATCCATTTAAATGCTTTTCTGCACACACAGCCCATGCGCGATCACATAGAACATTATATTAAACCATTTAAATGCTTGTTCTGCACACACATTCCATGCATGATCTCATAGAACATTATATTAAACCATTTAAATGCTTTTTCTACACACACATTCCATGCATGATCACATAGAACATTATATTAAACCATTTAAATGTTTGTTCTGCACACACATTCCATGCATGATCTCATAGTACATTATTTTAAACCATTTAAATGCTTTTTCTACACACACATTCCATGCATGATCTCATAGAACATTATTTTAAACCATTTAAATGCTTGTTCTGCACACACAGCCCATGCGCGATCTCATAGTACATTATTTTAAACCATTTAAAGTGCTTGTTCTTCACACACATTCCATGCATGATCTCATAGAACATTATTTTAAACCATTTAAATGCTTGTTCTGCACACACAGCCCATGCATGATCTCATAGAACATTATTTTAAACCATTTAAATGCTTGTTCTGCACACACAGACCATGCATGATCTCATAGAACATTATTTTAAAGCATTTAAGTGCTTGTTCTACACACACATTCCATGCATGATCTCATAGAACATTATTTTAAACCATTTAAATGCTTGTTCTACACACACACTCCATGTATGATCTCATAGAACATTATTTTAAACCATTTAAATGCTTGTTCTACACACACACTCCATGTATGATCTCATAGAACATTATTTTAAACCATTTAAATGTTTGTTCTACACACACAGCCCATGCATGATCTCATAAAACATTATTTTAAACCATTTAAATGTTTGTTCTTCACACACAGCCCATGCATGATCTCATAAAACATTATTTTAAACCATTTAAAGTGCTTGTTCTTCACACACATTCCATGCATGATCTCATAGAACATTATTTTAAACCATTTAAATGCTTGTTCTGCACACACATTCCATGCATGATCTCATAGTACATTATTTTAAACCATTTAAATGCTTGTTCTTCACACACAGCCCATGCATGATCTCATAAAACATTATTTTAAACCATTTAAATGCTTGTTCTGCACACACAGCCCATGCGCGATCACATATTACATTATTTTAAACCATTTAAGTGCTTGTTCTACACACACAGACCATGCATGATCTCATAGAACATTATTTTAAACCATTTAAATGCTTGTTCTGCACACACAGCCCATGCGCGATCACATATTACATTATTTTAAACCATTTAAATGCTTGTTCTGCACACACAGACCATGCGCGATCTCATAGAACATTATTTTAAACCATTTAAATGCTTGTTCTGCACACACAGCCCATGCGCGATCACATATTACATTATTTTAAACCATTTAAATGCTTGTTCTACACACACATTCCATGCATGATCTCATAGAACATTATTTTAAACCATTTAAATGCTTGTTCTGCACACACAGACCATGCGCGATCTCATAGAACATTATTTTAAACCATTTAAAGTGCTTGTTCTTCACACACATTCCATGCATGATCTCATAGAACATTATTTTAAACCATTTAAATGCTTGTTCTGCACACACAGACCATGCGCGATCACATATTACATTATTTTAAACCATTTAAGTGCTTGTTCTACACACACAGACCATGCATGATCACATAGTACATTATTTTAAACCATTTAAATGCTTGTTCTGCACACACAGACCATGCGCGATCACATATTACATTATTTTAAACCATTTAAGTGCTTGTTCTACACACACAGACCATGCATGATCTCATAGTACATTATTTTAAACCATTTAAATGCTTGTTCTGCACACACAGACCATGCGCGATCACATATTACATTATTTTAAACCATTTAAGTGCTTGTTCTACACACACATTCCATGCATGATCTCATAGAACATTATTTTAAACCATTTAAATGCTTGTTCTGCACACACAGACCATGCGCGATCACATGGAACATTATTTTAAACCATTTAAATGCTTGTTCTGCACACACAGCCCATGCACGATCACATAGAACATTATTTTAAACCATTTAAATGCTTGTTCTGCACACACAGCCCATGCGCGATCACATATTACATTATTTTAAACCATTTAAATGTTTGTTCTGCACACACAGACCATGCGCGATCACATGGAACATTATTTTAAACCATTTAAATGCTTGTTCTGCACACACAGCCCATGCACGATCACATAGAACATTATTTTAAACCATTTAAGTGCTTGTTCTACACACACAGACCATGCATGATCACATATACATTATTTTAAACCATTTAAAGTGCTTGTTCTACACACACATTCCATGCATGATCTCATAGAACATTATTTTAAACCATTTAAATGCTTGTTCTGCACACACAGCCCATGCGCGATCACATATTACATTATTTTAAACCATTTAAGTGCTTGTTCTACACACACAGACCATGCATGATCACATAGTACATTATTTTAAACCATTTAAATGTTTGTTCTGCACACACAGCCCATGCGCGATCACATATTACATTATTTTAAACCATTTAAATGCTTGTTCTACACACACATTCCATGCATGATCTCATAGAACATTATTTTAAACCATTTAAATGCTTGTTCTGCACACACAGACCATGCGCGATCACATGGAACATTATTTTAAACCATTTAAATGCTTGTTCTTCACACACAGACCATGCGCGATCTCATAGTACATTATTTTAAACCATTTAAATGCTTGTTCTTCACACACATTCCATGCATGATCTCATAGAACATTATTTTAAACCATTTAAATGCTTGTTCTGCACACACAGCCCATGCATGATCTCATAGTACATTATTTTAAACCATTTAAATGCTTGTTCTGCACACACAGCCCATGCGCGATCACATAGAACATTATTTTAAACCATTTAAATGCTTGTTCTGCACACACAGACCATGCGCGATCACATGGAACATTATTTTAAACCATTTAAATGCTTGTTCTGCACACACAGCCCATGCATGATCTCATAGAACATTATTTTAAACCATTTAAATGCTTGTTCTGCACACACATTCCATGCATGATCTCATAGTACATTATTTTAAACCATTTAAATGCTTGTTCTTCACACACATTCCATGCATGATCTCATAGAACATTATTTTAAACCATTTAAATGCTTGTTCTGCACACACAGACCATGCGCGATCACATGGAACATTATTTTAAACCATTTAAATGCTTGTTCTGCACACACAGCCCATGCATGATCTCATAGTACATTATTTTAAACCATTTAAATGCTTGTTCTGCACACACAGCCCATGCATGATCTCATAGTACATTATTTTAAACCATTTAAATGCTTGTTCTGCACACACAGCCCATGCATGATCTCATAGTACATTATTTTAAACCATTTAAATGCTTGTTCTGCACACACAGCCCATGCATGATCACATAGTACATTATTTTAAACCATTTAAATGCTTGTTCTACACACACATTCCATGCATGATCTCATAGTACATTATTTTAAACCATTTAAATGCTTGTTCTGCACACACAGCCCATGCATGATCTCATAGTACATTATTTTAAACCATTTAAATGCTTGTTCTGCACACACAGCCCATGCATGATCTCATAGAACATTATTTTAAACCATTTAAATGCTTGTTCTGCACACACAGCCCATGCATGATCACATAGTACATTATTTTAAACCATTTAAATGTTTGTTCTGCACACACAGCCCATGCGCGATCACATATTACATTATTTTAAACCATTTAAATGCTTGTTCTACACACACATTCCATGCATGATCTCATAGAACATTATTTTAAACCATTTAAATGCTTGTTCTGCACACACAGACCATGCGCGATCACATGGAACATTATTTTAAACCATTTAAATGCTTGTTCTTCACACACATTCCATGCATGATCTCATAGAACATTATTTTAAACCATTTAAATGCTTGTTCTTCACACACAGTCGATGCATGATCTCATAGAACATTATTTTAAACCATTTAAATGCTTGTTCTTCACACACAGTCGATGCATGATCACATAGAACATTATTTTAATCCATTTAAATGCTTTTCTGCACACACAGCCCATGCGCGATCACATAGAACATTATATTAAACCATTTAAATGCTTGTTCTTCACACACATTCCATGCATGATCTCATAGAACATTATATTAAACCATTTAAATGCTTGTTCTTCACACACATTCCATGCATGATCTCATAAAACATTATTTTAAACCATTTAAATGTTTGTTCTGCACACACATTCCATGCATGATCACATAGAACATTATTTTAAACCATTTAAGTGCTTGTTCTACACACACAGTCCATGCATGATCTCATAGTACATTATTTTAAACCATTTAAATGTTTGTTCTGCACACACAGCCCATGCATGATCTCATAATACATTATTTTAAACCATTTAAATGCTTGTTCTGCACACACACTCCATGTATGATCTCATAGAACATTATTTTAAACCATTTAAATGCTTTTTCTACACACACAGTCCATGTATGATCTCATAGAATATTATTTTAAACCATTTAAATGCTTTTTCTACACACACAGCCCATGCGCGATCTCATAGAACATTATTTTAATCCATTTAAATGTTTGTTCTGCACACACAGTCCATGCGCGATCACATAGAACATTATTTTAAACCATTTAAATGCTTGTTCTTCACACACATTCCATGCATGATCTCATAAAACATTATTTTAAACCATTTAAGTGCTTGTTCTACACACACAGTCGATGCATGATCTCATAGAATATTATTTTAATCCATTTAAATGCTTGTTCTGCACACACACTCCATGCATGATCTCATAGTACATTATTTTAAACTATTTAAATGCTTGTTCTGCACACACACTCCATGTATGATCTCATAGAACATTATTTTAAACCATTTAAATGTTTGTTCTGCACACACAGTCCATGCGCGATCACATAGAACATTATTTTAAACCATTTAAATGCTTGTTCTTCACACACATTCCATGCATGATCTCATAGAACATTATTTTAATCCATTTAAATGTTTGTTCTGCACACACAGTCCATGCGCGATCACATAGAACATTATTTTAAACCATTTAAATGCTTGTTCTTCACACACATTCCATGCATGATCTCATAAAACATTATTTTAAACCATTTAAGTGCTTGTTCTACACACACAGTCGATGCATGATCTCATAGAATATTATTTTAATCCATTTAAATGCTTGTTCTGCACACACAGCCCATGCGCGATCACATAGTACATTATTTTAATCCATTTAAATGCTTGTTCTGCACACACACTCCATGTATGATCTCATAGAACATTATTTTAATCCATTTAAATGCTTGTTCTGCACACACAGCCCATGCGCGATCACATAGTACATTATTTTAATCCATTTAAATGCTTGTTCTGCACACACACTCCATGTATGATCTCATAGAACATTATTTTAAACCATTTAAATGCTTGTTCTGCACACACAGCCCATGCATGATCTCATAATACATTATTTTAAACCATTTAAATGCTTTTTCTACACACACATTCCATGCATGATCACATAGAACATTATTTTAAACCATTTAAATGCTTGTTCTGCACACACACTCCATGTATGATCTCATAGAACATTATTTTAAACCATTTAAATGCTTGTTCTGCACACACAGACCATGCATGATCACATAGAACATTATATTAAACCATTTAAATGCTTTTTCTACACACACATTCCATGCATGATCTCATAATACATTATTTTAAACCATTTAAATGTTTGTTCTACACACACAGCCCATGCATGATCTCATAGAACATTATTTTAAACCATTTAAATGCTTGTTCTGCACACACAGCCCATGCATGATCACATAGTACATTATTTTAAACCATTTAAATGTTTGTTCTGCACACACAGCCCATGCGCGATCACATATTACATTATTTTAAACCATTTAAATGCTTGTTCTACACACACATTCCATGCATGATCTCATAGAACATTATTTTAAACCATTTAAATGCTTGTTCTGCACACACAGACCATGCGCGATCACATGGAACATTATTTTAAACCATTTAAATGCTTGTTCTGCACACACATTCCATGCATGATCTCATAGAACATTATTTTAAACCATTTAAATGCTTGTTCTTCACACACAGTCGATGCATGATCTCATAGAACATTATTTTAAACCATTTAAATGCTTGTTCTTCACACACAGTCGATGCATGATCACATAGAACATTATTTTAATCCATTTAAATGCTTTTCTGCACACACAGCCCATGCGCGATCACATAGAACATTATATTAAACCATTTAAATGCTTGTTCTTCACACACATTCCATGCATGATCTCATAGAACATTATATTAAACCATTTAAATGCTTGTTCTTCACACACATTCCATGCATGATCTCATAAAACATTATTTTAAACCATTTAAATGTTTGTTCTGCACACACATTCCATGCATGATCACATAGAACATTATTTTAAACCATTTAAATGCTTGTTCTGCACACACAGCCCATGCATGATCTCATAATACATTATTTTAAACCATTTAAATGCTTTTTCTACACACACATTCCATGCATGATCACATAGAACATTATTTTAATCCATTTAAATGCTTGTTCTACACACACATTCCATGCATGATCTCATAGTACATTATTTTAATCCATTTAAATGCTTGTTCTGCACACACACTCCATGTATGATCTCATAGAACATTATATTAAACCATTTAAATGCTTTTTCTACACACACATTCCATGCATAATCTCATAATACATTATTTTAAACCATTTAAATGTTTGTTCTGCACACACAGTCCATGCGCGATCACATAGAACATTATTTTAATCCATTTAAATGTTTGTTCTTCACACACATTCCATGCATGATCTCATAATACATTATTTTAAACCATTTAAATGTTTGTTCTGCACACACACTCCATGTATGATCTCATAGAACATTATTTTAAACCATTTAAATGTTTGTTCTGCACACACATTCCATGCATGATCTCATAGAACATTATTTTAAACCATTTAAATGCTTGTTCTGCACACACACTCCATGTATGATCTCATAGAACATTATTTTAAACCATTTAAATGTTTGTTCTGTACACACATTCCATGCATGATCTCATAGAACATTATTTTAAACCATTTAAATGCTTTTTCTACACACACATTCCATGCATGATCACATAGAACATTATTTTAAACCATTTAAATGTTTGTTCTGCACACACATTTCATGCATGATCTCATAGAACATTATTTTAAACCATTTAAATGCTTGTTCTACACACACACTCCATGTATGATCTCATAGTACATTATTTTAAACCATTTAAATGTTTGTTCTGCACACACAGTCGATGCATGATCTCATAGAACATTATATTAAACCATTTAAATGCTTTTTCTACACACACATTCCATGCATGATCACATAGAACATTATTTTAAACCATTTAAATGCTTTTTCTACACACACATTCCATGCATGATCTCATAGAATATTATTTTAAACCATTTAAATGCTTTTTCTGCACACACAGTCCATGCGCGATCACATAGAACATTATTTTAAACCATTTAAATGCTTGTTCTTCACACACATTCCATGCATGATCTCATAAAACATTATTTTAAACCATTTAAGTGCTTGTTCTACACACACAGTCGATGCATGATCTCATAGAATATTATTTTAATCCATTTAAATGCTTGTTCTGCACACACACTCCATGTATGATCTCATAGAACATTATTTTAATCCATTTAAATGCTTGTTCTGCACACACACAGTCCATGTATGATCTCATAGAACATTATTTTAAACCATTTAAATGTTTGTTCTGCACACACAGTCCATGCGCGATCTCATAATACATTATTTTAAACCATTTAAATGTTTGTTCTTCACACACATTCCATGCATGATCTCATAATACATTATTTTAAACCATTTAAATGTTTGTTCTTCACACACATTCCATGCATGATCTCATAATACATTATTTTAAACCATTTAAATGCTTGTTCTGCACACACAGCCCATGCGCGATCACATAGAACATTATTTTAAACCATTTAAATGCTTGTTCTACACACACACTCCATGCATGATCTCATAATACATTATTTTAAACCATTTAAATGCTTGTTCTGCACACACAGCCCATGCATGATCTCATAGAACATTATTTTAAACCATTTAAATGTTTGTTCTGCACACACATTCCATGCATGATCTCATAGAACATTATTTTAAACCATTTAAATGCTTGTTCTACACACACACTCCATGTATGATCTCATAGAACATTATTTTAAACCATTTAAATGTTTGTTCTTCACACACAGTCGATGCATGATCTCATAGAACATTATTTTAATCCATTTAAATGCTTGTTCTGCACACACAGCCCATGCATGATCTCATAGAACATTATTTTCATCCATTTAAATGCTTTTCTGCACACACAGCCCATGCGCGATCACATAGAACATTATTTTAATCCATTTAAATGCTTTTCTGCACACACAGCCCATGCGCGATCACATAGAACATTATATTAAACCATTTAAATGCTTGTTCTTCACACACATTCCATGCATGATCTCATAAAACATTATTTTAAACCATTTAAATGTTTGTTCTGCACACACATTCCATGCATGATCACATAGAACATTATTTTAAACCATTTAAGTGCTTGTTCTACACACACAGTCCATGCATGATCTCATAGTACATTATTTTAAACTATTTAAATGCTTGTTCTGCACACACACTCCATGTATGATCTCATAGAACATTATTTTAAACCATTTAAATGTTTGTTCTGCACACACAGTCCATGCGCGATCATATAGAACATTATTTTAAACCATTTAAATGCTTGTTCTTCACACACATTCCATGCATGATCTCATAGAACATTATTTTAATCCATTTAAATGTTTGTTCTGCACACACAGTCCATGCGCGATCACATAGAACATTATTTTAAACCATTTAAATGCTTGTTCTTCACACACATTCCATGCATGATCTCATAAAACATTATTTTAAACCATTTAAGTGCTTGTTCTACACACACAGTCGATGCATGATCTCATAGAATATTATTTTAATCCATTTAAATGCTTGTTCTGCACACACAGCCCATGCGCGATCACATAGTACATTATTTTAATCCATTTAAATGCTTGTTCTGCACACACACTCCATGTATGATCTCATAGAACATTATTTTAATCCATTTAAATGCTTGTTCTGCACACACAGCCCATGCGCGATCACATAGTACATTATTTTAATCCATTTAAATGCTTGTTCTGCACACACACTCCATGTATGATCTCATAGAACATTATTTTAAACCATTTAAATGCTTGTTCTGCACACACAGCCCATGCATGATCTCATAATACATTATTTTAAACCATTTAAATGCTTTTTCTACACACACATTCCATGCATGATCACATAGAACATTATTTTAAACCATTTAAATGCTTGTTCTGCACACACACTCCATGTATGATCTCATAGAACATTATTTTAAACCATTTAAATGCTTGTTCTGCACACACAGACCATGCATGATCACATAGAACATTATATTAAACCATTTAAATGCTTTTTCTACACACACATTCCATGCATGATCTCATAATACATTATTTTAAACCATTTAAATGTTTGTTCTACACACACAGCCCATGCATGATCTCATAGAACATTATTTTAAACCATTTAAATGCTTGTTCTGCACACACAGCCCATGCATGATCACATAGTACATTATTTTAAACCATTTAAATGTTTGTTCTGCACACACAGCCCATGCGCGATCACATATTACATTATTTTAAACCATTTAAATGCTTGTTCTACACACACATTCCATGCATGATCTCATAGAACATTATTTTAAACCATTTAAATGCTTGTTCTGCACACACAGACCATGCGCGATCACATGGAACATTATTTTAAACCATTTAAATGCTTGTTCTGCACACACAGACCATGCGCGATCACATGGAACATTATTTTAAACCATTTAAATGCTTGTTCTTCACACACATTCCATGCATGATCTCATAGAACATTATTTTAAACCATTTAAATGCTTGTTCTTCACACACAGTCGATGCATGATCTCATAGAACATTATTTTAAACCATTTAAATGCTTGTTCTTCACACACAGTCGATGCATGATCACATAGAACATTATTTTAATCCATTTAAATGCTTTTCTGCACACACAGCCCATGCGCGATCACATAGAACATTATATTAAACCATTTAAATGCTTGTTCTTCACACACATTCCATGCATGATCTCATAGAACATTATATTAAACCATTTAAATGCTTGTTCTTCACACACATTCCATGCATGATCTCATAAAACATTATTTTAAACCATTTAAATGTTTGTTCTGCACACACATTCCATGCATGATCACATAGAACATTATTTTAAACCATTTAAGTGCTTGTTCTACACACACAGTCCATGCATGATCTCATAGTACATTATTTTAAACCATTTAAATGTTTGTTCTGCACACACAGCCCATGCATGATCTCATAATACATTATTTTAAACCATTTAAATGCTTGTTCTGCACACACACTCCATGTATGATCTCATAGAACATTATTTTAAACCATTTAAATGCTTTTTCTACACACACAGTCCATGTATGATCTCATAGAATATTATTTTAAACCATTTAAATGCTTTTTCTACACACACAGCCCATGCGCGATCTCATAGAACATTATTTTAATCCATTTAAATGTTTGTTCTGCACACACAGTCCATGCGCGATCACATAGAACATTATTTTAAACCATTTAAATGCTTGTTCTTCACACACATTCCATGCATGATCTCATAAAACATTATTTTAAACCATTTAAGTGCTTGTTCTACACACACAGTCGATGCATGATCTCATAGAATATTATTTTAATCCATTTAAATGCTTGTTCTGCACACACACTCCATGTATGATCTCATAGAACATTATTTTAATCCATTTAAATGCTTGTTCTGCACACACAGCCCATGCGCGATCACATAGTACATTATTTTAATCCATTTAAATGCTTGTTCTGCACACACACTCCATGTATGATCTCATAGAACATTATTTTAATCCATTTAAATGCTTGTTCTGCACACACACTCCATGTATGATCTCATAGAACATTATTTTAATCCATTTAAATGCTTGTTCTGCACACACAGTCCATGTATGATCTCATAGAACATTATTTTAATCCATTTAAATGTTTGTTCTGCACACACAGCCCATGCATGATCACATAGTACATTATTTTAATCCATTTAAATGCTTGTTCTGCACACACACTCCATGTATGATCTCATAGAACATTATTTTAAACCATTTAAATGCTTGTTCTGCACACACACTCCATGTATGATCTCATAGAACATTATATTAAACCATTTAAATGCTTTTTCTACACACACATTCCATGCATGATCACATAGAACATTATTTTAAACCATTTAAATGCTTGTTCTGCACACACAGCCCATGCATGATCTCATAATACATTATTTTAAACCATTTAAATGCTTTTTCTACACACACATTCCATGCATGATCACATAGAACATTATTTTAAACCATTTAAATGCTTGTTCTGCACACACACTCCATGTATGATCTCATAGAACATTATATTAAACCATTTAAATGCTTTTTCTACACACACATTCCATGCATGATCACATAGAACATTATTTTAAACCATTTAAATGCTTGTTCTGCACACACAGCCCATGCATGATCTCATAATACATTATTTTAAACCATTTAAATGCTTTTTCTACACACACATTCCATGCATGATCACATAGAACATTATTTTAAACCATTTAAATGCTTGTTCTGCACACACACTCCATGTATGATCTCATAGAACATTATATTAAACCATTTAAATGCTTTTTCTACACACACATTCCATGCATGATCACATAGAACATTATTTTAAACCATTTAAATGCTTGTTCTGCACACACAGCCCATGCATGATCTCATAATACATTATTTTAAACCATTTAAATGCTTTTTCTACACACACATTCCATGCATGATCACATAGAACATTATTTTAATCCATTTAAATGCTTGTTCTACACACACATTCCATGCATGATCTCATAGTACATTATTTTAATCCATTTAAATGCTTGTTCTGCACACACACTCCATGTATGATCTCATAGAACATTATATTAAACCATTTAAATGCTTTTTCTACACACACATTCCATGCATAATCTCATAATACATTATTTTAAACCATTTAAATGTTTGTTCTGCACACACACTCCATGTATGATCTCATAGAACATTATTTTAAACCATTTAAATGTTTGTTCTGCACACACATTCCATGCATGATCTCATAGAACATTATTTTAAACCATTTAAATGCTTGTTCTGCACACACACTCCATGTATGATCTCATAGAACATTATTTTAAACCATTTAAATGTTTGTTCTGCACACACATTCCATGCATGATCTCATAGAACATTATTTTAAACCATTTAAATGCTTTTTCTACACACACATTCCATGCATGATCACATAGAACATTATTTTAAACCATTTAAATGCTTGTTCTGCACACACAGTCGATGCATGATCTCATAGAACATTATATTAAACCATTTAAATGCTTGTTCTGCACACACACTCCATGTATGATCTCATAGAACATTATTTTAAACCATTTAAATGTTTGTTCTGCACACACATTTCATGCATGATCTCATAGAACATTATTTTAAACCATTTAAATGCTTGTTCTACACACACACTCCATGTATGATCTCATAGTACATTATTTTAAACCATTTAAATGTTTGTTCTGCACACACACTCCATGCATGATCTCATAGAATATTATTTTAAACCATTTAAATGCTTGTTCTGCACACACAGTCGATGCATGATCTCATAGAACATTATATTAAACCATTTAAATGCTTGTTCTGCACACACACTCCATGTATGATCTCATAGAACATTATTTTAAACCATTTAAATGTTTGTTCTGCACACACATTTCATGCATGATCTCATAGAACATTATTTTAAACCATTTAAATGCTTGTTCTACACACACACTCCATGTATGATCTCATAGTACATTATTTTAAACCATTTAAATGCTTGTTCTTCACACACAGTCGATGCATGATCTCATAGAACATTATATTAAACCATTTAAATGCTTTTTCTACACACACATTCCATGCATGATCACATAGAACATTATTTTAAACCATTTAAATGCTTGTTCTGCACACACATTCCATGCGCGATCTCATAATACATTATTTTAAACCATTTAAATGTTTGTTCTGCACACACACAGTCCATGTATGATCTCATAGAATATTATTTTAAACCATTTAAATGCTTTTTCTGCACACACAGTCCATGCGCGATCACATAGAACATTATTTTAAACCATTTAAATGCTTGTTCTTCACACACATTCCATGCATGATCTCATAAAACATTATTTTAAACCATTTAAGTGCTTGTTCTACACACACAGTCGATGCATGATCTCATAGAATATTATTTTAATCCATTTAAATGCTTGTTCTGCACACACACTCCATGTATGATCTCATAGAACATTATTTTAATCCATTTAAATGCTTGTTCTGCACACACACTCCATGTATAATCTCATAGAACATTATTTTAAACCATTTAAATGTTTGTTCTGCACACACAGTCCATGCGCGATCTCATAATACATTATTTTAAACCATTTAAATGTTTGTTCTTCACACACATTCCATGCATGATCTCATAATACATTATTTTAAACCATTTAAATGTTTGTTCTTCACACACATTCCATGCATGATCTCATAATACATTATTTTAAACCATTTAAATGCTTGTTCTGCACACACAGCCCATGCGCGATCACATAGAACATTATTTTAAACCATTTAAATGCTTGTTCTACACACACACTCCATGTATGATCTCATAGAACATTATTTTAAACCATTTAAATGTTTGTTCTGCACACACATTCCATGCATGATCTCATAGAACATTATTTTAAACCATTTAAATGCTTGTTCTACACACACACTCCATGTATGATCTCATAGAACATTATTTTAAACCATTTAAATGTTTGTTCTGCACACACATTCCATGCATGATCTCATAGAACATTATTTTAAACCATTTAAATGCTTGTTCTACACACACACTCCATGTATGATCTCATAGAACATTATTTTAAACCATTTAAATGTTTGTTCTTCACACACAGTCGATGCATGATCTCATAGAACATTATTTTAATCCATTTAAATGCTTGTTCTGCACACACAGCCCATGCATGATCTCATAGAACATTATTTTCATCCATTTAAATGCTTTTCTGCACACACAGCCCATGCGCGATCACATAGAACATTATTTTAATCCATTTAAATGCTTTTCTGCACACACAGCCCATGCGCGATCACATAGAACATTATATTAAACCATTTAAATGCTTGTTCTTCACACACATTCCATGCATGATCTCATAAAACATTATTTTAAACCATTTAAATGTTTGTTCTGCACACACATTCCATGCATGATCACATAGAACATTATTTTAAACCATTTAAGTGCTTGTTCTACACACACAGTCCATGCATGATCTCATAGTACATTATTTTAAACTATTTAAATGCTTGTTCTGCACACACACTCCATGTATGATCTCATAGAACATTATTTTAAACCATTTAAATGCTTTTTCTACACACACAGTCCATGCATGATCTCATAGAACATTATTTTAATCCATTTAAATGTTTGTTCTGCACACACAGTCCATGCGCGATCACATAGAACATTATTTTAAACCATTTAAATGCTTGTTCTTCACACACATTCCATGCATGATCTCATAAAACATTATTTTAAACCATTTAAGTGCTTGTTCTACACACACAGTCGATGCATGATCTCATAGAATATTATTTTAATCCATTTAAATGCTTGTTCTGCACACACAGCCCATGCGCGATCACATAGTACATTATTTTAATCCATTTAAATGCTTGTTCTGCACACACACTCCATGTATGATCTCATAGAACATTATTTTAAACCATTTAAATGCTTGTTCTGCACACACAGCCCATGCATGATCTCATAATACATTATTTTAAACCATTTAAATGCTTTTTCTACACACACATTCCATGCATGATCACATAGAACATTATTTTAAACCATTTAAATGCTTGTTCTGCACACACACTCCATGTATGATCTCATAGAACATTATTTTAAACCATTTAAATGCTTGTTCTGCACACACAGACCATGCATGATCACATAGAACATTATATTAAACCATTTAAATGCTTTTTCTACACACACATTCCATGCATGATCTCATAATACATTATTTTAAACCATTTAAATGTTTGTTCTGCACACACAGCCCATGCGCGATCACATAGAACATTATTTTAAACCATTTAAATGCTTGTTCTACACACACACTCCATGTATGATCTCATAGAACATTATTTTAAACCATTTAAATGCTTGTTCTTCACACACAGTCGATGCATGATCTCATAGAACATTATTTTAAACCATTTAAATGCTTGTTCTACACACACACTCCATGTATGATCTCATAGAACATTATTTTAAACCATTTAAATGCTTGTTCTTCACACACAGTCGATGCATGATCTCATAGAACATTATTTTAAACCATTTAAATGCTTGTTCTTCACACACAGTCGATGCATGATCTCATAGAACATTATTTTAAACCATTTAAATGTTTGTTCTGCACACACAGCCCATGCGCGATCACATAGAACATTATTTTAATCCATTTAAATGCTTTTCTGCACACACAGCCCATGCGCGATCACATAGAACATTATTTTAATCCATTTAAATGCTTTTCTGCACACACAGACCATGCGCGATCACATAGAACATTATATTAAACCATTTAAATGCTTGTTCTGCACACACATTCCATGCATGATCTCATAGAACATTATATTAAACCATTTAAATGCTTTTTCTACACACACATTCCATGCATGATCACATAGAACATTATATTAAACCATTTAAATGCTTGTTCTGCACACACATTCCATGCATGATCTCATAGAACATTATATTAAACCATTTAAATGCTTTTTCTACACACACATTCCATGCATGATCTCATAGAACATTATATTAAACCATTTAAATGCTTTTTCTACACACACATTCCATGCATGATCACATAGAACATTATTTTAAACCATTTAAATGCTTGTTCTTCACACACATTCCATGCATGATCACATAGAACATTATATTAAACCATTTAAATGCTTTTTTTACACACACATTCCATGCATGATCACATAGAACATTATATTAAACCATTTAAATGCTTTTTCTACACACACATTCCATGCATGATCTCATAGAACATTATTTTAAACCATTTAAATGCTTGTTCTACACACACAGCCCATGCATGATCACATAGAACATTATTTTAAACCATTTAAATGCTTGTTCTACACACAGAGTCGATGCGCGATCACATAGAA
Organism: Rhinogobio ventralis; assembly: GCA_039654625.1. Taxonomy (NCBI): domain Eukaryota; kingdom Metazoa; phylum Chordata; class Actinopteri; order Cypriniformes; family Gobionidae; genus Rhinogobio; species Rhinogobio ventralis. The sequence goes on from CM077198.1 coordinate 39,174,921, forward strand.
CATTATATTAAACCATTTAAATGCTTGTTCTGCACACACATTCCATGCATGATCACACAGAACATTATATTAAACCATTTAAATGCTTTTTCTACACACACATTCCATGCATGATCACATAGAACATTATATTAAACCATTTAAATGCTTTTTCTACACACACATTCCATGCATGATCACATAGAACATTATTTTAAACCATTTAAATGCTTGTTCTTCACACACATTCCATGCATGATCACATAGAACATTATTTTAATCCATTTAAATGCTTGTTCTGCACACACAGCCCATGCGCGATCACATAGAACATTATTTTAAACCATTTAAGTGCTTGTTCTACACACACATTCCATGCATGATCTCATAGAATATTATTTTAAACCATTTAAATGCTTGTTCTACACACACATTCCATGCATGATCTCATAGAACATTATTTTAAACCATTTAAGTGCTTGTTCTACACACACATTCCATGCATGATCTCATAGAATATTATTTTAATCCATTTAAATGCTTGTTCTGCACACACAGCCCATGCGCGATCACATAGAACATTATTTTAAACCATTTAAGTGCTTGTTCTACACACACATTCCATGCATGATCTCATAGAATATTATTTTAAACCATTTAAATGCTTGTTCTTCACACACATTCCATGCATGATCTCATAGAACATTATTTTAAACCATTTAAGTGCTTGTTCTACACACACATTCCATGCATGATCTCATAGAATATTATTTTAAACCATTTAAATGCTTGTTCTGCACACACAGTCGATGCATGATCTCATAGAATATTATTTTAAACCATTTAAATGCTTGTTCTGCACACACATTCCATGCATGATCTCATAATACATTATTTTAAACCATTTAAATGTTTGTTCTTCACACACATTCCATGCATGATCTCATAATACATTATTTTAAACCATTTAAATGTTTGTTCTGCACACACAGCCCATGCGCGATCACATAGAACATTATTTTAAACCATTTAAATGCTTGTTCTACACACACACTCCATGTATGATCTCATAGAACATTATTTTAAACCATTTAAATGTTTGTTCTGCACACACATTCCATGCATGATCTCATAGAACATTATTTTAAACCATTTAAATGCTTGTTCTACACACACACTCCATGTATGATCTCATAAAACATTATTTTAAACCATTTAAATGCTTGTTCTGCACACACAGCCCATGCGCGATCACATAGAACATTATTTTAAACCATTTAAGTGCTTGTTCTACACACACACTCCATGTATGATCTCATAGAACATTATTTTAAACCATTTAAATGCTTGTTCTACACACACACTCCATGCATGATCTCATAGAACATTATTTTAAACCATTTAAGTGCTTGTTCTACACACACACTCCATGTATGATCTCATAGAACATTATTTTAAACCATTTAAATGCTTGTTCTTCACACACATTCCATGCATGATCTCATAGAACATTATTTTAATCCATTTAAATGCTTTTCTGCACACACAGCCCATGCGCGATCACATAGAACATTATTTTAATCCATTTAAATGCTTTTCTGCACACACAGCCCATGCGCGATCACATAGAACATTATTTTAATCCATTTAAATGCTTTTCTGCACACACAGCCCATGCGCGATCACATAGAACATTATTTTAAACCATTTAAATGCTTGTTCTACACACACACTCCATGCATGATCTCATAGAACATTATTTTAAACCATTTAAGTGCTTGTTCTGCACACACAGTCGATGCATGATCTCATAGAACATTATTTTAATCCATTTAAATGCTTTTCTGCACACACAGCCCATGCGCGATCACATAGAACATTATTTTAATCCATTTAAATGCTTTTCTGCACACACAGCCCATGCGCGATCACATAGAACATTATTTTAATCCATTTAAATGCTTTTCTGCACACACAGCCCATGCGCGATCACATAGAACATTATATTAAACCATTTAAATGCTTGTTCTGCACACACAGTCGATGCGCGATCACATAAAACATTATTTTAAACCATTTAAATGCTTGTTCTGCACACACATTCCATGCATGATCTCATAGTACATTATTTTAAACCATTTAAATGTTTGTTCTACACACACATTCCATGCATGATCTCATAGAACATTATTTTAAACCATTTAAATGTTTGTTCTGCACACACATTCCATGCATGATCTCATAGAACATTATTTTAAACCATTTAAATGCTTGTTCTGCACACACAGTCGATGCATGATCTCATAGAACATTATTTTAAACCATCTAAATGCTTGTTCTGCACACACATTCCATGCATGATCTCATAGTACATTATTTTAAACCATTTAAATGTTTGTTCTACACACACATTCCATGCATGATCTCATAGAACATTATTTTAAACCATTTAAATGCTTGTTCTACACACACAGTCCATGCGCGATCACATAGAACATTATTTTAAACCATTTAAATGTTTGTTCTACACACACATTCCATGCATGATCTCATAGAACATTATTTTAATCCATTTAAATGCTTGTTCTGCACAAACAGGCCATGCATGATCTCATAGTACATCATTTTAAACCATTTAAATGTTTGTTCTGCACACACATTCCATGCATGATCTCATAGAACATTATTTTAAACCATTTAAATGTTTGGTCTGCACACACATTCCATGCATGATCTCATAGAACATTATTTTAATCCATTTAAATGCTTGTTCTGCACAAACAGGCCATGCATGATCTCATAGTACATCATTTTAAACCATTTAAATGTTTGTTCTGCACACACAGCCCATGCACGATCATATAGAACATTATTTTAAACCATTTAAATGCTTTTTCTGCACACACATTCCATGCATGATCTCATAATACATTATTTTAAACCATTTAAATGTTTGTTCTTCACACACATTCCATGCATGATCTCATAATACATTATTTTAAACCATTTAAATGTTTGTTCTGCACACACAGCCCATGCGCGATCACATAGAACATTATTTTAAACCATTTAAATGTTTGTTCTTCACACACATTCCATGCATGATCTCATAATACATTATTTTAAACCATTTAAATGTTTGTTCTGCACACACACTCCATGTATGATCTCATAGAACATTATTTTAAACCATTTAAATGTTTGTTCTGCACACACATTCCATGCATGATCTCATAGAACATTATTTTAAACCATTTAAATGCTTGTTCTGCACACACAGTCGATGCGCGATCACATAAAACATTATTTTAAACCATTTAAATGCTTGTTCTGCACACACAGTCGATGCGCGATCACATAGAACATTATTTTAAACCATTTAAATGCTTGTTCTACACACACACTCCATGTATGATCTCATAGAACATTATTTTAAACCATTTAAATGTTTGTTCTGCACACACATTCCATGCATGATCTCATAGAACATTATTTTAAACCATTTAAATGCTTGTTCTGCACACACAGTCGATGCGCGATCACATAAAACATTATTTTAAACCATTTAAATGCTTGTTCTGCACACACAGCCCATGCACGATCATATAGAACATTATTTTAAACCATTTAAATGCTTTTTCTGCACACACAGTCGATGCGCGATCACATAGAACATTATATTAAACCATTTAAATGCTTTTTCTACACACACATTCCATGCATGATCACATAGAACATTATATTAAACCATTTAAATGCTTTTTCTACACACACATTCCATGTATGATCTCATAGAACATTATATTAAACCATTTAAATGCTTGTTCTGCACACACATTCCATGCACGATCATATAGAACATTATTTTAAACCATTTAAATGCTTGTTCTGCACACACAGTCCATGCATGATCTCATAGTACATTATTTTAATCCATTTAAATGCTTGTTCTGCACACACATTCCATGCATGATCTCATAGTACATTATTTTAAACCATTTAAATGCTTGTTCTGCACACACAGCCCATGCATGATCTCATAGAACATTATTTTAAACCATTTAAATGCTTTTTCTACACACACATTCCATGCATGATCACATAGAACATTATATTAAACCATTTAAATGCTTTTTCTACACACACAGTCCATGTATGATCTCATAGGATATTATTTTAAACCATTTAAATGCTTTTTCTGCACACACAGTCCATGCGCGATCACATAGAACATTATTTTAAACCATTTAAATGCTTGTTCTTCACACACATTCCATGCATGATCTCATAAAACATTATTTTAAACCATTTAAGTGCTTGTTCTGCACACACACTCCATGTATGATCTCATAGAACATTATTTTAAACCATTTAAATGCTTTTTCTACACACACATTCCATGCATGATCACATAGAACATTATATTAAACCATTTAAATGCTTTTTCTACACACACAGTCCATGTATGATCTCATAATACATTATTTTAAACCATTTAAATGCTTGTTCTGCACACACACTCCATGTATGATCTCATAGAACATTATTTTAAACCATTTAAATGCTTTTTCTACACACACAGTCCATGTATGATCTCATAGAATATTATTTTAAACCATTTAAATGCTTGTTCTTCACACACATTCCATGCATGATCTCATAAAACATTATTTTAAACCATTTAAGTGCTTGTTCTACACACACAGTCGATGCATGATCTCATAGAATATTATTTTAATCCATTTAAATGCTTGTTCTGCACACACACTCCATGTATGATCTCATAGAACATTATTTTAATCCATTTAAATGCTTGTTCTGCACACACACTCCATGTATAATCTCATAGAACATTATTTTAATCCATTTAAATGCTTGTTCTGCACACACAGCCCATGCATGATCACATAGTACATTATTTTAATCCATTTAAATGCTTGTTCTGCACACACACTCCATGTATGATCTCATAGAACATTATTTTAAACCATTTAAATGCTTGTTCTGCACACACATTCCATGCATGATCACATAGAACATTATTTTAAACCATTTAAATGCTTGTTCTGCACACACACTCCATGTATGATCACATAGAACATTATTTTAAACCATTTAAATGTTTGTTCTGCACACACACAGCCCATGCATGATCTCATAATACATTATTTTAAACCATTTAAATGCTTTTTCTACACACACATTCCATGCATGATCACATAGAACATTATTTTAAACCATTTAAATGCTTTTTCTACACACACATTCCATGCATGATCTCATAATACATTATTTTAAACCATTTAAATGTTTGTTCTGCACACACAGTCCATGCGCGATCACATAGAACATTATTTTAATCCATTTAAATGTTTGTTCTTCACACACATTCCATGCATGATCTCATAATACATTATTTTAAACCATTTAAATGTTTGTTCTTCACACACATTCCATGCATGATCTCATAATACATTATTTTAAACCATTTAAATGTTTGTTCTGCACACACAGCCCATGCGCGATCACATAGAACATTATTTTAAACCATTTAAATGCTTGTTCTGCACACACATTCCATGCATGATCACATAGAACATTATTTTAAACCATTTAAATGTTTGTTCTACACACACATTCCATGCATGATCTCATAATACATTATTTTAAACCATTTAAATGTTTGTTCTTCACACACATTCCATGCATGATCTCATAATACATTATTTTAAATCATTTAAATGTTTGTTCTACACAAACACTCCATGTATGATCTCATAGAACATTATTTTAAACCATTTAAATGCTTGTTCTGCACACACATTCCATGCATGATCACATAGAACATTATTTTAAACCATTTAAATGCTTGTTCTACACACACATTCCATGCATGATCTCATAGAACATTATTTTAAACCATTTAAATGCTTGTTCTACACACACATTCCATGCATGATCTCATAGAACATTATTTTAAACCATTTAAATGCTTGTTCTACACACACAGCCCATGCGCGATCACATAGAACATTATTTTAAACCATTTAAGTGCTTGTTCTGCACACACAGCCCATGCGCGATCACATAGAACATTATTTTAAACCATTTAAATGCTTGTTCTGCACACACAGCCCATGCGCGATCACATAGAACATTATTTTAAACCATTTAAGTGCTTGTTCTACACACACACTCCATGTATGATCTCATAGAACATTATTTTAAACCATTTAAATGCTTGTTCTACACACACACTCCATGCATGATCTCATAGAACATTATTTTAAACCATTTAAGTGCTTGTTCTACACACACACTCCATGTATGATCTCATAGAACATTATTTTAAACCATTTAAATGCTTGTTCTTCACACACAGTCGATGCATGATCTCATAGAACATTATTTTAATCCATTTAAATGCTTGTTCTGCACACACAGCCCATGCATGATCTCATAGAACATTATTTTAATCCATTTAAATGCTTGTTCTGCACACACAGCCCATGCATGATCTCATAGAACATTATTTTAATCCATTTAAATGCTTTTCTGCACACACAGCCCATGCGCGATCACATAGAACATTATTTTAATCCATTTAAATGCTTTTCTGCACACACAGCCCATGCGCGATCACATAGAACATTATATTAAACCATTTAAATGCTTGTTCTTCACACACATTCCATGCATGATCTCATAAAACATTATTTTAAACCATTTAAGTGCTTGTTCTACACACACAGTCCATGCATGATCTCATAGTACATTATTTTAAACCATTTAAATGTTTGTTCTGCACACACAGCCCATGCATGATCTCATAATACATTATTTTAAACCATTTAAATGCTTGTTCTGCACACACAGTCCATGTATGATCTCATAGAATATTATTTTAAACCATTTAAGTGCTTGTTCTACACACACAGTCCATGCATGATCACATAGAACATTATTTTAAACCATTTAAATGCTTGTTCTGCACACACACTCCATGTATGATCTCATAGAACATTATTTTAATCCATTTAAATGCTTGTTCTGCACACACACTCCATGTATGATCTCATAGAACATTATTTTAATCCATTTAAATGCTTGTTCTGCACACACAGTCCATGTATGATCTCATAGAACATTATTTTAATCCATTTAAATGTTTGTTCTGCACACACAGCCCATGCGCGATCACATAGTACATTATTTTAATCCATTTAAATGCTTGTTCTGCACACACACTCCATGTATGATCTCATAGAACATTATTTTAAACCATTTAAATGCTTGTTCTACACACACATTCCATGCATGATCACATAGAACATTATTTTAAACCATTTAAATGCTTGTTCTGCACACACACTCCATGTATGATCTCATAGAACATTATATTAAACCATTTAAATGCTTTTTCTACACACACATTCCATGCATGATCACATAGAACATTATTTTAAACCATTTAAATGCTTGTTCTACACACACATTCCATGCATAATCTCATAATACATTATTTTAAACCATTTAAATGTTTGTTCTGCACACACACAGTCCATGTATGATCTCATAGAACATTATTTTAAACCATTTAAATGCTTTTTCTACACACACATTCCATGCATGATCTCATAGTACATTATTTTAATCCATTTAAATGCTTGTTCTGCACACACACTCCATGTATGATCTCATAGAACATTATATTAAACCATATAAATGCTTTTTCTACACACACATTCCATGCATAATCTCATAATACATTATTTTAAACCATTTAAATGTTTGTTCTGCACACACACAGTCCATGTATGATCTCATAGAACATTATTTTAAACCATTTAAATGCTTGTTCTACACACACATTCCATGCATAATCTCATAATACAATATTTTAAACCATTTAAATGTTTGTTCTGCACACACACAGTCCATGTATGATCTCATAGAACATTATTTTAAACCATTTAAATGCTTTTTCTACACACACATTCCATGCATGATCTCATAGTACATTATTTTAATCCATTTAAATGCTTGTTCTGCACACACACTCCATGTATGATCTCATAGAACATTATATTAAACCATTTAAATGCTTTTTCTACACACACATTCCATGCATGATCTCATAGAACATTATTTTAAACCATTTAAATGCTTGTTCTACACACACACTCCATGTATGATCTCATAGAACATTATATTAAACCATTTAAATGCTTTTTCTACACACACATTCCATGCATGATCTCATAGAACATTATTTTAAACCATTTAAATGTTTGTTCTGCACACACACAGTCCATGTATGATCTCATAGAACATTATTTTAAACCATTTAAATGCTTTTTCTACACACACATTCCATGCATGATCTCATAGTACATTATTTTAATCCATTTAAATGTTTGTTCTGCACACACAGTCGATGCATGATCTCATAGAATATTATTTTAAACCATTTAAATGCTTTTTCTGCACACACAGTCCATGCATGATCTCATAAAACATTATTTTAAACCATTTAAGTGCTTGTTCTACACACACAGTCGATGCATGATCTCATAGAATATTATTTTAATCCATTTAAATGCTTGTTCTGCACACACACTCCATGTATGATCTCATAGAACATTATTTTAATCCATTTAAATGCTTGTTCTGCACACACACTCCATGTATAATCTCATAGAACATTATTTTAATCCATTTAAATGCTTGTTCTGCACACACAGCCCATGCATGATCACATAGTACATTATTTTAATCCATTTAAATGCTTGTTCTGCACACACACTTTATGTATGATCTCATAGAACATTATTTTAAACCATTTAAATGCTTGTTCTGCACACACATTCCATGCATGATCACATAGAACATTATTTTAAACCATTTAAATGCTTGTTCTGCACACACACTCCATGTATGATCTCATAGAACATTATTTTAAACCATTTAAATGCTTGTTCTGCACACACAGCCCATGCATGATCACATAGTACATTATTTTAATCCATTTAAATGCTTGTTCTGCACACACACTTTATGTATGATCTCATAGAACATTATTTTAAACCATTTAAATGCTTGTTCTGCACACACAGCCCATGCATGATCTCATAATACATTATTTTAAACCATTTAAATGCTTTTTCTACACACACATTCCATGCATGATCACATAGAACATTATTTTAAACCATTTAAATGTTTGTTCTGCACACACACAGTCCATGTATGATCTCATAGAACATTATTTTAAACCATTTAAATGCTTGTTCTGCACACACAGCCCATGCGCGATCTCATAGAACATTATTTTAATCCATTTAAATGTTTGTTCTGCACACACAGTCCATGCGCGATCACATAGAACATTATTTTAATCCATTTAAATGTTTGTTCTTCACACACATTCCATGCATGATCTCATAATACATTATTTTAAACCATTTAAATGTTTGTTCTTCACACACATTCCATGCATGATCTCATAATACATTATTTTAAACCATTTAAATGTTTGTTCTGCACACACAGCCCATGCGCGATCACATAGAACATTATTTTAAACCATTTAAATGCTTGTTCTACACACACACTCCATGTATGATCTCATAGAACATTATTTTAAACCATTTAAATGTTTGTTCTGCACACACATTCCATGCATGATCTCATAGAACATTATTTTAAACCATTTAAATGCTTGTTCTACACACACACTCCATGTATGATCTCATAGAACATTATTTTAAACCATTTAAATGTTTGTTCTGCACACACATTCCATGCATGATCACATAGAACATTATTTTAAACCATTTAAATGCTTGTTCTACACACACACTCCATGTATGATCTCATAGAACATTATTTTAAACCATTTAAATGCTTGTTCTACACACACACTCCATGTATGATCTCATAGAACATTATTTTAAACCATTTAAATGCTTGTTCTACACACACACTCCATGCATGATCTCATAGAACATTATTTTAAACCATTTAAGTGCTTGTTCTACACACACACTCCATGTATGATCTCATAGAACATTATTTTAAACCATTTAAATGCTTGTTCTTCACACACAGTCGATGCATGATCTCATAGAACATTATTTTAAACCATTTAAATGCTTGTTCTTCACACACAGTCGATGCATGATCTCATAGAACATTATTTTAATCCATTTAAATGCTTGTTCTGCACACACAGCCCATGCATGATCTCATAGAACATTATTTTCATCCATTTAAATGCTTTTCTGCACACACAGCCCATGCGCGATCACATAGAACATTATTTTAATCCATTTAAATGCTTTTCTGCACACACAGCCCATGCGCGATCACATAGAACATTATATTAAACGATTTAAATGCTTGTTCTTCACACACATTCCATGCATGATCTCATAAAACATTATTTTAAACCATTTAAATGTTTGTTCTGCACACACATTCCATGCATGATCACATAGAACATTATTTTAAACCATTTAAGTGCTTGTTCTACACACACAGTCCATGCATGATCTCATAGTACATTATTTTAAACCATTTAAATGTTTGTTCTGCACACACAGCCCATGCATGATCTCATAATACATTATTTTAAACCATTTAAATGCTTTTTCTACACACACAGTCCATGTATGATCTCATAGAATATTATTTTAAACCATTTAAATGCTTTTTCTACACACACAGCCCATGCGCGATCTCATAGAACATTATTTTAATCCATTTAAATGTTTGTTCTGCACACACAGTCCATGCGCGATCACATAGAACATTATTTTAAACCATTTAAATGCTTGTTCTTCACACACATTCCATGCATGATCTCATAAAACATTATTTTAAACCATTTAAATGCTTGTTCTACACACACAGTCGATGTATGATCTCATAGAACATTATTTTAATCCATTTAAATGCTTGTTCTGCACACACACTCCATGTATGATCTCATAGAACATTATTTTAAACCATTTAAATGCTTGTTCTGCACACACAGACCATGCATGATCACATAGAACATTATATTAAACCATTTAAATGCTTGTTCTGCACACACATTCCATGCATGATCTCATAGAACATTATATTAAACCATTTAAATGCTTTTTCTACACACACATTCCATGCATGATCACATAGAACATTATTTTAAACCATTTAAATGCTTGTTCTTCACACACATTCCATGCATGATCACATAGAACATTATATTAAACCATTTAAATGCTTTTTTTACACACACATTCCATGCATGATCACATAGAACATTATATTAAACCATTTAAATGCTTTTTCTACACACACATTCCATGCATGATCACATAGAACATTATTTTAAACCATTTAAATGCTTGTTCTGCACACACAGCCCATGCATGATCTCATAATACATTATTTTAAACCATTTAAATGCTTGTTCTGCACACACAGTCCATGTATGATCTCATAGAATATTATTTTAAACCATTTAAGTGCTTGTTCTACACACACAGTCCATGCATGATCTCATAATACATTATTTTAAACCATTTAAATGCTTGTTCTGCACACACAGTCCATGTATGATCTCATAGAATATTATTTTAAACCATTTAAATGCTTTTTCTACACACACAGCCCATGCGCGATCTCATAGAACATTATTTTAATCCATTTAAATGTTTGTTCTGCACACACAGTCCATGCATGATCTCATAGAACATTATTTTAATCCATTTAAATGCTTTTCTGCACACACAGCCCATGCGCGATCACATAGAACATTATTTTAATCCATTTAAATGCTTTTCTGCACACACAGCCCATGCGCGATCACATAGAACATTATATTAAACCATTTAAATGCTTGTTCTGCACACACAGTCGATGCGCGATCACATAAAACATTATTTTAAACCATTTAAATGCTTGTTCTACACACACATTCCATGCATGATCTCATAGTACATTATTTTAAACCATTTAAATGTTTGTTCTACACACACATTCCATGCATGATCTCATAGAACATTATTTTAAACCATTTAAATGCTTGTTCTGCACAAACAGGCCATGCATGATCTCATAGTACATCATTTTAAACCATTTAAATGTTTGTTCTGCACACACATTCCATGCATGATCTCATAGAACATTATTTTAAACCATTTAAATGCTTGTTCTGCACACACAGTCGATGCATGATCTCATAGAACATTATTTTAAACCATCTAAATGCTTGTTCTGCACACACATTCCATGCATGATCTCATAGTACATTATTTTAAACCATTTAAATGTTTGTTCTACACACACATTCCATGCATGATCTCATAGAACATTATTTTAAACCATTTAAATGCTTGTTCTACACACACAGTCCATGCGCGATCACATAGAACATTATTTTAAACCATTTAAATGTTTGTTCTACACACACATTCCATGCATGATCTCATAGAACATTATTTTAAACCATTTAAATGCTTGTTCTACACACACAGTCCATGCGCGATCACATAGAACATTATTTTAAACCATTTAAATGTTTGTTCTACACACACATTCCATGCATGATCTCATAGAACATTATTTTAAACCATTTAAATGCTTGTTCTGCACACACAGCCCATGCATGATCTCATAGAACATTATTTTAAACCATTTAAATGCTTGTTCTGCACACACAGTCGATGCATGATCTCATAGAACATTATTTTAAACCATCTAAATGCTTGTTCTGCACACACATTCCATGCATGATCTCATAGTACATTATTTTAAACCATTTAAATGTTTGTTCTACACACACATTCCATGCATGACCTCATAGAACATTATTTTAAACCATTTAAATGCTTGTTCTACACACACAGTCCATGCGCGATCACATAGAACATTATTTTAAACCATTTAAATGTTTGTTCTACACACACATTCCATGCATGATCTCATAGAACATTATTTTAATCCATTTAAATGCTTGTTCTGCACAAACAGGCCATGCATGATCTCATAGTACATCATTTTAAACCATTTAAATGTTTGTTCTGCACACACATTCCATGCATGATCTCATAGAACATTATTTTAAACCATTTAAATGTTTGTTCTGCACACACATTCCATGCATGATCTCATAGAACATTATTTTAATCCATTTAAATGCTTGTTCTGCACAAACAGGCCATGCATGATCTCATAGTACATCATTTTAAACCATTTAAATGTTTGTTCTGCACACACAGACCATGCATGATCTCATAGTACATCATTTTAAACCATTTAAATGTTTGTTCTGCACACACAGCCCATGCGCGATCACATAGAACATTATTTTAAACCATTTAAATGCTTGTTCTGCACACACAGCCCATGCACGATCATATAGAACATTATTTTAAACCATTTAAATGCTTTTTCTGCACACACAGTCGATGCGCGATCACATAGAACATTATTTTAATCCATTTAAATGTTTGTTCTTCACACACATTCCATGCATGATCTCATAATACATTATTTTAAACCATTTAAATGTTTGTTCTGCACACACAGACCATGCATGATCTCATAGTACATCATTTTAAACCATTTAAATGTTTGTTCTGCACACACAGACCATGCATGATCTCATAGTACATCATTTTAAACCATTTAAATGTTTGTTCTGCACACACAGCCCATGCGCGATCACATAGAACATTATTTTAAACCATTTAAATGCTTGTTCTGCACACACAGCCCATGCACGATCATATAGAACATTATTTTAAACCATTTAAATGCTTTTTCTGCACACACAGTCGATGCGCGATCACATAGAACATTATTTTAATCCATTTAAATGTTTGTTCTTCACACACATTCCATGCATGATCTCATAATACATTATTTTAAACCATTTAAATGTTTGTTCTTCACACACATTCCATGCATGATCTCATAATACATTATTTTAAACCATTTAAATGTTTGTTCTGCACACACAGCCCATGCGCGATCACATAGAACATTATTTTAAACCATTTAAATGCTTGTTCTACACACACACTCCATGTATGATCTCATAGAACATTATTTTAAACCATTTAAATGTTTGTTCTGCACACACAGTCGATGCGCGATCACATAAAACATTATTTTAAACCATTTAAATGTTTGTTCTGCACACACATTCCATGCATGATCTCATAGAACATTATTTTAAACCATTTAAATGCTTGTTCTGCACACACAGTCGATGCGCGATCACATAAAACATTATTTTAAACCATTTAAATGCTTTTTCTACACACACATTCCATGCATGATCACATAGAACATTATATTAAACCATTTAAATGCTTGTTCTGCACACACATTCCATGCACGATCATATAGTACATTATTTTAAACCATTTAAATGCTTTTTCTGCACACACAGTCGATGCGCGATCACATAGAACATTATATTAAACCATTTAAATGCTTTTTCTACACACACATTCCATGTATGATCTCATAGAACATTATATTAAACCATTTAAATGCTTGTTCTGCACACACATTCCATGCACGATCATATAGTACATTATTTTAAACCATTTAAATGCTTTTTCTGCACACACAGTCCATGCGCGATCACATAGAACATTATATTAAACCATTTAAATGCTTTTTCTACACACACATTCCATGCATGATCACATAGAACATTATATTAAACCATTTAAATGCTTTTTCTACACACACATTCCATGTATGATCTCATAGAACATTATATTAAACCATTTAAATGCTTGTTCTGCACACACATTCCATGCACGATCATATAGTACATTATTTTAAACCATTTAAATGCTTTTTCTGCACACACAGTCGATGCGCGATCACATAGAACATTATATTAAACCATTTAAATGCTTTTTCTACACACACATTCCATGCATGATCACATAGAACATTATATTAAACCATTTAAATGCTTTTTCTACACACACATTCCATGTATGATCTCATAGAACATTATATTAAACCATTTAAATGCTTGTTCTGCACACACATTCCATGCACGATCATATAGAACATTATTTTAAACCATTTAAATGCTTGTTCTGCACACACAGTCCATGCATGATCTCATAGTACATTATTTTAATCCATTTAAATGCTTGTTCTGCACACACATTCCATGCATGATCTCATAGTACATTATTTTAAACCATTTAAATGCTTGTTCTGCACACACAGCCCATGCATGATCTCATAGAACATTATTTTAAACCATTTAAATGCTTTTTCTACACACACATTCCATGCATGATCACATAGAACATTATATTAAACCATTTAAATGCTTTTTCTACACACACAGTCCATGTATGATCTCATAGAATATTATTTTAAACCATTTAAATGCTTGTTCTTCACACACATTCCATGCATGATCTCATAAAACATTATTTTAAACCATTTAAGTGCTTGTTCTGCACACACACTCCATGTATGATCTCATAGAACATTATTTTAAACCATTTAAATGCTTTTTCTACACACACATTCCATGCATGATCACATAGAACATTATATTAAACCATTTAAATGCTTTTTCTACACACACAGTCCATGTATGATCTCATAGAATATTATTTTAAACCATTTAAATGCTTTTTCTGCACACACAGTCCATGCGCGATCACATAGAACATTATTTTAAACCATTTAAATGCTTGTTCTTCACACACATTCCATGCATGATCTCATAAAACATTATTTTAAACCATTTAAGTGCTTGTTCTACACACACAGTCGATGCATGATCTCATAGAATATTATTTTAATCCATTTAAATGCTTGTTCTGCACACACACTCCATGTATGATCTCATAGAACATTATTTTAATCAATTTAAATGCTTGTTCTGCACACACACTCCATGTATAATCTCATAGAACATTATTTTAATCCATTTAAATGCTTGTTCTGCACACACAGCCCATGCATGATCACATAGTACATTATTTTAAACCATTTAAATGCTTGTTCTGCACACACACTCCATGTATGATCTCATAGAACATTATTTTAAACCATTTAAATGCTTGTTCTGCACACACAGCCCATGCATGATCTCATAATACATTATTTTAAACCATTTAAATGCTTGTTCTGCACACACACTCCATGTATGATCTCATAGAACATTATTTTAAACCATTTAAATGCTTGTTCTGCACACACACTCCATGTATGATCTCATAGAACATTATTTTAAACCATTTAAATGCTTGTTCTGCACACACAGCCCATGCATGATCTCATAATACATTATTTTAAACCATTTAAATGCTTTTTCTACACACACATTCCATGCATGATCACATAGAACATTATTTTAAACCATTTAAATGCTTTTTCTACACACACATTCCATGCATGATCTCATAATACATTATTTTAAACCATTTAAATGTTTGTTCTGCACACACAGTCCATGCATGATCTCATAATACATTATTTTAAACCATTTAAATGTTTGTTCTGCACACACATTCCATGCATGATCTCATAATACATTATTTTAAACCATTTAAATGTTTGTTCTGCACACACAGTCCATGCATGATCTCATAATACATTATTTTAAACCATTTAAATGCTTGTTCTTCACACACATTCCATGCATGATCACATAGAACATTATTTTAAACCATTTAAATGCTTTTTCTACACACACATTCCATGCATGATCTCATAATACATTATTTTAAACCATTTAAATGTTTGTTCTGCACACACAGTCCATGCATGATCTCATAATACATTATTTTAAACCATTTAAATGCTTGTTCTTCACACACATTCCATGCATGATCACATAGAACATTATTTTAAACCATTTAAATGCTTGTTCTGCACACACACTCCATGTATGATCTCATAGAACATTATTTTAATCCATTTAAATGCTTGTTCTGCACACACACTCCATGTATGATCTCATAGAACATTATTTTAAACCATTTAAATGTTTGTTCTACACACACATTCCATGCATGATCTCATAATACATTATTTTAAACCATTTAAATGTTTGTTCTTCACACACATTCCATGCATGATCTCATAATACATTATTTTAAACCATTTAAATGTTTGTTCTACACACACACTCCATGTATGATCTCATAGAACATTATTTTAAACCATTTAAATGCTTGTTCTGCACACACATTCCATGCATGATCACATAGAACATTATTTTAAACCATTTAAATGCTTGTTCTACACACACATTCCATGCATGATCTCATAGAACATTATTTTAAACCATTTAAATGCTTGTTCTACACACACACTCCATGTATGATCTCATAGAACATTATTTTAAACCATTTAAATGCTTGTTCTGCACACACAGCCCATGCGCGATCACATAGAACATTATTTTAAACCATTTAAGTGCTTGTTCTACACACACACTCCATGTATGATCTCATAGAACATTATTTTAAACCATTTAAATGCTTGTTCTACACACACACTCCATGCATGATCTCATAGAACATTATTTTAAACCATTTAAGTGCTTGTTCTACACACACACTCCATGTATGATCTCATAGAACATTATTTTAAACCATTTAAATGCTTGTTCTTCACACACAGTCGATGCATGATCTCATAGAACATTATTTTAAACCATTTAAATGCTCGTTCTTCACACACAGTCGATGCATGATCTCATAGAACATTATTTTAATCCATTTAAATGCTTGTTCTGCACACACAGCCCATGCATGATCTCATAGAACATTATTTTAATCCATTTAAATGCTTTTCTGCACACACAGCCCATGCGCGATCACATAGAACATTATATTAAACCATTTAAATGCTTGTTCTTCACACACATTCCATGCATGATCTCATAAAACATTATTTTAAACCATTTAAGTGCTTGTTCTGCACACACAGCCCATGCATGATCTCATAGTACATTATTTTAAACCATTTAAATGTTTGTTCTGCACACACAGTCCATGTATGATCTCATAGAATATTATTTTAAACCATTTAAATGCTTTTTCTACACACACAGCCCATGCGCGATCTCATAGAACATTATTTTAATCCATTTAAATGTTTGTTCTGCACACACAGTCCATGCGCGATCACATAGAACATTATTTTAAACCATTTAAATGTTTGTTCTACACACACATTCCATGCATGATCTCATAATACATTATTTTAAACCATTTAAATGTTTGTTCTGCACACACAGTCCATGCGCGATCACATAGAACATTATTTTAAACCATTTAAATGCTTGTTCTGCACACACACTCCATGTATGATCTCATAGAACATTATTTTAATCCATTTAAATGCTTGTTCTGCACACACAGTCCATGTATGATCTCATAGAACATTATTTTAATCCATTTAAATGTTTGTTCTGCACACACAGCCCATGCGCGATCACATAGTACATTATTTTAATCCATTTAAATGCTTGTTCTGCACACACACTCCATGTATGATCTCATAGAACATTATTTTAAACCATTTAAATGCTTGTTCTGCACACACATTCCATGCATGATCACATAGAACATTATTTTAAACCATTTAAATGTTTGTTCTACACACACATTCCATGCATGATCTCATAATACATTATTTTAAACCATTTAAATGTTTGTTCTTCACACACATTCCATGCATGATCTCATAATACATTATTTTAAACCATTTAAATGTTTGTTCTACACAAACACTCCATGTATGATCTCATAGAACATTATTTTAAACCATTTAAATGCTTGTTCTGCACACACATTCCATGCATGATCTCATAGAACATTATTTTAAACCATTTAAATGCTTGTTCTACACACACATTCCATGCATGATCTCATAGAACATTATTTTAAACCATTTAAATGCTTGTTCTACACACACATTCCATGCATGATCTCATAGAACATTATTTTAAACCATTTAAATGCTTGTTCTACACACACACTCCATGTATGATCTCATAGAACATTATTTTAAACCATTTAAATGCTTGTTCTGCACACACAGCCCATGCGCGATCACATAGAACATTATTTTAAACCATTTAAGTGCTTGTTCTACACACACACTCCATGTATGATCTCATAGAACATTATTTTAAACCATTTAAATGCTTGTTCTACACACACACTCCATGCATGATCTCATAGAACATTATTTTAAACCATTTAAATGCTTGTTCTACACACACATTCCATGCATGATCTCATAGAACATTATTTTAAACCATTTAAATGCTTGTTCTACACACACATTCCATGCATGATCTCATAGAACATTATTTTAAACCATTTAAATGCTTGTTCTACACACACACTCCATGTATGATCTCATAGAACATTATTTTAAACCATTTAAATGCTTGTTCTGCACACACAGCCCATGCGCGATCACATAGAACATTATTTTAAACCATTTAAGTGCTTGTTCTACACACACACTCCATGTATGATCTCATAGAACATTATTTTAAACCATTTAAATGCTTGTTCTACACACACACTCCATGCATGATCTCATAGAACATTATTTTAAACCATTTAAGTGCTTGTTCTACACACACACTCCATGTATGATCTCATAGAACATTATTTTAAACCATTTAAATGCTTGTTCTACACACACACTCCATGCATGATCTCATAGAACATTATTTTAATCCATTTAAATGCTTGTTCTGCACACACAGCCCATGCATGATCTCATAGAACATTATTTTAATCCATTTAAATGCTTGTTCTGCACACACAGCCCATGCATGATCTCATAGAACATTATTTTAATCCATTTAAATGCTTTTCTGCACACACAGCCCATGCGCGATCACATAGAACATTATTTTAATCCATTTAAATGCTTTTCTGCACACACAGCCCATGCGCGATCACATAGAACATTATATTAAACCATTTAAATGCTTGTTCTTCACACACATTCCATGCATGATCTCATAAAACATTATTTTAAACCATTTAAGTGCTTGTTCTACACACACAGTCCATGCATGATCTCATAGTACATTATTTTAAACCATTTAAATGTTTGTTCTGCACACACAGCCCATGCATGATCTCATAATACATTATTTTAAACCATTTAAATGCTTGTTCTGCACACACAGTCCATGTATGATCTCATAGAATATTATTTTAAACCATTTAAGTGCTTGTTCTACACACACAGTCCATGCATGATCTCATAGTACATTATTTTAAACCATTTAAATGTTTGTTCTGCACACACAGCCCATGCATGATCTCATAATACATTATTTTAAACCATTTAAATGCTTGTTCTGCACACACAGTCCATGTATGATCTCATAGAATATTATTTTAAACCATTTAAATGCTTTTTCTACACACACAGCCCATGCGCGATCTCATAGAACATTATTTTAATCCATTTAAATGTTTGTTCTGCACACACAGTCCATGCGCGATCACATAGAACATTATTTTAAACCATTTAAATGCTTGTTCTGCACACACACTCCATGTATGATCTCATAGAACATTATTTTAATCCATTTAAATGCTTGTTCTGCACACACAGCCCATGCGCGATCACATAGTACATTATTTTAATCCATTTAAATGCTTGTTCTGCACACACACTCCATGTATGATCTCATAGAACATTATTTTAATCCATTTAAATGCTTGTTCTGCACACACAGTCCATGTATGATCTCATAGAACATTATTTTAATCCATTTAAATGTTTGTTCTGCACACACAGCCCATGCGCGATCACATAGTACATTATTTTAATCCATTTAAATGCTTGTTCTGCACACACACTCCATGTATGATCTCATAGAACATTATTTTAAACCATTTAAATGCTTGTTCTGCACACACACTCCATGTATGATCTCATAGAACATTATATTAAACCATTTAAATGCTTTTTCTACACACACATTCCATGCATGATCACATAGAACATTATTTTAAACCATTTAAATGCTTGTTCTACACACACATTCCATGCATAATCTCATAATACATTATTTTAAACCATTTAAATGTTTGTTCTGCACACACACAGTCCATGTATGATCTCATAGAACATTATTTTAAACCATTTAAATGCTTTTTCTACACACACATTCCATGCATGATCTCATAGTACATTATTTTAATCCATTTAAATGCTTGTTCTGCACACACACTCCATGTATGATCTCATAGAACATTATATTAAACCATTTAAATGCTTTTTCTACACACACATTCCATGCATAATCTCATAATACATTATTTTAAACCATTTAAATGTTTGTTCTGCACACACACAGTCCATGTATGATCTCATAGAACATTATTTTAAACCATTTAAATGCTTTTTCTACACACACATTCCATGCATGATCTCATAATACATTATTTTAAACCATTTAAATGTTTGTTCTGCACACACACAGTCCATGCGCGATCACATAGAACATTATTTTAATCCATTTAAATGTTTGTTCTTCACACACATTCCATGCATGATCTCATAATACATTATTTTAAACCATTTAAATGTTTGTTCTGCACACACACTCCATGCATGATCTCATAGAACATTATTTTAAACCATTTAAATGCTTGTTCTACACACACACTCCATGTATGATCTCATAGAACATTATTTTAAACCATTTAAATGCTTGTTCTGCACACACACTCCATGTATGATCTCATAGAACATTATTTTAAACCATTAAAATGTTTGTTCTGCACACACATTCCATGCATGATCTCATAGAACATTATTTTAAACCATTTAAATGCTTGTTCTACACACACACTCCATGTATGATCTCATAGAACATTATTTTAAACCATTTAAATGTTTGTTCTGCACACACAGTCGATGCATGATCTCATAGAATATTATTTTAAACCATTTAAATGCTTTTTCTGCACACACAGTCCATGCATGATCTCATAAAACATTATTTTAAACCATTTAAGTGCTTGTTCTACACACACAGTCGATGCATGATCTCATAGAATATTATTTTAATCCATTTAAATGCTTGTTCTGCACACACACTCCATGTATGATCTCATAGAACATTATTTTAATCCATTTAAATGCTTGTTCTGCACACACACTCCATGTATAATCTCATAGAACATTATTTTAATCCATTTAAATGCTTGTTCTGCACACACAGCCCATGCATGATCACATAGTACATTATTTTAATCCATTTAAATGCTTGTTCTGCACACACACTTTATGTATGATCTCATAGAACATTATTTTAAACCATTTAAATGCTTGTTCTGCACACACATTCCATGCATGATCACATAGAACATTATTTTAAACCATTTAAATGCTTGTTCTGCACACACAGCCCATGCATGATCTCATAATACATTATTTTAAACCATTTAAATGCTTTTTCTACACACACATTCCATGCATGATCACATAGAACATTATTTTAAACCATTTAAATGTTTGTTCTGCACACACACAGTCCATGTATGATCTCATAGAACATTATTTTAAACCATTTAAATGCTTGTTCTGCACACACAGCCCATGCGCGATCTCATAGAACATTATTTTAATCCATTTAAATGTTTGTTCTGCACACACAGTCCATGCGCGATCACATAGAACATTATTTTAATCCATTTAAATGTTTGTTCTTCACACACATTCCATGCATGATCTCATAATACATTATTTTAAACCATTTAAATGTTTGTTCTTCACACACATTCCATGCATGATCTCATAATACATTATTTTAAACCATTTAAATGTTTGTTCTGCACACACACTCCATGCATGATCACATAGAACATTATTTTAAACCATTTAAATGCTTGTTCTGCACACACAGCCCATGCATGATCTCATAATACATTATTTTAAACCATTTAAATGCTTTTTCTACACACACATTCCATGCATGATCACATAGAACATTATTTTAAACCATTTAAATGTTTGTTCTGCACACACACAGTCCATGTATGATCTCATAGAACATTATTTTAAACCATTTAAATGCTTGTTCTGCACACACAGCCCATGCGCGATCTCATAGAACATTATTTTAATCCATTTAAATGTTTGTTCTGCACACACAGTCCATGCGCGATCACATAGAACATTATTTTAATCCATTTAAATGTTTGTTCTTCACACACATTCCATGCATGATCTCATAATACATTATTTTAAACCATTTAAATGTTTGTTCTTCACACACATTCCATGCATGATCTCATAATACATTATTTTAAACCATTTAAATGTTTGTTCTGCACACACAGCCCATGCGCGATCACATAGAACATTATTTTAAACCATTTAAATGCTTGTTCTACACACACACTCCATGTATGATCTCATAGAACATTATTTTAAACCATTTAAATGTTTGTTCTGCACACACATTCCATGCATGATCTCATAGAACATTATTTTAAACCATTTAAATGCTTGTTCTACACACACACTCCATGTATGATCTCATAGAACATTATTTTAAACCATTTAAATGTTTGTTCTGCACACACATTCCATGCATGATCACATAGAACATTATTTTAAACCATTTAAATGCTTGTTCTACACACACACTCCATGTATGATCTCATAGAACATTATTTTAAACCATTTAAATGCTTGTTCTACACACACACTCCATGTATGATCTCATAGAACATTATTTTAAACCATTTAAATGCTTGTTCTACACACACACTCCATGCATGATCTCATAGAACATTATTTTAAACCATTTAAGTGCTTGTTCTACACACACACTCCATGTATGATCTCATAGAACATTATTTTAAACCATTTAAATGCTTGTTCTTCACACACAGTCGATGCATGATCTCATAGAACATTATTTTAAACCATTTAAATGCTTGTTCTTCACACACAGTCGATGCATGATCTCATAGAACATTATTTTAATCCATTTAAATGCTTGTTCTGCACACACAGCCCATGCGCGATCACATAGAACATTATTTTAAACCATTTAAATGCTTGTTCTTCACACACAGTCGATGCATGATCTCATAGAACATTATTTTAAACCATTTAAATGCTTGTTCTTCACACACATTCCATGCATGATCACATAGAACATTATTTTAAACCATTTAAGTGCTTGTTCTACACACACAGTCCATGCATGATCTCATAGTACATTATTTTAAACCATTTAAATGTTTGTTCTGCACACACAGCCCATGCATGATCTCATAATACATTATTTTAAACCATTTAAATGTTTGTTCTGCACACACAGCCCATGCATGATCTCATAATACATTATTTTAAACCATTTAAATGCTTTTTCTACACACACAGTCCATGTATGATCTCATAGAATATTATTTTAAACCATTTAAATGCTTTTTCTACACACACAGCCCATGCGCGATCACATAGAACATTATTTTAAACCATTTAAATGCTTGTTCTTCACACACATTCCATGCATGATCTCATAAAACATTATTTTAAACCATTTAAGTGCTTGTTCTACACACACAGTCGATGTATGATCTCATAGAACATTATTTTAATCCATTTAAATGCTTGTTCTGCACACACACTCCATGTATGATCTCATAGAACATTATTTTAATCCATTTAAATGCTTGTTCTGCACACACAGACCATGCATGATCACATAGAACATTATATTAAACCATTTAAATGCTTGTTCTGCACACACATTCCATGCATGATCACATAGAACATTATATTAAACCATTTAAATGCTTGTTCTACACACACATTCCATGCATGATCTCATAATACATTATTTTAAACCATTTAAATGCTTGTTCTTCACACACAGTCGATGCATGATCTCATAGAACATTATTTTAAACCATTTAAATGCTTGTTCTACACACACACTCCATGTATGATCTCATAGAACATTATTTTAAACCATTTAAGTGCTTGTTCTTCACACACAGTCGATGCATGATCTCATAGAACATTATTTTAATCCATTTAAATGCTTGTTCTGCACACACAGCCCATGCGCGATCACATAGAACATTATTTTAATCCATTTAAATGCTTTTCTGCACACACAGCCCATGCGCGATCACATAGAACATTATTTTAATCCATTTAAATGCTTGTTCTACACACACAGTCGATGTATGATCTCATAGAACATTATTTTAATCCATTTAAATGCTTGTTCTGCACACACAGCCCATGCGCGATCACATAGTACATTATTTTAATCCATTTAAATGCTTGTTCTGCACACACACTCCATGTATGATCTCATAGAACATTATTTTAAACCATTTAAATGCTTGTTCTGCACACACAGACCATGCATGATCACATAGAACATTATATTAAACCATTTAAATGCTTGTTCTGCACACACATTCCATGCATGATCACATAGAACATTATATTAAACCATTTAAATGCTTGTTCTACACACACATTCCATGCATGATCTCATAATACATTATTTTCAACCATTTAAATGCTTGTTCTTCACACACAGTCGATGCATGATCTCATAGAACATTATTTTAAACCATTTAAATGCTTGTTCTACACACACACTCCATGTATGATCTCATAGAACATTATTTTAAACCATTTAAGTGCTTGTTCTTCACACACAGTCGATGCATGATCTCATAGAACATTATTTTAATCCATTTAAATGCTTGTTCTGCACACACAGCCCATGCGCGATCACATAGAACATTATTTTAATCCATTTAAATGCTTTTCTGCACACACAGCCCATGCGCGATCACATAGAACATTATTTTAATCCATTTAAATGCTTTTCTGCACACACAGCCCATGCGCGATCACATAGAACATTATATTAAACCATTTAAATGCTTTTTCTACACACACACTCCATGCATGATCTCATAGAACATTATTTTAAACCATTTAAGTGCTTGTTCTACACACACACTCCATGTATGATCTCATAGAACATTATTTTAAACCATTTAAATGCTTGTTCTTCACACACAGTCGATGCATGATCTCATAGAACATTATTTTAAACCATTTAAATGCTTGTTCTTCACACACAGTCGATGCATGATCTCATAGAACATTATTTTAATCCATTTAAATGCTTGTTCTGCACACACAGCCCATGCGCGATCACATAGAACATTATATTAAACCATTTAAATGCTTGTTCTTCACACACATTCCATGCATGATCTCATAAAACATTATTTTAAACCATTTAAATGTTTGTTCTGCACACACATTCCATGCATGATCACATAGAACATTATTTTAAACCATTTAAGTGCTTGTTCTACACACACAGTCCATGCATGATCTCATAGTACATTATTTTAAACCATTTAAATGTTTGTTCTGCACACACAGCCCATGCATGATCTCATAATACATTATTTTAAACCATTTAAATGTTTGTTCTGCACACACAGCCCATGCATGATCTCATAATACATTATTTTAAACCATTTAAATGCTTTTTCTACACACACAGTCCATGTATGATCTCATAGAATATTATTTTAAACCATTTAAATGCTTTTTCTACACACACAGCCCATGCGCGATCACATAGAACATTATTTTAAACCATTTAAATGCTTGTTCTTCACACACATTCCATGCATGATCTCATAAAACATTATTTTAAACCATTTAAGTGCTTGTTCTACACACACAGTCGATGTATGATCTCATAGAACATTATTTTAATCCATTTAAATGCTTGTTCTGCACACACACTCCATGTATGATCTCATAGAACATTATTTTAATCCATTTAAATGCTTGTTCTGCACACACAGACCATGCATGATCACATAGAACATTATATTAAACCATTTAAATGCTTGTTCTGCACACACATTCCATGCATGATCACATAGAACATTATATTAAACCATTTAAATGCTTGTTCTACACACACATTCCATGCATGATCTCATAATACATTATTTTAAACCATTTAAATGCTTGTTCTTCACACACAGTCGATGCATGATCTCATAGAACATTATTTTAAACCATTTAAATGCTTGTTCTACACACACACTCCATGTATGATCTCATAGAACATTATTTTAAACCATTTAAGTGCTTGTTCTTCACACACAGTCGATGCATGATCTCATAGAACATTATTTTAATCCATTTAAATGCTTGTTCTGCACACACAGCCCATGCGCGATCACATAGAACATTATTTTAATCCATTTAAATGCTTTTCTGCACACACAGCCCATGCGCGATCACATAGAACATTATTTTAATCCATTTAAATGCTTGTTCTACACACACAGTCGATGTATGATCTCATAGAACATTATTTTAATCCATTTAAATGCTTGTTCTGCACACACAGCCCATGCGCGATCACATAGTACATTATTTTAATCCATTTAAATGCTTGTTCTGCACACACACTCCATGTATGATCTCATAGAACATTATTTTAAACCATTTAAATGCTTGTTCTGCACACACAGACCATGCATGATCACATAGAACATTATATTAAACCATTTAAATGCTTGTTCTGCACACACATTCCATGCATGATCACATAGAACATTATATTAAACCATTTAAATGCTTGTTCTACACACACATTCCATGCATGATCTCATAATACATTATTTTCAACCATTTAAATGCTTGTTCTTCACACACAGTCGATGCATGATCTCATAGAACATTATTTTAAACCATTTAAATGCTTGTTCTACACACACACTCCATGTATGATCTCATAGAACATTATTTTAAACCATTTAAGTGCTTGTTCTTCACACACAGTCGATGCATGATCTCATAGAACATTATTTTAATCCATTTAAATGCTTGTTCTGCACACACAGCCCATGCGCGATCACATAGAACATTATTTTAATCCATTTAAATGCTTTTCTGCACACACAGCCCATGCGCGATCACATAGAACATTATATTAAACCATTTAAATGCTTTTTCTACACACACATTCCATGCATGATCACATAGAACATTATATTAAACCATTTAAATGCTTTTTCTACACACACATTCCATGCATGATCTCATAGAACATTATATTAAACCATTTAAATGCTTGTTCTTCACACACATTCCATGCATGATCACATAGAACATTATATTAAACCATTTAAATGCTTTTTCTACACACACATTCCATGCATGATCACATAGAACATTATTTTAAACCATTTAAATGCTTTTTCTACACACACATTCCATGCATGATCACATAGAACATTATTTTAAACCATTTAAATGTTTGTTCTGCACACACAGCCCATGCGCGACCTCATAGAACATTATTTTAAACCATTTAAATGCTTGTTCTGCACACACATTCCATGCATGATCTCATAGAATATTATTTTAAACCATTTAAATGCTTGTTCTACACACAGAGACGATGCGCGATCA
Source organism: Rhinogobio ventralis (assembly GCA_039654625.1). Lineage (NCBI taxonomy): Eukaryota > Metazoa > Chordata > Actinopteri > Cypriniformes > Gobionidae > Rhinogobio > Rhinogobio ventralis. The sequence goes on from CM077198.1 coordinate 39,203,436, forward strand.
CATAGAACATTATATTAAACCATTTAAATGCTTTTTCTACACACACATTCCATGCATGATCACATAGAACATTATATTAAACCATTTAAATGCTTGTTCTTCACACACATTCCATGCGCGATCACATAGAACATTATATTAAACCATTTAAATGCTTTTTCTACACACACATTCCATGCATGATCACATAGAACATTATATTAAACCATTTAAATGCTTGTTCTGCACACACATTCCATGCATGATCTCATAGAATATTATTTTAAACCATTTAAATGCTTGTTCTTCACACAGAGACGATGCGCGATCACATAGAACATTATATTAAACCATTTAAATGCTTTTTCTACACACACATTCCATGCATGATCACATAGAACATTATTTTAAACCATTTAAATGCTTGTTCTTCACACACATTCAATGCATGATCTCATAGAATATTATTTTAAACCATTTAAATGCTTTTTCTACACACACATTCCATGCATGATCACATAGAACATTATTTTAAACCATTTAAATGCTTGTTCTACACACAGAGTCGATGCGCGATCACATAGAACATTATTTTAAACCATTTAAATGCTTGTTCTGCACACACATTCCATGCATGATCTCATAGAATATTATTTTAAACCATTTAAATGCTTGTTCTTCACACACATTCAATGCATGATCTCATAGAATATTATTTTAAACCATTTAAATGCTTTTTCTACACACACATTCCATGCATGATCACATAGAACATTATTTTAAACCATTTAAATGCTTGTTCTTCACACAGAGACGATGCGCGATCACATAGAACATTATATTAAACCATTTAAATGCTTGTTCTGCACACACAGCCCATGCGCGATCACATAGAACATTATATTAAACCATTTAAATGCTTTTTCTACACACACATTCCATGCATGATCACATAGAACATTATATTAAACCATTTAAATGCTTTTTCTACACACACATTCCATGCATGATCACATAGAACATTATTTTAAACCATTTAAATGCTTGTTCTTCACACACATTCCATGCATGATCACATAGAACATTATATTAAACCATTTAAATGCTTTTTCTACACACACATTCCATGCATGATCACATAGAACATTATTTTAAACCATTTAAATGCTTGTTCTACACACAGAGTCGATGCGCGATCACATAGAACATTATTTTAAACCATTTAAATGCTTGTTCTTCACACACATTCCATGCATGATCTCATAAAACATTATTTTAAACCATTTAAATGCTTGTTCTGCACACACACTCCATGTATGATCTCATAGAACATTATTTTAATCCATTTAAATGCTTGTTCTGCACACACACTCCATGTATGATCTCATAGAACATTATTTTAATCCATTTAAGTGCTTGTTCTACACACACAGTCGATGCATGATCTCATAGAATATTATTTTAATCCATTTAAATGCTTGTTCTGCACACACACTCCATGTATGATCTCATAGAACATTATTTTAATCCATTTAAATGCTTGTTCTGCACACACACTCCATGTATGATCTCATAGAACATTATTTTAATCCATTTAAATGCTTGTTCTGCACACACAGTCCATGTATGATCTCATAGAACATTATTTTAATCCATTTAAATGTTTGTTCTGCACACACAGCCCATGCGCGATCACATAGTACATTATTTTAATCCATTTAAATGCTTGTTCTGCACACACAGCCCATGCGCGATCACATAGAACATTATTTTAAACCATTTAAATGCTTTTTCTACACACACACTCCATGTATGATCTCATAGAACATTATATTAAACCATTTAAATGCTTTTTCTACACACACATTCCATGCATAATCTCATAATACATTATTTTAAACCATTTAAATGTTTGTTCTGCACACACAGCCCATGCGCGATCACATAGAACATTATTTTAAACCATTTAAATGCTTGTTCTTCACACACATTCCATGCATGATCTCATAAAACATTATTTTAAACCATTTAAATGTTTGTTCTGCACACACACTCCATGTATGATCTCATAGAACATTATTTTAATCCATTTAAATGCTTGTTCTGCACACACACTCCATGTATGATCTCATAGAACATTATTTTAATCCATTTAAATGCTTGTTCTACACACACATTCCATGCATGATCTCATAGAACATTATTTTAAACCATTTAAATGCTTGTTCTACACACACATTCCATGCATGATCACATAGAACATTATTTTAATCCATTTAAATGCTTTTTCTACACACACAGCCCATGCGCGATCACATAGAACATTATTTTAAACCATTTAAATGCTTGTTCTACACACACACTCCATGTATGATCTCATAGAACATTATTTTAATCCATTTAAATGCTTTTCTGCACACACAGCCCATGCGCGATCACATAGAACATTATATTAAACCATTTAAATGCTTTTTCTACACACACATTCCATGCATGATCTCATAGAACATTATTTTAAACCATTTAAATGCTTGTTCTACACACACACTCCATGTATGATCTCATAGAACATTATTTTAAACCATTTAAATGTTTGTTCTGCACACACATTCCATGCATGATCTCATAGAACATTATTTTAAACCATTTAAATGCTTGTTCTACACACACACTCCATGTATGATCTCATAGAACATTATTTTAAACCATTTAAATGCTTGTTCTTCACACACAGTCGATGCATGATCTCATAGAACATTATTTTAATCCATTTAAATGCTTTTTCTACACACACAGCCCATGCGCGATCACATAGAACATTATTTTAAACCATTTAAATGCTTGTTCTGCACACACAGTCGATGCATGATCTCATAGAACATTATTTTAATCCATTTAAATGCTTTTTCTACACACACAGCCCATGCGCGATCACATAGAACATTATTTTAAACCATTTAAATGCTTGTTCTACACACACACTCCATGTATGATCTCATAGAACATTATTTTAATCCATTTAAATGCTTTTCTGCACACACAGCCCATGCGCGATCACATAGAACATTATTTTAATCCATTTAAATGCTTTTCTGCACACACAGCCCATGCGCGATCACATAGAACATTATTTTAATCCATTTAAATGCTTTTCTGCACACACAGCCCATGCGCGATCACATAGAACATTATATTAAACCATTTAAATGCTTTTTCTACACACACATTCCATGCATGATCTCATAGAACATTATTTTAAACCATTTAAATGCTTGTTCTACACACACATTCCATGCATGATCTCATAGAACATTATTTTAAACCATTTAAATGCTTGTTCTACACACACATTCCATGCATGATCTCATAGAACATTATTTTAATCCATTTAAATGCTTGTTCTACACACACATTCCATGCATGATCACATAGAACATTATATTAAACCATTTAAATGCTTGTTCTACACACACATTCCATGCATGATCACATAGAACATTATATTAAACCATTTAAATGCTTTTTCTACACACACATTCCATGCATGATCACATAGAACATTATTTTAAACCATTTAAATGCTTGTTCTGCACACACATTCCATGCATGATCTCATAGAACATTATTTTAAACCATTTAAATGCTTGTTCTACACACAGAGTCGATGCGCGATCACATAGAACATTATTTTAAACCATTTAAATGCTTGTTCTGCACACACATTCCATGCATGATCTCATAGAATATTATTTTAAACCATTTAAATGCTTGTTCTACACACAGAGTCGATGCGCGATCACATAGAACATTATTTTAAACCATTTAAATGCTTGTTCTGCACACACATTCCATGCATGATCTCATAGAATATTATTTTAAACCATTTAAATGCTTGTTCTACACACAGAGTCGATGCGCGATCACATAGAACATTATTTTAAACCATTTAAATGCTTGTTCTGCACACACATTCCATGCATGATCTCATAGAATATTATTTTAAACCATTTAAATGCTTGTTCTACACACAGAGTCGATGCGCGATCACATAGAACATTATTTTAAACCATTTAAATGCTTGTTCTACACACACAGACCATGCGCGATCTCATAGAACATTATTTTAAACCATTTAAATGCTTGTTCTACACACAGAGTCGATGCGCGATCACATAGAACATTATTTTAAACCATTTAAATGCTTGTTCTGCACACACATTCCATGCATGATCTCATAGAATATTATTTTAAACCATTTAAATGCTTGTTCTACACACAGAGTCGATGCGCGATCACATAGAACATTATTTTAAACCATTTAAATGCTTGTTCTACACACACAGTCCATGCGCGATCTCATAGAACATTATTTTAAACCATTTAAGTGCTTGTTCTGCACACACAGTCGATGCATGATCTCATAGAATATTATTTTAAACCATTTAAATGCTTGTTCTGCACACACAGTCGATGCATGATCTCATAGAATATTATTTTAAACCATTTAAATGCTTGTTCTGCACACACACTCCATGTATGATCTCATAGAACATTATTTTAAACCATTTAAATGCTTGTTCTGCACACACACTCCATGTATGATCTCATAGAACATTATTTTAAACCATTTAAATGCTTGTTCTGCACACACATTCCATGCATGATCACATAGAACATTATATTAAACCATTTAAATGCTTTTTCTACACACACATTCCATGCATGATCACATAGAACATTATATTAAACCATTTAAATGCTTTTTCTACACACACATTCCATGCATGATCACATAGAACATTATTTTAAACCATTTAAATGCTTGTTCTGCACACACATTCCATGCATGATCTCATAGAATATTATTTTAAACCATTTAAATGCTTGTTCTACACACAGAGTCGATGCGCGATCACATAGAACATTATTTTAAACCATTTAAATGCTTGTTCTGCACACACATTCCATGCATGATCTCATAGAATATTATTTTAAACCATTTAAATGCTTGTTCTACACACAGAGTCGATGCGCGATCACATAGAACATTATTTTAAACCATTTAAATGCTTGTTCTACACACACAGTCCATGCGCGATCTCATAGAACATTATTTTAAACCATTTAAGTGCTTGTTCTGCACACACAGTCGATGCATGATCTCATAGAATATTATTTTAAACCATTTAAATGCTTGTTCTGCACACACAGTCGATGCATGATCTCATAGAATATTATTTTAAACCATTTAAATGCTTGTTCTGCACACACACTCCATGTATGATCTCATAGAACATTATTTTAAACCATTTAAATGCTTGTTCTGCACACACAGCCCATGCATGATCTCATAATACATTATTTTAAACCATTTAAATGCTTTTTCTACACACACATTCCATGCATGATCACATAGAACATTATATTAAACCATTTAAATGCTTTTTCTACACACACATTCCATGCATGATCACATAGAACATTATTTTAAACCATTTAAATGCTTGTTCTGCACACACATTCCATGCATTTTCTCATAGTACATTATTTTAATCCATTTAAATGCTTGTTCTTCACACACAGCCCATGCGCGATCACATAGTACATTATTTTAATCCATTTAAATGCTTGTTCTACACACACATTCCATGCATGATCTCATAGAATATTATTTTAAACCATTTAAATGCTTGTTCTGCACACACAGCCCATGGGCGATCTCATAGAACATTATTTTAAACCATTTAAATGCTTGTTCTTCACACACATTCCATGCATGATCTCATAGAACATTATTTTAAACCATTTAAATGCTTGTTCTTCACACACATTCCATGCATGATCTCATAGAACATTATTTTAAACCATTTAAGTGCTTGTTCTTCACACACATTCCATGCATGATCTCATAGAACATTATTTTAAACCATTTAAATGCTTGTTCTGCACACACAGTCGATGCGCGATCACATAGAACATTATTTTAAACCATTTAAATGCTTGTTCTTCACACACAGTCGATGCGCGATCACATAGAACATTATTTTAAACCATTTAAATGCTTGTTCTGCACACACAGTCGATGCACGATCACATAGAACATTATTTTAAACCATTTAAATGCTTGTTCTTCACACACATTCCATGCATGATCTCATAGAACATTATTTTAAACCATTTAAGTGCTTGTTCTGCACACACATTCCATGCATGATCTCATAGAACATTATTTTAAACCATTTAAGTGCTTGTTCTGCACACACATTCCATGCATGATCTCATAGAACATTATTTTAAACCATTTAAATGCTTGTTCTGCACACACAGTCCATGCGCGATCTCATAGAGACCGCAATAGACGTGATGGAGTATAATGCGTTAAGAGCTCGCTCAAGTACTGGGGAGCTAAACCATTTAGTGCTTTATAAGTAATTAGCAAGATTTTAAAATGTATGCGATGTTTAATAGGGAGCCAGTGCAGTGTTGACAGAACCGGGCTAATATGGTCATACTTCCTGGTTCTAGTAAGAACTCGAGCTGCTGCGTTTTGGACCAGCTGCAGTTTATTTATTAAGCGAGCAGGGCAACCACCCAGTAGAGCATTACAATAATCTAGCCTTGAGGTCATGAACGCATGAACTAACTGTTCAGCATTTTGCATTGAAAGCATATGCCGTAATTTAGATATATTTTTAAGATGGTAGAATGCAGTTTTACAGATGCTAGAAACGTGGCTTTCAAATGAGAGATTGGTATCAAAGAGCACACCCAGGTTCCTAACTGACGACAAGGACTTGACAGAGCAGCCATCAAGTGTTAGACAGTATTCTAGATTACTACATGTGGAGTTTTTTTGTCCAATGATTAAAAATTTTTTTTTTTCTGAATTAAGTTGCAGGAAATTACTAGTCATCCAATTTTTTATATCAGCTATGCATTCCGTTAATCTTGTGAATTGGTAAGTTTCGTCAGGGCGTGAAGATATATAGAGCTGAGTATCGTCAGCATAACAATGAAAACTAACGGCATGCTTCCTAATGATATCTCCCAGTGGTAGCATGTACAGGGTGAAGAGCAACGGTCCTAGCACTGAGCCCTGAGGTACTCCATACTGAACTTGTGATCGGTGTGACATCTCTTCATTTACTGCTACAAACTGATAACGGTCAGATAAGTATGATTTAAACCGTGCCAATGCAATTCCACTAATGCCAACATAATTTTTGAGTCTATTCAAAAGAATGTTGTGGTCGATGGTATCGAATGCAGCGCTAAGATCGAGTAACACTAACAGAGAGATACAACCACGATCGGATGATAAGAGTAAATCATTTTTTTAACTCTAATGAGAGCAGTCTCAGTACTATGATGTGGTCTAAATCCTGATTGGAAATCCTCAGCAACACCATTTCTTTCTAAAAAGGAGCATAATTGTGAGGACACTGCCTTTTCTAGTATTTTTGACAGAAAGGGTAGATTTGAGATTGGCCTGTAATTGACTAATTCTGTAGGGTCAAGTTGCGTTTTTTTAATAAGTGGTTTAATAATAGCCAACTTAAAAGTTTTCGGTACATATCCTAAAGTCAAGGATGAATTAATGATATTAAGAAGAGGATCTATGACCTCTGGAAGCATCTCTTTTAGTAGTTTAGTCGGTATAGGGTCGAGCATACATGTTGTTGATTTTGATGATTTAATGAGTTTAGCCAATTCTTCTTCTCCTATAGCAGTGAATGAATGTAATTTTTCCTCAGTGACACTACAATGCTCTGTCTGATGTGATACAGTAGTAGACGGCTGCATGGTTATAATTTTTTTCCTAATATTATCAATCTTACAAGTAAAGAAGTTCATAAAGTCATTACTGCTGTGCTGTTGGCAGACATCAGAAGTTGAAGCTTTATTTTTGGTTAATTTAGCCACTGTATCAAATAAATACCTAGGGTTGTGTTTGTTTTCTTCTTAGAGAGTTGAGAAATAAGCAGATCTAGCTGTTTTTACGGCCTTTCTGTATTTCCACGAAATGCGAAAAACTTCCAGTTTTGTTTTCTTCCAGCTGCGCTCCATTTTTCTGGCTGCTGTTTTAAGGGCCCGGGTGTGCTCGTTGTACCACGGCGTTGGACTATTCTCTTTAATCTTCTTTAAGCGTAGAGGAGCAACTGTGTCTAAAGTGCTGGAAAAGAGAGAGTCAATAGTTTCTGTTGCAACATCAAGTTCCTCTGGGCTATCTGGGATGCTGAGGAGATGAAACTGATGAGGAAGTTTATTTATAAAGAAATCTTTAGTCGCAGCAGTGATAGTCCTGCCATATTTGAAGCGAGGGGACGGCTTTGCAGCCTTTGCTAAATTAAGTATACATGATACTAGGTAATGATCTGAGATGTCATCGCTCTGCTGCAGAATTTCAACGGTATCAACATTTATTCCATGTGACAATATTAGGTCTAGAGTATGATTACGGCGATGAGTGGGTCCTGACACGTGTTGCCTAACTCCAATAGAGTTTAGAATGTCTCTAAATGCCAATCCCAATGCGTCTTTTTCATTGTCTACATGGATATTAAAATCACCAACAATTAGGACTTTATCTGTAGCCAGTACTAACTCTGATAAAAAATCAACAAATTCTTTGGTAAAGTGTGTATTGTGCCCTGGTGGCCTGTATACAGTAGCCAACACAAATGTCAAACAGGATTTATCAATTACCTTCAGTTGCCCTGCTGCACAGGCTGTACAGCACTACTCACTACTCTCAAATAAAGTCTGGATGCGTGTCTCTAATTCTGAAATCTTCTCTGTCAGCCTGACTATCTCCCTGCATTTATCACATGTGAAGCCCTGTTCACTGATAGAGAAGGATATACTAAACGTGACAGGCAGTGCAAGTGACAATAACAGGAGAAGATGACATGGCTTACCGTGTTTGTTGATTAATCCAACTCACCACAGTTGTTTGATAGACTCTGTTGACTAATCCAACTTACCACAGTTGTTTGATGGACTAGTAAAGGCACGAGAGACAAAACAGGAAACCCGGATGCATGTATGGCAGGCTAACAGGCTAGTGAAATGCTAACGCGTTGTGAAATGCTAACGCGTTGTGATAGTGATTTAGATTAAAAGCTAGCAATGTCAAATTGAACGTGATAGGTAATATTAAACAATATATGGTGATGAGTAAGGTATATTTAGCAGTATAAACAACAAAGAAAAGATATCAAATAGAGATTTAGAAGTGAAGCTGTACAGAGCTGCAAACACTGTGACCGGCAGACAGGAGCAATCGATCAGGAGCAATCGATCAGGCAGAATCAGTCCGACATGAGAAATGTCTCTGTCTCGAGTGTGTTTTTACTGTGACAAGCAACACGTCACACTACTTTACACTCACTTTACTGTCAGTGATTTACTAAGAGCCCTACAAACATGTGTAAACTAGAGGGCAAACGGCTTTAACTAGTGGAAGTTTGAACTGAAATATCATTTGTGTTTGCTCCCTGTGGTTTATTCCATACGCCGTACACTCATTAGCATGTGTTTCTCCTTTACAGTGACTCAATAGGAGTCGCAGGTCCTTCTGCAGTCACACCAACACAAACACACAAACATATGAACGCCATTCATGTTTAAAATGTAGACGATTTAAAATATGCAAGTCATTAAAATATAAATAATGTGCACTTTGTTCCACTGAACACTGATTGTTTTCTCTTGTGCTTCCTCCTTACAGAGTAGATGAAGATCGATCACCAAACGTCCCTGATAGATCGATTAGATCATGGTTTAAATCTCTGAAACGGTCATGAGAGGATCAGAAACCATCAGGTGATCACAGAAGAGCCTCACTACTGTGTCTATGAGGAGAAATAAATGTGTAAATGTGTTTCATACAGCTGGAAGAGACTCAGACTTTACAGTTAAATAAAGCAGCGTGTGTGTTAGCATGCGTATCAGAAACATGTGATATTGAGGATTAATGTTGGTTTAGTGTTCAGCCAAACGATGGTTTTGTTTTATGTAAAGGAGGAACAGAGGAAGAGCTCAGATGAGTCTGTCAGCAGAAATCTTCAGGCTCTTCAGTATCAGGCCTACAAATATAATAATGTTTGATTGATCTCATCCGTAATGATTACAATGTTTCTAATCATAAATGTGATTATGTATTATATGATATAAAGTCTACAATGTGCATGGTTAAAAAATTATATATTTTTAAATGATCTCTTACATTTTATGCACAGAATATATTTGTTTTCTGTTTTATTGTATATTAAGTTAGCTCTGTGTCTGTTAATGCTCAGATATACAGTCTTTGTTCTGTTACCGTGGATGCCTATATTTTGACTTCATTAAATCCAAACTCTGCTCCTGAAATTATTGGCATAGCCACTGCGTGATATTTGTTTTCTTCTGCAGAGACACTTATTTTATTTATTAATGTGTCTAGGATCATTAAGGTTTTTAACTCCTCGCTCAAGTCATGGCCTTCACCTTTTTCATACCATTCGGCCCCCCTGTTTTCTGTAGGATTATATCTCCGGTCTTGAGGGGCGTCATTCTGCGTTGTATTAGTTTGTCTGATTCTCTCTGGAATCCCTGTCCTGCCTGCTTTTAGAGGGCTGCGGCGACCCCAGCCCCGTGGCTGAGACGTTTATTGGCCGCATTGACTAATACATCTGCTTCTTCCTCACTCTTTAAACGCCCTTGTTTCAGGATAATTAAATTTGGTCCCTTACCAAAATATATCCTGAGCGGTCCCTCGTCCATCACTTGGGCGTTCTGGGTTATCAGGTGGCGGAGCACTTGGTTCAAGAGTTTATTCGTCCCCCTCTCTTTGGGTTGTGAACTCAGGAGCCATTAAGCTCCTCTCTGATTGTTGCCACAGGTCATTTTCACCTTGGGTATCCCAGCTCCTTGTTGGAATATCTTTTATTTCACCTCCAGCTTCATTAAAGACCTTACTTTGGGAAAAACATCTCTGCCTCCTCTATTCAAATAGATGAAGTCTGGGACCTCCGTTCAACACTGAAGCGGTCCTTATGACCTCTTCCCAGGGTATAAAATTGGACCCACATTTACACTGTGTGGATTCAATCCACTCTAGTTTTCCCCCCATATCGTCGGGTACTAGATCAACGGTTACCATCTGACTCATCATCTTGAGTCTTTTTCACTTTTATCTCTTAAAAACCCACTTCTGAGAGTCTCTGAGTTCTCGTCCTTTTCTCTACAGGTCTCTCATGAGCCTGTGCACGCTTTAATACAGTTCCCCTGAACTGTTTTACTATGGCTGTGGTATGTGGGCTTTACTACTACTCGTACTATTATTCCTGAATTTATTTTTTCCCCATTTAAATCAAGCCCCATGTTGGGCACCATGTTATATTTATCCTCCCCTAAAATAACTAAGTACCCCAACAAACATCTCTATAGCTAATTTAAATCAAAAGAGCTGTCCTTACCTTCAAGTGCTGTCTGTTGGTTAGAGATTTCAGGGGAGTCTGTGCTAAGTTCACTCAAGGTCCGGATGCATTTTAATATTCACGTTCAGATAATAGATATGAAGAAAAAATACTCTGAGATTTGTTTAGAAAGGTAGACAAATCACCTCATTCAAGGCTCTTTTTTTAATAATAAAGTTTCAGAATAAAAAAATCAACATCAAAACTAAAAGTCTTCACCACAAGGTTCGGCCTTGAACAGTCCTAAACTTCTCAATTTATAGCAAGCACGAGTTACACCCAGCACAGCATTGATACCTTATTTAGTCATAGAAGCTCAACTAAACTACTGTCATTACACAAAAAAATCCATTTGCAAAACCTGAGACACATATTTTTGCCTCTGCCACCGATGGCTTCTAGTGTCCCTCCAACCCCTTAATGGAGTGGAGTTATCACCCACCGTCTGCCTCTGATGTCTTTTTTTTGGTGGTTGTGGGGCTTGATGCTTTTTGCTTGATATCTGGGGGCTCGCAGCGATAGAGTGTGATAAGTTTGGTTCCAGCATACACCAGTTCTTCCATTTTCTCGGAGAAGCTCAGAGCACAGCAGCCTCTTCCCATAATATAAATCCCTTTCTGTGCCCTGGTCCTCCTGTTGTGATGGCCAGTCCATAGAGAGCTAACATCTGCACATTTTAATAAGTATATAAGTACATCACTGTATGGGGGAGGGAGACTCACCTGTTGCACTGCTAGGTCTGGAAGAGTCCTCCAACCCCTTAATGGAGTGGAGTCATCACCCACTGTCTGCCTCTGATGTCTTTCGGCAATACACCAGCCTGCATCCAAGGACCTGGTGTTCCACACGCACGTCTGAGTGTGTAAGTAAACTCACCGTCTCACATCCCAATTCTCTCAACTCTCCCAACCAGCCAGACTCACCTGTCGCACTGCTAGGTCTGGAGGAGAGATTAGGAGGGAGAATTGCATCTACGTCTTTTAAGAGATGAGCAATCATCTCATCAGCTTCCTCCTACTCTTTATCCCCCGCCAAAGGGTCTGATTCAAAGAGGGGGAAATTGGGGAGAGATTTCATCCATTAACTCCCCAGCTTTACTGGGTTTGCTGACCAGGCCCGTCTTTCTCCGCTAATGGTGCAGAAAAGCATTTAATTCCCTCCCATGTAGAAATCGGATATTCAGGCTGTTTATCCATTTTGTAACATTGATCAAACAATATTACCAATGATTCTTTTTGTTAATTTCAATGTTGATTTAATGACATTTTTGTTGAAATCTCACCATTGTTTCAGTATTTAACGTTATTTTAATGCAATTAGCGGTGATGCCTCAACATTGACTTAACATTGTTTCAGTAATTGCTTGCTATCTGGGTTATAGAGATAAATGGGAATATTTGAAATATAAGTAAAATTTCAGTCTCCACTTGAATTTAATTATTAATTGTAGTTATAATTTCTTGACAAAATGGTAGTGAGTTGATTTTTATTTATTAATTTTATTTATATATTCAACAGACAAATATGTAACCCTAACCCTAAACATTAGTTTAACAGAATTAACATCACTACTTTTTACTCCTGAGACCCGACTTGGAAGACAACTGCAAGATCATATCAGAAGACAAAATTAAATAAATAAACAAGCATTTTAACCACACCATATTTCAGGGATTTAACCAAAAACCCATTGACTTCAGGACGATGGAGCCAGAAGTGGTAAAATGCTCTATCAGTTCTGGTTTCAGGACTCATTCCTGCAGCTCTCAGACGCCTCAGGTCAGACAGCACGTATCTCCATCAGTCCATCGAGGTGTCTGCCCACACTGAAGCTCTGCGGTCTGGCCGTCACATACTCCAGAAGATCTCGAGCTCCAGGCGTCAGAGCTCTGTTGATCAACACAACACAGGAGGTGGAGAGCAGATTCCCTCTCTGTAAGGCCAGCAGGTCTTGAAGGTAAAGCTCAGGGTCATGATCCATTAGAACCAGATCCAGACGATCATTCCCAATGTGAGAGTGTAAAGAAGAGATGGCCTCAGCCGAGGAGCATGTCAGCACCTGAAACTGAGGTCATTTTACCATGGTTAATGAGTGTAGTTTAGCATCAGCAATGTGATAATGAACAAGTTATTTCTTTAATTGAATTAAGGAAATACACTACAGACAAACAATTGTGTTTCAGGCACTGGTCAATTTTAATTTAAATTTTTTTTTTTTTTTTATATAACTTGTCTCCTTCTAGTGGAAATGTAAATGTATGTGTTTATTTTATTGCACTTTATCTTTTTGCTTCTGTAGATTTTAATTACAGTTGGGTCATTCCGTGTTAAATCCACCAAAATTCAGAAACTTCTCTGGCTCAGCTTTTTTATGTTGTTAATATTTTTTCTGTAGAAAGACAAAAACACTCATGACTGCATGGTCACACACAGCTCTAATGTAATTGTCAAATTCACTGACGATACGACTGTAGTAGGACTGATCACTGACCTTGATGAGATGGCCTACAGGGAGGAGGTGAACACCCTGACACATTGGACACATCTAGCAGGGATATTTACTGTCACAAGAGCTGCAATCTCTTCTGGACAAAGGGGCCATAGAATATGTTCCCCTCCCAGAGAGAGAGGCAGGCTACTACAGTCGGCATTTCCTAACCATAACCCCCAAAAAGATGGGGGACTGCATCCAATTTTATATCTTCGAGGCTTGAACCGTTCCGTCAAAACGCTCAAGTTCAAGATGCTAACTATCAAGATGATCGTGTTGCAATTTCAACATCATGATTGGTTTATCACAGTCGATCTCAAAGATGCATATTTTCACATTAAATTATTGCCACAACACAGGAAGTTCTTGAGGTTCGCTTTCAGTGAAGCTTACCAAAATTAAGTTCTACGGCTTGGCCTAGTCTTATCACCCTGAACATACACACTGATGTAGCGCTGGCTCGCTTGCGACTCCAGGGCATCTGCATTTTGAATTACATAGATGACTGGCTGATACTAGCACAGTCCCAAGAGCTAGCATCATGACACTGAGATGTCGTTCTAGCTCATCTTGCCTCTCTGGGGTTGAGAGCAAAAGTGTTCTCTCTCCTACCCAGAGAACGACATACTTAGAGGTCATATGGGATTCGATCACGATGTCTCAAATGTCTCCCATTCAAGTCGAGACCATCCAGAACACCCTGAGCAAAGTCAGGCTAGGTCAAGTTCTTACTATTCGTCATTATCTACGAATGTTAGGTCTCATGGCATCTGCTTCCACGGTGATCCATATTATCCCTTTTGCACATGAGACCATTCCAGTTGTGGATCAAAGCAAGGGGATTTCATCCAAGGGTCAATCCCCAAAGTCAGATAAGGGTTATGCGCCCAGATGCGTTGTTCGTATAACATTTGCCTGATTTATAATATTTTATTGCTGAAAACAAATATAGTGATTTTCCAATGTTTAGATTTCTGTTCTGAAAGTGTATGCAAACTAGTGCATATTTAATTAGATAATGTCTCATTTGCATATGAGCATTACATTTCAGAATACAATAGTCTTGTAATACAAAATAACCAACTTAATATACTGTGATTATTGAACTGAGGAAAACATGGTGATGTCTACATTTTTACCCTGTTCTCCTGTAGTGTCTTGCCTTAATAATAATCTGGTTACACCTTATTTTAAGGTGACAGTTACATTGCACTTACTCAAATAAGTACTGAGTAATATTAATTAAGTACATGTACTTACTATAGGGTTAGAGTCAGGGTTTGGTTTAGGGTTAGTTTTAATTATGCATAATGTACTGTTATTACTATAGTAAATACATGTAGTAACATGTAACTACGTCTAAAATAAAGCATTACCAATAATCTAAATAAACTGGAATTAATTAAACACAACATATGACACTATATTAAAAAACATGTTTACACTTGCCAGGCAGCTACTGATCAAAGATCATTCATTCTTCTACAGTAACGTAACACCTGCTGGTTTTTGAAGCCTGCCACTAGTATGATCTCCTCCCCTCGATCTGCAGTCAGAGGATCACGCTCTACCGTCAGCAGTTTTCCTGATGGAGGGAGCAGACGCAGAATCCGGACTGAAGCGTAGCCACAGTGTGTGCCCAACTCCAAAACCCTCCGCGGGGCTTCACGCTTCACAATCTCATCCAGAAACTCACCTGACAACCACAAGAGAACATGTTACTACAGAGCAGAAGATTTGAAGAATATTACTTGATAAAGCATTTTTACTATGTAGACGTACTCTAACATTCACAACCCACAATATTTATGGAAGCTAAGCTGCTGAAAAATTATAACTGGTAATTTACATAAAGAAGTCTTAACGATACATTAGAAAAATACATTAGTGTTTGAGGGTCAGAGAGAGTTCATAGAAGTCAAAAATGAAATGCTTTAGAAGTGAGGAAAGAAGATGAATATGAAAAGTGAAAAGTACATCCATGAGGTGTGATTAGTAAAAGTCTTTAATACACATCAGGATGCCTGACCTTTCTGAGGGCCAATGTTGAAGGAGGCGTGTGTGCTGGAATACAGGTCAAAGGTCAGCAGGACACTCTGAGCCTGTCCGTGGGTGCAGTTGGAGAAGACATAGGCATGAGTGGAGCTGACACAGACCTTTCTGTGCGAAAGCTTCAGTATGGCAGAATATACCTGACGGCACAGAGCCGACAGCGGTGAGCGGAAAAGAGCCGTCATCACGACCACAACCGGGAGCAGAGGCACAGAGAACACCAACAGAGACATCACTGAACACCAGAGAACCTGACAGAGAACAGAGACATCACTGAACACCATACAACCTGACAGAGAACAGAGACATCACTGAACACCAGAGAACCTGACAGAGAACAGAGACATCACTGAACACCAGAGAACCTGACAGAGAACAGAGACATCACTGAACACCAGACAACCTGACAGAGAACAGAGACGTCACTGAACACCAGAGAACCTGACAGAGAACAGAGACATCACTGAACACCAGAGAACCTGACGGAGAACAGAGACATCACTGAACACCAGAGAACAGAGACATCACTGAACACCAGAGAACCTGACGGAGAACAGAGACATCACTGAACACCAGAGAACCTGACGGAGAACAGAGACATCACTGAACACCAGAGAACAGAGACATCACTGAACACCAGAGAACCTGACAGAGAACAGAGACATCACTGAACACCAGAGAACCTGACGGAGAACAGAGACATCACTGAACACCAGAGAACAGAGACATCACTGAACACCAGAGAACCTGACGGAGAACAGAGACATCACTGAACACCAGAGAACAGAGACATCACTGAACACCAGAGAACAGAGACATCACTGAACACCAGAGAACCTGACAGAGAACAGAGACATCACTGAACACCAGAGAACCTGACAGAGAACAGAGACATCACTGAACACCAGAGAACAGAGACATCACTGAACACCAGAGAACCTGACGGAGAACAGAGACATCACTGAACACCAGAGAACAGAGACATCACTGAACACCAGAGAACCTGACGGAGAACAGAGACATCACTGAACACCAGAGAACAGAGACATCACTGAACACCAGAGAACAGAGACATCACTGAACACCAGAGAACCTGACAGAGAACAGAGACATCACTGAACACCAGAGAACCTGACGGAGAACAGAGACATCACTGAACACCAGAGAACAGAGACATCACTGAACACCAGAGAACCTGACAGAGAACAGAGACATCACTGAACACCAGAGAACCTGACAGAGAACAGAGACATCACTGAACACCAGAGAACAGAGACATCACTGAACACCAGAGAACCTGACGAAGAACAGAGACATCACTGAACACCAGAGAACCTGACGGAGAACAGAGACATCACTGAACACCAGAGAACAGAGACATCACTGAACACCAGAGAACCTGACGGAGAACAGAGACATCACTGAACACCAGAGAACCTGACGGAGAACAGAGACATCACTGAACACCAGAGAACCTGACGGAGAACAGAGACATCACTGAACACCAGAGAACAGAGACATCACTGAACACCAGAGAACCTGACAGAGAACAGAGACATCACTGAACACCAGAGAACCTGACAGAGAACAGAGACATCACTGAACACCAGAGAACCTGACGGAGAACAGAGACATCACTGAACACCAGAGAACAGAGACATCACTGAACACCAGAGAACCTGACGGAGAACAGAGACATCACTGAACACCAGAGAACCTGACGGAGAACAGAGACATCACTGAACACCAGAGAACCTGACGGAGAACAGAGACATCACTGAACACCAGAGAACAGAGACATCACTGAACACCAGAGAACCTGACAGAGAACAGAGACATCACTGAACACCAGAGAACAGAGACATCACTGAACACCAGAGAACCTGACGGAGAACAGAGACATCACTGAACACCAGAGAACCTGACGGAGAACAGAGACATCACTGAACACCAGAGAACCTGACGGAGAACAGAGACATCACTGAACACCAGAGAACAGAGACATCACTGAACACCAGAGAACCTGACGGAGAGCAGAGACATCACTGAACACCAGAGAACCTGACAGAGAACAGAGACATCACTGAACACCAGAGAACAGAGACATCACTGAACACCAGAGAACCTGACGGAGAACAGAGACATCACTGAACACCAGAGAACAGAGACATCACTGAACACCAGAGAACCTGACGGAGAACAGAGACATCACTGAACACCAGAGAACAGAGACATCACTGAACACCAGAGAACAGAGACATCACTGAACACCAGAGAACCTGACAGAGAACAGAGACATCACTGAACACCAGAGAACCTGACGGAGAACAGAGACATCACTGAACACCAGAGAACAGAGACATCACTGAACACCAGAGAACCTGACGGAGAACAGAGACATCACTGAACACCAGAGAACCTGACAGAGAACAGAGACATCACTGAACACCAGAGAACCTGACGGAGAACAGAGACATCACTGAACACCAGAGAACAGAGACATCACTGAACACCAGAGAACCTGACGGAGAACAGAGACATCACTGAACACCAGAGAACCTGACAGAGAACAGAGACATCACTGAACACCAGAGAACCTGACAGAGAACAGAGACATCACTGAACACCAGAGAACCTGACAGAGAACAGAGACATCACTGAACACCAGAGAACCTGACAGAGAACAGAGACATCACTGAACACCAGAGAACAGAGACATCACTGAACACCAGAGAACCTGACAGAGAACAGAGACATCACTGAACACCAGAGAACAGAGACATCACTGAACACCAGAGAACCTGACAGAGAACAGAGACATCACTGAACACCAGAGAACCTGACAGAGAACAGAGACATCACTGAACACCAGAGAACCTGACAGAGAACAGAGACATCACTGAACACCAGAGAACCTGACAGAGAACAGAGACATCACTGAACACCAGAGAACAGAGACATCACTGAACACCAGAGAACAGAGACATCACTGAACACCAGAGAACAGAGACATCACTGAACACCAGAGAACAGAGACATCACTGAACACCAGAGAACAGAGACATCACTGAACACCAGAGAACCTGACAGAGAACAGAGACATCACTGAACACCAGAGAACAGAGACATCACTGAACACCAGAGAACAGAGACATCACTGAACACCAGAGAACCTGACAGAGAACAGAGACATCACTGAACACCAGAGAACAGAGACATCACTGAACACCAGAGAACCTGACAGAGAACAGAGACATCACTGAACACCAGAGAACAGAGACATCACTGAACACCAGAGAACCTGACAGAGAACAGAGACATCACTGAACACCAGAGAACCTGACAGAGAACAGAGACATCACTGAACACCAGAGAACCTGACAGAGAACAGAGACATCACTGAACACCAGAGAACCTGACAGAGAACAGAGGCATCACTGAACACCAGAGAACAGAGACATCACTGAACACCAGAGAACAGAGACATCACTGAACACCAGAGAACCTGACAGAGAACAGAGACATCACTGAACACCAGAGAACCTGACGGAGAACAGAGACATCACTGAACACCAGAGAACAGAGACATCACTGAACACCAGAGAACAGAGACATCACTGAACACCAGAGAACAGAGACATCACTGAACACCAGAGAACCTGACAGAGAACAGAGACATCACTGAACACCAGAGAACAGAGACATCACTGAACACCAGAGAACCTGACAGAGAACAGAGACATCACTGAACACCAGAGAACCTGACAGAGAACAGAGACATCACTGAACACCAGAGAACAGAGACATCACTGAACACCAGAGAACCTGACAGAGAACAGAGACATCACTGAACACCAGAGAACAGAGACATCACTGAACACCAGAGAACCTGACAGAGAACAGAGACATCACTGAACACCAGAGAACCTGACGGAGAACAGAGACATCACTGAACACCAGAGAACCTGACGGAGAACAGAGACATCACTGAACACCAGAGAACCTGACAGAGAACAGAGACATCACTGAACACCAGAGAACAGAGACATCACTGAACACCAGAGAACAGAGACATCACTGAACACCAGAGAACCTGACAGAGAACAGAGACATCACTGAACACCAGAGAACAGAGACATCACTGAACACCAGAGAACCTGACGGAGAACAGAGACATCACTGAACACCAGAGAACAGAGACATCACTGAACACCAGAGAACCTGACAGAGAACAGAGACATCACTGAACACCAGAGAACAGAGACATCACTGAACACCAGAGAACCTGACGGAGAACAGAGACATCACTGAACACCAGAGAACAGAGACATCACTGAACACCAGAGAACCTGACAGAGAACAGAGACATCACTGAACACCAGAGAACCTGACAGAGAACAGAGACATCACTGAACACCAGAGAACCTGACAGAGAACAGAGACATCACTGAACACCAGAGAACCTGACGGAGAACAGAGACATCACTGAACACCAGAGAACAGAGACATCACTGAACACCAGAGAACCTGACGGAGAACAGAGACATCACTGAACACCAGAGAACCTGACGGAGAACAGAGACATCACTGAACACCAGAGAACCTGACAGAGAACAGAGACATCACTGAACACCACAACGTGCCCTCCTAAGAGCAAAAAACATTATGTCTGTGGATTCATGTATTTCATAACGAAACGTCTTCAGCTGCCTTAAACTATTTCAGTGGTAAGTACACTCGAAGTCTTTGGTACACTTCAATTTTGCTACAGGCATACATATTTTTATCGCTTTTTGGATTGTATTGATTTTATTATTATTGTGTTGTTGGTGGAACTGAAGAGCTTTTGTAGGCATAATGCAAATGTTTTTAATGTAGTTGTAGGGTGGACTATCTTGTGTTTTTGTGTTGTTTTAATGTAGAACTTGGTCTATTTCAGTTATAATAAATACGTGTTGTTATTGTTTTATACGCAGAATGTAGGGCGGGGCTTGAGTGTGTCTGTGGGGAATTGATTGGATGGTGGTGGTTTGCTATTGGTGGATCTCATGTGAGTGACAGGTGGCCCCGCCCTCCTCATCAGAGAAGAGTTATTCTGATTCAAGATTATCAAAACAATAATTATGTGCACCAATAAATCATTTAGAATAAACACTGCAATATTCCACCAAAAAAATGATTTCATGACATTTGGCATTTTAATGTTACAAAGTCAATTTATTTTAAATGAACAAATACATGCATGAATTGTTTACACTAAGATGCATGCATTTAGGAAATATATATTAAGAATTTATTTCATGCTGAATTGAACATTTTCTAAAATCAAGATTTAGCAGAGGTTAAAGGGACAGTTCTCCCAAAACATGTGATTATTTACTTATTATTACAGTGTTTGCCTACATTACAAGTGTTCTGAAGCTACACGGTTGAATTAGGTGAGGATCAGGACAATAATTTAAAGGAATATTCTGGGATCAATAAAGTTGAGTCGATACTTAATAATGGTGTTCATGATATTCCTTCACTCACTGTTGCATAGACTACAGCCACATGACACATGCTTTTAGTGTGAAAGCTCGCTAGTAATCGCTTAGTATTATTTCTACAGTAATATAGGCTACAATTTTACGTTTTCAGATTTATCGTAATAATTAAAAACGGGTACAAATAAAACAGCAAACATGCAGAACTCACCAGCGGCATGCACAGGACGCGTGTGTGTGAAGATAAAGAGAGGCTGACACTCACACCTGCTCCACCTGACACCGGACTGTTTGTCGCGGACGTGCACGAGCAGCCTTAAAGGGACAGAGCACTTTTACACGAGATTTGTGTGACGGGGGTCTGCAGAAAACGCTGAAGAGGAAAAACATATATCAATATTTATATTAAATGCAAATGAAATTATTAAATAGATCAAATTAGATCAGAGAACGGAATCCTGGCTCATTCGAGATAAAGCCCTGTGCATGTGCATACTCGCACTAACAGCAGCTCGTGATGTCCGCCAGAGGGCAGTCAGGGTCAACCACTACACATCGGATGACGTCAGCCACTGATTTCAGCCAGATGTCGTCATGAATCATCAGTTTTGTGCTTTAAGTTATCTTTATCGTATCTCAGTACGAGCAGCTGATGTTGCCATCGGTGTCGTTTGGTTGACTGCCTCCTCTGATACATTTAAGAAAATCATTTAAAAGAGAAGAAAAAGCATGCAAATAAACGTTTGATGCAATGATATTCACAGTGTGTATGAATCTTTGAGTGTTTCTTATGTATTTATTAAGAAAGTTTATGAAATGAGGCCCCTGGAGCGGGGCGTGTAAAGTGGGCGTGCGCGCTGGGCGGTGCTGGGGAGTAATGCTCAACTCTGATTGGCTGTTTGGGCCGGTGGGCCGTGCTGGGATGCGTAGCTGCGTTCTGATTGAGGCGCACCGAGTCTCTCATCTCATGCGCGAGTGCGGCAGCCCTGCGTCACGACACACACACACACACACACACAGTCCTGAAATAACTTTACCTGGCGAGTTGCGTGTCTTTCCGGCACTCATCGGGCGCGAGCTGGGGTTTATTAAGGCACCAGCTCTAAATGGCGAGTCGAGGTTCGGATGCAGGACGGCATCTTCCTCTGCAGGCTCATCATCATCCTCCTCCTCCTCATCCTCATCACACCGAACCGGCGGCCGAACCTGCTGTGCGCGAGGCGCAGAGATGGATAGAGGTGCGTGACGTCATGCCACTGCGTTATTCGGGAATACAGTGCGTGTGTATGATGCGCGCGCTGAAGCTGTGTCAGGTGTGTGTGTTAAACCTGTGTGCAGAATGTATTTAGACATGAGTGGGGCTGCTCGTGTTCACCTGTTGGCACACATTAGCTGAAGCATTGTTAATGGAGTTGTTCCTCAGTCCTAATGGGATCAAAGCAGAATCCTATAAGGATCCGGATGAGATCTCACTCCAGTAATAATAATGTTCTCACTGAATCAGTAAATGCACATATTGTGGGTTATAACTGCATTGAAATGATTTGACAAAAAAAAATCCTAAAGGAACTGTGGGATTTCTGTCATTATCCAGAATCACTCCTAATGCAAGAATGCCATCATCAGGTAAGATCTCACTGAACGAACTGAAATTCATGTCTTATTTATCCCGGTTCATTTTCTGTTTATCCAGTTGGATTCCATTAGCATTCCTTCAGGATTTTTCCAAGGGCTTGTGTACAGATTCATTCCTTTCACTGGGTTTTAGACCTCGTTTGGAGTTTAAAGTCACAATGAAACAGATGTTTTCACCCATATTGTGGCATACGTCAGAGTGAAATGGATTATGGAAAGAAATATTATAATAGATCATGTTGGTTGTTGATTGTATGGAGGCAGATCTGAATGAAAGCCTTTCACATGCATCATGTCTTTAGCATTGGCTCATGATGACCCTCATAATCCATGCATCACACACACTGGCTGCTTCATTTTCTAACTCATTATGCTATTAATATGTTTTATGATTGCATTGGTTGGATTTCTTCAGGTATACAGTGTTTACCATGTCACGGCCCAACTGAAGCAGTCGTTTGAGTCAAACACATCCTGGCACTTCATTCATGGGACTGTGGTAAGCTCAGATGTGTCTGTCTTTGAGCAGGAACAGTGTGGCGTGTGTTCAGGTTGACTCGCGGTGGTCAAGCCCAGAGCCAGATGCCCCAAATAACTGTTTATTGAAAAGCACACGCCTCAGCTAGAGGCTTTTGTAAGCGGAGCTCAGTGAAACACTGCTTTTGTGTCCATTGTGTGTGGCGGCTGTGATGTTTCTATGAAACTGGAGTGTTTTCACAGCGCGCGGACCAGGTGCGTCTCATTTTATTATATCTAGCACCTATGCCAACCTCCAGCAGAAGTAAACAGATGGTCCACCAGTTGTGTCATTGTTTTATAAAGGATCTGACTGACACTGTGTTCTGTAAGGCCAGATAAACGTTGTCATACTTGCATTACCTCAAACCCAAACGGATGTTTTGTATTTATTTTC
Source organism: Rhinogobio ventralis (assembly GCA_039654625.1). Classification (NCBI taxonomy): domain Eukaryota; kingdom Metazoa; phylum Chordata; class Actinopteri; order Cypriniformes; family Gobionidae; genus Rhinogobio; species Rhinogobio ventralis. The sequence goes on from CM077198.1 coordinate 39,227,454, forward strand.
AGTGTCACAAAGAGTGCGATTGTGATGATCATATCTAAAGTTACATGAGTTAAATCAGTCTGAGAAAAGCTGTTCTGGGTGTTTGCTAGAGTGTTGCTAAGGTGTTCTGGGTGGTTTCTAGGGTGTTGCTAAGGTGTTCTGGGTGGTTGCTAGTGTCGCTAAGGTGTTCTGGGTGGTTGCTAGGGTGTTGCTAAGGTGTTCTAGGTAGTTGCCAGAGTGTTGCTAAGGTGTTGCTAAGGTGTTCTGGGTGGTTGCCAGAGTGTTGCTAAGGTGTTCTGGGTGGTTGCTAGGGTGTTCTAGGTAGTTGCCAGAGTGTTGCTAAGGTGTTCTGGGTGGTTGCTAGAGTGTTGCTAAGGTGTTCTGTGTGGTTGCTAGGGTGTTGCTAAGGTGTTCTAGGTAGTTGCCAGAGTGTTGTTAAGGTGTTCTGGGTGGTTGCCAGAGTGTTGCTAAGGTGTTCTGGGTGGTTGCTAGGGTGTTGCTAAGGTGTTCTAGGTAGTTGCCAGAGTGTTGCTAAGGTTTTCTGGGTGGTTGCCAGAGTGTTGCTAAGGTGTTCTAGGTAGTTGCCAGAGTGTTGCCAAGGTGTTCTGGGTGGTTGCCAGAGTGTTGCTAAGGTGTTCTGGGTGGTTGCCAGAGTGTTGCTAAGGTGTTCTAGGTGGTTGCTAGGGTGTTGCTTAAGTGGTTAAAAAAAAGTTGACAGCCACCACCAGCATTTTTTATCATTTTCACTAACGTTTCATGGTCCCCAGAATATTTTGTTGTATGAATATCTGAACATGCAATATATCAAATAAAGAACAGAGCCTCTGCTTTTAAACAGAAAACCTGTTTTATTCTCGCTTCATGCATTCTTTTTTATCAACACTTGAATGGGTAACTTTCTTTAAAAAAGGAACATTTTGAGCAAAAAGCTGAGAAAATGGTGTCTCCATCCAGATGTGATTCAGAGAGATGATGATCAAACACAGATGGAGTCCATCAACACCCCAAAGCTTCACAGTCCTAGAGCTCGTCCTGGGGCGACATTTCATTCAGTAACATTAGGCAGATTTGATTTATATGCTGTTTAATGTTGATGATCATGATATTTGACATGTGCTCCAATGCTTCTGTCGCTTGTTTCTGCTTCTTCTTCACCTGTGTTTTGATCAGGAGATTCTGTACTCGTTCAGAAGATGCCTAATAGCGCCCCCTAGCGTATAACAGTGAAAACACAGATAGCCGGAAAATCCCGTCAATGGCAGGGAAAGAGTCCCTGTAAAGTGGCTTGATGAGCACAGTTTTTCTTCAGTGTGTTGAGCATTTCAGACTGAAGGTCAGGGTATGACATATCAAAGAGCTCGCTCCTTTTTGTTAAAATAGCCAATAGTGTTTTTGTTATGTCATAGCCTCTGGAAAAGCGTATTTGGATACTTCAGAGAGCATTTAAATGTTACTGGGTCTGCCTGTCATGTGACAGCGCAAACATTTCACTCGCATTTGCGACTAAAAATAGACGTGTGCGAATGTACATAGTATTTTGGAGCATGTGTGCGAATAAACAATCCCTGCGGATCAGTTTCTTAAATGATCAAAATTCTTCAATGCCTTAAATGGTATAACAAGCGTCTTAATGATCATTTTAAGGCGTCTTATATTTTGGAGATGGAAAAACATAAATCAAATACTGCCTAATGTGATTATTAAACTTCATAAGGCTCTGATATTTTATTAAATAAATGTGAATGCTTCACGTCATCAAAGCCTATGTTGTGTACGGTTGTAAGAACGCATATTTTATCTCCTGCAATAATAAAGCATAGACATTTCAAAATAAGAGTCCCGGTGCATTTCGGGCTTGTTTATTAAATAAAAGCCACGCCGTGTGTCCAATTTCCACCGGTTATTATTTGGTTACACAAACTGTATGTGTTTAATTTAATTTCCATTTAATTATAAACTCAACTGTTGTAGCTTCTGTCTGGGATGCGTCGTCACAGGAAGGAGACTATGATTATTTGACACATATTATTAAATATATAGATTTTACTAGTACCAGTGTTATTGTAGTTAACAAAAACTAAAACCATAAAAAATCTCTTTACTTGAAATAAATAAATAGAAAAATATTATTTTCATTTAGTTGAAATTAGCCTTTAGTTTCATTAACCTGATGTACCAAACTAAAACTGAAATAAAACTTAAAAAATAACAACAGAATTACTAAAACTTTTAACTAAATTTAAAATGAAAGCAGAACTAAATTGAATTCAAAATATTAACAAAAACTATATAGTATCTCAGTGACACTAAAATAACACTAGTATGGCAAAATCTGTTTATTACAGTGTGTTTTATTTAAATGCAGAAATAGTTAGATGTGCTCCTAAAGTTTTTAAATGCGCTCCTACATTTTTCAACTTAGGAGCACAGGTGCATCTTGGGAAGTGTCTCTTTAAACACTACAAACTCTCTCACAGTATAATAATAAGATCCCATTTTAATGAACAATAAGGCTGATCGTTACAACGGGAGCACTAAATCAGTTATTCAGGTATTGAGTGGCCAGGTTATTGAGGGCTTTGTAGACCAATAATAAGAGTTTAAAGTCAATCCTGTACTTGACAGGGAGTCAGTGCAAAGGAACTAAAACAGGTGTAATGTGGTCATATTTGCTCTTCCCTTTGACCAGTCTAAAATGCTCGAAAGCCATAGTTTAAGTTAGTTCAAGCTATCTAACAGCATATAGATGAAAATACATGCCATATTTATCACAAATAGAGACCAGGAGGAGCACATACAGGGAAAACAGCAGCGGTCCAAGGACCGAACCCTGCAGAACACCATGACCGAGACGAGTGATGCCCCAGACGAACAGCAAACCATCTATTTGACAAATAAGAGCGAAACCAGTGTAACACAGTGCCATGAAGTCACACACAAGTCTCTGGACACAACAGGAGCATGTCGAGGTCAACCAAACATCTAAGAGGACTAGAGCCATTGATAAACGCAAGATTAGAGATGGTCAGATGACACTTTGTGCACATGTAAGATGTTCTTGTTTGTTCAGATGCATTGTGGCACGGCTCACCGCACACAGTGCCTCATCATTTCAGCATTAGAAGTTGTAATCGTCCTGAGGGGCTCATATAATGCCGTGTCATCTGTTCTGCTAACATGCATGTGGACGATAACAGAGATTCATCTCGCAGCTACATGATCACTTAAATGCATATCCAGACTGATGAGAAAGAAAGAAAGAAATAATAAAAAATATAATAATGGTGGAGACAATGGAGAGTGGTGTTAAAACTTGACCTTGCCTTTCATTAGTGAGTTCTGGGTGTCCACACGGGCCAGTCCTGGAGAGGTCACGCGGGGTCACGGCATGCGTGAAGCCACTCAGAGCGGCGGGACTTTGCAGGAATGGATGAGACATCCCCTGGAGCTGTTTTGGAAAATGAGAGCGGTTTGTTCAGTATTTATGGCATTGTCTGTCATGATCCGCTCAGATGGTTTGGCTAGGCCTGTGTTTGTGCATGTGTGCCCTACAGTAGACTCGCCTTCCAAAACCAATTTCATTAGTTGATCAAGCAGTTCAATGGATGTAATCAGGGGCGTAGCACAAGATCCCGGGCCCTATGCATAGGCAGTCCTGATGGGCCCCCATGTTCCAAAAGGAACAGATAATGCCTAATATATCTGACATGAATATAATGTTGACATGATATTATAGACTATTCATTTAAAATTAAACATGTTTCAAATTAGGCTATTATAATTGTGTGTTGTATGCAAACAGCATTGTTAGTGTACGGTTTATTTATTTAGCTTTACCTCAGATTACATGTATAACCGATCTGCTCTTTCAATGGGTTGTCTCAGTTCATTTTTAGCACTAACGATCGCAGAGATATTCAAGCAGTTTAGCACTATAGATTTCGTGTTTTAGTTTGTGCTCACCGTTCTTTGAAAAGAAGTCAGTTACCAATTGTTTCCCCTCATTTTATTTTCTTTCCTTCTCCCATCTTTCCTTTCTTTTTTTGGTGGCCTGATTTGGCTTTCTTTGAGAGAGACATTTCTACAGCAGCATACTAGCTCACTAGCATAAACAAAATGCGTGCAGATGGACTAAACCATTTGGCGCACTAGCGAGGGGTGGGACCGTGAGACCTTAGATAGTCTTTACTTTTTTGTATACAAAATGTAGTCAGTCAATCATCCAAGTTATTGGTAGCCAATAGGCTAACTTTACATTTCATCTGACATTCATTATGAAATTTAATTAGGAAATTAAAATATCCAGGTAAAATAAAATATATTCCAGACTTTTCAAGGGCCCTCTCTCCCCTTGGGGCCCTGGTAATCAGTACTGGTTTTACCACCAGTCCGACGCCCCTGGATGTAATAGGACATTTAAGGCCCTGTTTTATTGATCTGAGCTCATGGTCTGAAGCTCACGGCGCAGGAGCTCTTACGGCGTGTCTGAATCCACTTTTGCTAGTTTAACGACGGAAGAAAACAGTCGGCGGGTCCGGCTCATGGTCCAAAAGGGTTGTCCCTCGTCTCTTAATGAATCATGGGTGTGTTTTGGGTGTAACGAGCAATAAATCAATCAGAGTCTCATCTCCCTTTCCCTTTAAAAGCCAGTTGTGCTCGCACCATGAGCGGATTCACTATTTACATGAGGAGAGACTGAACGCTTCTCCAGAGAGGAAGAGGTTTGAGGGCTGTGAGGGAGGGCAAGGTCTCCAACAAACGACTGATTCTGCTCCGAGTGACACGAAGATGAGACTTTTGTCCCTTTAAGGCAAATGTGAAGTGTGACGATCTGAGAGTGGATTATGAGGATGTCCAATTTTTTTTCCTCAAGCAGACAGTAAAAAATAATACAATAATACATTTCTCACACATATTTTCATGCAGTAGTTTATTTTTCTTTGTGTAGTGGAAAGGAACTGATTGCGTAATGAAAAGTGGGTTTTGCGTATCAGAATGGTGTCCGCATACGCACACTTGCCCACTATATAGTGTGCATATAAACAGTAGGCTACATTAGGAGAGTAGTCTGAATTCACAGTAGTCGAAAAACCCCTGAATGACCTACTACTTCCTGCAATATTTTGAAGTGCGCATTCTAAGGACACTTGACTATCGCATGAGGCCACAGGAGAGGATTCGCGAATTGTGTGAAAGCAGCGCAACTTGCATCGTAGGTCACATGACAATGACAACATGGCATGTCTTTAAATCACTTTAAATTGTAATGTAGACGCATGCATTTTCTGTGAAGCTGCTTTGAAACGATGTGTATTGTGAAAAGCGCTATACAAATAAATGTGAATTGAATTGAATGTCTGGATTGCATTCCTATTATATAGAACATGCTTTTGTATTGGTTGTGAAGCAAGTCCTTCTTGACAGTACGTGATTTTGCAACTAGTAAGAGAAAGCTGACGTAGAAGCAGAGAATTATTGTTTTGTAAAATGCTTTGAATTGCTGAATTAACTGAATATACTAAAAGTTGATGAAAAATGTTATAGCCTATCGAGCAAAGTAAACCAACATAAAGTATATGTATTATTTGGAAACACCTTTTTGAACCGGTTTTATTTCATGTGGACTCTGATAAATCCAAGACTTACCAACGAAGTTAGAGGTGCGTTTATTATTCATAAAAGCCCAAGATTTACTATAAACATACGTCTCAACTGTACGGTAGAGTTTTATATCTTTTAGATGATAACATGCTTTTTGACAAAAACAGCTTGTGTCAGTTTTTATATGTCCATTAATAAGAATTAGGAGATTTTTTTCATTGGGGTTAAAAATGAAATGTGTGCGCACACACACACACACACACACACACACACACACACATGCTTGAAATACAGCACTCTCCTTCTTCAGGAGGAAGGGTGGTAAGTGGGACATAGCTTTAGAGATCCAAATGTAAGTGTGTGTGTGTGTTGGTGTTTTAAGTGGGACAGAAGTGATGTACTCATGGGAGCTGGGCTCTTTTTGCTTATCAAGGGAAACTGCCGCGTGTGTGTACCACAGACACACACACTTATCTATACTCACTCAGAGGGACATAATAAACACTCAACCGCTGCCCAGTGATCAGATCTTTAGTGGTGTTTGCTCAGGCAAGCTCCACTAGATCCAGTTTTTAATGGAATATTGCAGTTTATTCTCAATGATTTATCGCCGCACATCATTATTGTTTTGATAATCCTGAATCAGAATAACTTCCTCTCTTCTCTGATGACGAGGGCGGGGCAACCTACATTTGTTCTTGTTTGAGAAGTGTTTCACTCGATATATACGGCACAATAGAGAAGAAAAGACTAGCGTAACTACACTTTCATGCCGACTTTAACTAATCGTAAGTATTAAACTTCAGAGAGTAACTAACTTTGTATATCAGAGGACTTAGTAAACAAACACCTCATGTCTGTAGCACAGTTTTCACCCACCGCCAATAATAGACATCCACTGAATGGAGAACTAGAACCTCCCAGAACACCCTATAAAAACTACAACAACACCTTAGCAACACCCTGGCAACCATCCCAGCGTCCTGATGATGAGTTCTGCTCTTCAGAGCATCTTTGACTCTAGTTTTCTTCTACTCTGTTGCACTTAAGTCACATTTATTTGTGTAATACTTTTCACAAACCACAATTCAGAGCAGCTTTACAGAACGTTGTGATGTTGTAATATTTTAATATCTGCATTTGGCAGATTATAGCCGGGCGATAATATAGTTTACATTGTGTGACAATACAAGCAGTCAAGCAGTTGAGAGATGCTCTTGTCTTGCTCTCACTCGTCTTTCAGGTTCTGCTTTCAGTTGGTTGAGGATTTGACTAGTAAATGAGCAGCAGAGAGACGGAGCAGTGCTCATCTTTCATTCATACGCCTCAAAGCTGTCACTCAATAATATGTTTACACACAGCTGTAATGAAGTGCCCTAGATCAGCAGGTCTGTGGACGTGAAATGCCCTGTTTGAAATGACTTTAGAAAAGTGGTTTCTAGGGACCATACGGTGATAGCTGTGGGCTTCAGGCTTATTTGCCCATTAATGACGTCATCAGTGACTATTGACTTGACTTTAATCACATAAATGTCGACTTTAAAATATCTGAAGTCGAAGCTAATTTAGTCCCCCCAAAAGGCATTCCCATGACTAAAATAATTTCTAGTTCACGCCAGAAAGCAGGTACTTCCGCCAATATTTACGCCAATATTTACAGGAACTATGAAAACGTTCCTCCGGTGTGAAAGCCTCTTGAGACACCATTGTTGTAGCATTGATGTCATGACCGCAAACGGAAGGTCCCGCATTGACATTAAAAGGAAAAGCATCCTGAACACACCCTAGGTTTAGACTATGTAATCCATTCGTAGATTCCTTACAAACAATTATATAAGTGTATAATCTTCTCTGTAACATCGTAGCTGTGTATTTTTTGTTGACAAATAATAATAAGCGAGCACAAAATATAAATTTTAAACTAACATTTTTAAATAGGCCTGATAATAACCATAAAAAAATAAAAGAACTTTTAATAACTGTAAAAAATATGGATGTAGTGTCCGTGACGTCAACCATAGGTTTCTGAAGAGCAGTTTTGAAGTGTAAAGTCGGCTCACTGACCACTTGAAGGAGAGGTTTAAAGGCCCCCGCACAGAGCCTCTCTCTCTCTCTCTCTCTCTCTCTCTCTCTCTCTCTCTCTCTCTCTCTTTCTGGACCGACAAAGGACAAGTCACCTCGGTGGCCGGCCAAGCACGGCCAAGCACGGCCAGGCTGTAAGGCCTACACACACATCAAGCCATGTGCGTGTGTGAGACAGGAAACCTGATCGGAGCACGCAGTCGCTGGGCTAGCAGGCCAAACACCTCAAGCTCCTCAACCTCGACGGAGTCGAAATAACCATGCAAGTTCATCATATCTTCAGTCAACGCAGAAGAAATCGATTGCAACTTCAACACCATCGGACCGAACTATCAAGCCTTTCTCCTGTGATTGTACATCGGACACTCGTCAACAGCTCAGGCAAATACAAGTAATGTACGATATACAAATCGCTGTGTAGTTAGTAAAAGCTGTGAACCCCTTTGTTCAGACAAAGCAGCTTGTAAATACTGATGGCTCTCCCAGGTGTTTTCATAGCTTCATCCATCTGTTCTGACCCGGTTCTTCAACCACTTTAACTCGACATTGTTTACTAAACGTCTGGTTGGTCCAGACAAAATCATGGAAGACACAGAATTATTTGCAGTGGCAGTAGTGTAGGGGTAAGACACAGATGATGCAAATCGACCCGAGGTTCGAATCCGCCTTTTGCCGACCTCGCTCTACTCCCTTTTCCCATCACATATCAGAACGGAAAGGCATTTACTTTCAATAAAAATGAAAGTAATATTTGATAAGTGGAAATAAAGCGTCTACCCTGTGTTTAATAAAAACTGGGTGGGCCTTGTCACGCACACATACAATGGTTCAGACGCCCATGGGCTTAACACAAAATATTAGCCATATTTAGGATACCTAAGCGTGTGAGGAAACGGTCTACAAAGCTTAATGTCAAATTGGTATTAAATACACACTATGGTGTATTTCTGACTCTTTCTGTCACACTGTTTATTCTTCATCTGAACTGCTGAATCGTTGTCTTTGATTTGAGCTCATTCTGATGTGGATGCTGAGTTAAAGTTGGCTTGTATGAAGAATGAGATTCGTTTTTGTGAAAGCAAATTAGGCATTTATAAATCATATTTTGTAATTCATTTGGAGACATTGGCTTCAGAGACACAATCTACCAGTGGGAATGTTCTCATGGTTCCCGTGGAGGTCGGTGTTAACATCGGATGCGACGTCTTCCTACACACAGGATTTCAGATTCAGATCGACCTAGCGTATGAATGGAGCCTTTGAGGAATCATCACACACACACTGTTACAGACGAGCTTCATATACAGATGAGTTTTGTCTAGACGGACAGACAGTACAGTCATCATACGTATAATGTCACACATTTACACACATTAAAAGAGTTCAGAAATGTAAAGAACCTCTTTTAACTACACACACACACACACACACACACATATATCAGGCCTCCACCATTACATTCCTAGGATGTTTAATTCAGTACACCGCCCATCTCATAAAACACACACACACTCTTGGCCTGACAATGCAGTCTGTCATTACGCTGGAGAATGACAGTCAGACCTCAGCTGACCGATGTGTGTCTGGTCATCCCTTATGCAGCCTCTCTCTCTCACACGCACGCACACACACACACACACACACACACACTCTCACACACACACACACACACACACACTCTTTCACACACACACACAATCTCACACACACACTCTCACAACCACACTCACACACAATCTCTCACACACACACACACACACACACACACTCTCTCACACACACACACACTCTCACACACACACACTCACACACACACACACAATCTCACACACACAATCTCACATACACACACACACACACACACTCTCTCACACACACTCACACTCTCTCACACACGTACTCTCTCACACACACACACACACACACACTCTCACAAACACACTCACACACACACTCTCACTCACTCACACACACACACACGGGGCGTGTCCTGGTTAAAATTTTATTTCTTATTTCTCTGGATTTCTCTTGGAAACATTCGGGATAAAGTACACAAGTCAACAAAATATATAACACTGTTTTAGTGGTTTTTACATAATCTTACATATTGTGCCATAAATATTTTTGATTAAAGATTACAAGGGCATGTTTTATTGAACAATTATGATGTGCACAGACATAATAAACACAGCGATATTCCATACAAAAGAACTGTTGTTTGATTTCATTGTGACTAAATGCTTTCATCTGGTGTGTTTCTGTTCACACTAATATTGTACAGTGAAGATGTGCAAACAAACCACAGAGAAGATGAAGGCTTTGTTTTGTGTGATCCCATCATGCCTCAGCTCAGCTGTGTGAATGATTGACAGGTCTGCTCCGCCGCTCTGCTTCAGCCCTGTATGTTTCCTATGGGATGTTCTGATGTAACATGAACTGTGAAGTTGATGGAGCTGACTGAGTGAGGGACAGTGGGAATGTTCTGGTGTTGAAGTTCACAGTATCGTCTGAGCTCAGTGTGCTTGTTATGTTTCAGCTTCTGATTGGCATTCTGGCGTGAAGTCATTATGGCTACGGTATCTACTCGTTAGTCGTAACTCCTGTCATGTAAATGATTTTGTGTAGGGTGGGCACATGGGGCTGTTCAGGACGCTTCTCTCCTCCACTGGTGTTGCTGCTGGAGACTGACGGCATCTCTTGCTTCTAGGGCTGGGTATTGACACAAATTTCACAATTCGATTCAGTATTGATTGTTGTGGATATACACTCACCTAAAGGATTATTAGGAACACCATACTAATACTGTGTTTGACCCCCTTTCGCCTTCAGAACTGCCTTAATTCTACGTGGCATTGATTCAACAAGGTGCTGAAAGCATTCTTTAGAAATGTTAGCCCATATTGATAGGATAGCATCTTGCAGTTGATGGAGATTTGTGGGATGCACATCCAGGGCACGAAGCTCCCGTTCCACCACATCCCAAAGATGCTCTATTGGGTGGAGATCTGGTGACTGTGGGGGCCATTTTAGTACAGTGAACTCATTGTCATGTTCAAGAAACCAATTTGAAATGATTGGAGCTTTGTGACATGGTGCATTATCCTGCTGGAAGTAGCCATCAGAGGATGGGTACATGGTGGTCATAAAGGGATGGACATGGTCAGAAACAATGCTCAGGTAGGCCGTGGCATTTAAACGATGCCCAATTGGCACTAAGGGGCCTAAAGTGTGCCAAGAAAACATCCCCCACACCATTACACCACCACCACCAGCCTGCACAGTGGTAACAAGGCATGATGGATCCATGTTCTCATTCTGTTTACGCCAAATTCTGACTCTACCATCTGAATGTCTCAACAGAAATCCAGACTCATCAGACCAGGCAACATTTTTCCAGTCTTCAACTGTCCAATTTTGGTGAGCTCGTGCAAATTGTAGCCTCTTTTTCCTATTTGTAGTGGAGATGAGTGGTACCCGGTGGGGTCTTCTGCTGTTGTAGCCCATCCGCCTCAAGGTTGTGCGTGTTGTGGCTTCACAAATGCTTTGCTGCATACCTCGGTTGTAACGAGTGGTTCTTTCAGTCAAAGTTGCTCTTCTATCAGCTTGAATCAGTCGGCCCATTCTCCTCTGACCTCTAGCATCAACAAGGCATTTTCGCCCACAGGACTGCCGCATACTGGATGTTTTTCCCTTTTCACACCATTCTTTATAAACTCTAGAAATGGTTGTGCGTGAAAATCCCAGTAACTGAGCAGATTGTGAAATACTCAGACCGGCCCGTCTGGCACCAACAACCATGCCACGCTCAAAATTGCTTAAATCACCTTTCTTTCCCATTCTGACATTCAGTTTGGAGTTCAGGAGATTGTCTTGACCAGGACCACACCCCTAAATGCATTGAAGCAACTGCCATGTGATTGGTTGATTAGATAATTGCATTAATGAGAAATTGAACAGGTGTTCCTAATAATCCTTTAGGTGAGTGTATATCAGGTACAATACATGGCAAATCTTCTCCCGGAAAACCAGTCTCTGAACTGATGCTGTGAACTGTGGGAGTCAGTATAATATTGAAGGTAGAAATGAACTGATTTGTATACAAACACTTAAATTACACTCAATGATGTTTTTTTTTTTTATAATAATAAAGTTATATGAAATATAAACATTTAAATGGTGGCTGTCATAACATGCATTAAATATTTAAGAATATGGTGCATATATTTAGCAAAATGCTCCTCTCTAGTGTTCATTTTTCTAGCCGAGTTTATGGGCACTGGATGGTTTTTCTGAGGTCTTTACAAGCTGTTATTGACGTCTTTCCACGGTTGAAACACTGATTGAGCGATTACATGTGACATGATACGGATTTCGGTAAGTTGTACTCTGTTTTAACACACCTTCTGATGTTCATTCATGTTTATTTCGCGCTTTAACTGGTATTAAAGCGGATGAGATATAATAAAATGGACATAATTTGAAATCTGAGACTTTGTTTCATATCAAAGGTACAAAGCACAAAGATTACTGTGATTTATTGGATAAGAAACGCTCTACGATGTTCCGTTCATTCATCAACTGAAAACAGGATGGACTCATCGATTCTTGGGATTTAAGAATCAATATCGGTTTATAAAAATGAGAATCGATTAAAATCAAGAAATCAATATTTTTTTACCCAGCCCTACTTCTATATACTCTTGTTTGTTGTGTGCTCATTTTTTTGTTCTTCCTTGTCGTTCGTTCGTTTTATTATAGTGTTATTTTGCTTCGCTTCATCTATGATTGACATCCACTCTTGCATTGCGTGTTTGTGCATTTGTGGGCGGAGCCATGAAGGGAGGGGCGTGTCTTTTGTTTCTCAGAAATCGCTCACTGCACTTTTAACACTAGAACCGCCAGGGGTCAAATTTACACATGCACATGATTACTGTTTTTATATGGCTAAAAAACATATTATGCCACTGTCTTCACAAAGTGATGTCTAGAGTCATGATCAACTATGTTTTTGTTTTATGCTATTTTAAGCAGCTACACTAATCAACTGTTGGTGAATATAGGCTAATTCAGCCTGCAATGACAACCAGAATTAGAAGCAAATAAATACATATTTGGGTGGTGTAATATTATAAAATGTCATTTAATAATTGTATAATTAAGATAACCCATGTTATTTAAAATACTAAAATAGACAATAAAGAGCAATAATAATCCACCGCACTGCATAGCATGTTAGCATAGTTTCCCCTAATTAATTATTAATTTGTTTAGTTATATAATTTATATTTTTATTTATAACACCAACACCAATAAACTCTTGGTAATCATGAAAATTGTTTTATTCATTACATCATAGATCGAAAATTTTCTTTTTCAGGAAACGGAATAAATTGAATAAATAGCAAGACAGTAGCAAACAATACATGATAAAAATTGCAAAAGGAAAATTAATAAGTAATCCAAAGTTTGAACATTCAAGATTGACGGCGTTGCTCAAACACAGCGTGAATTATACAGGTATAAATGCCCCGTTTTTCAATCTGGTTTTATCTAAACAATTTTAACAGCAGGGGATTGTAAATAACACAATTTTAGTAAATGTCAATGACTCACTCGGGCAAGGATATTGAATATTCATATTAGCTATGTCTATAGAGTTAATCCATCTATAAACGCACCACATACATTGATATTTATAAGCATTTTGATTTTGAATACATCACAAAAGGTTCCTTACATGCGTTGTATTATATTACAGTGACCGTAAACCTTGCTTGTTTGTGAAACACATGTAAATCTGTTCCTTTAGCTGCTTATATAAGCTGGTTTCTGCTGGTTTCCTGCTGTGATTAGCTGTTATGAAAGCCTGTAGAGATCATTCATGAACGTCTCTTTCTGAATGTCTCAGTATTGTTTGTTCAGTCACTGCCGTCGCCTCTGAATGGAGGGCCTCTGTCTGAGGGATTCCTCAGGGATGAAATATGATTATGGATCTGAGAATGGAGTCATTATTAGCCACCCTCACACACACACACACATACACACACACAACAGGTTTGACGAGAGTCCAAGGTTCATGACCTCTGGTTAAATCAGCTCAGGTTTAGAGAGCCGGAGGTTTGTGTGTGTGTGCATCGAGACCGAGAGAGAAACTCTGTATGACAGGCTTCTTGAGTATTTTATTTATCCAGTGTGTGTGTGTGTGTGTGTCACACCCTCAGGCTCTGTTGACGTGAATTGGAAGTTGATCCAGCATGATTAATCTTGTCTTTTTATTCTTTCATTCTGCCCATAATGCTCTGACAGAACACTATAGACTCATATACAAGGATCCATGATAAAGAAGTGAATAAAACAGTCTAGTTTAAAAACATGTGCCAGGTTCTCAGAATTGTACTCTTTTATGTTGGTTTAATACCATTTTCAACAAAGGTTTACTGACTAAAAATGTCCTATAGTGCCAAAAACTAAAGTAAAAAATAAGCACTTGAGTTCACATTGACTCTAATATCCTGGAAGTGAAGTATTAGTGGAAGTGACCTAATCGTCTCCTAATATAGAACGACCCCACAGAGCTAAAACAGACGGATGTGTGTGTGGCTCTCAACAGCAAACCGACTGGCATTTCTGTAGTTCACGGGTAATCTCCTTGGAGAGGGTTAAATTCAAGGAATCACTAAGGAATATCCCGGGGGGTTTCCCACAGTTCAACTTGTGTTAAGTCTGTACGGCTCTGTGACTTTCTGTGGGCTACAAATCTATTTGCCTTAGAGTTTAGGAATCTGATTCATTACCTGCTCTTTACCTACTGAAATCTCTCAATCTCCATCTACTCATAGGCATGTGATGGTATTAAATTATCATATTACGATCATTTCTGAATCTTGTATGATGGTATATGTTTTTATCAGTATTGAATTACGTTACAGAAACTTAAAAGGCTCCTATTATGCCCCTTTTTGCAATATGTAAAATAGCTCTCTGATGTGTATGTGAAGTTTCAGCTCAAAATACCACAGATAATTTTTTATAGCGTGTTAAAATTGTCACTTTTTGAGGGTGAGCAAAAGCCCGTCGTTTTGTGTGTGTCCCTTTAAATGCAAATGAGCTGCTGCTCCCCGCCCCCTTTCAGGAAGAGGGCGGAGCTTTAAGAGCTCATGTTAGCAGCTCCGATTACCTCACACTGAAAAGCCACACACCTACCTGTGCTGTGTTTAGCAGGTGAAACAGTAGACATTAATCTTGTAGCACTCGAGACCGCTCTTAAGACCATTTCTGAAGGTCTTGTCTCGGTCTCAGACTTCGAGGACTCTGGATTTTGTGGTCTTTGTTTCTAGACCACTCAAGACCACGACTGCTGGGATATCATTAAATCACCAGTGCAATTTATTTATTAACATCATTAATGTGATTGGATTTAAATCTTACTGCTTCTGATGCAATCAATAACTTATTTCTGCTTTGATTTATTTATTGTGCCGGTTCAGAAATTAATGCAGACCGGGTGAAATGCCGTTTCATGCCAGCTTTAGTGCAGGAATGTTTCAGTTTTCCCACTATGATCTTCTTCATATTTGCTCAGTTCAAACAAGGCAAGTCGTATTAAACGGCCAGTAGGTTTTGGTTTTCCTACTTGGCTGTACAATGGCAGGATCTCTGCCCACGTGACTCTGAGAAGCTCGGATTAACGGGATCTCTCCAGTGGGAACAGCGGAGCAGGGAGAGGAGCTAATGACCGATCCGACGGAGCGCTGGAGCAAACCTTGGGAAAATGGCACAGGGACAGATCTCTGAGATCACCCAGACGGAGACCGCAACACGAGACGCAGGAGAACTGGCACTTACTCAACATGAAGGAGTGTGTGTGGACTTTACACACAGCAAACACTGGCATTTCTACCTGCCCAATTCCCTTTGAATGGAAAACAGGATATGAGTTTGATTTGCTTCCTCCCCAGTCCTCTAATGCAAACTGAGCTGAAGAAATGGGTCATTGAGAAGCATCAGAACCATCAGCACATCGACCACTCAGATTTAGCCTACATATCAATGCCTTGGGGTGTGTCTTTCTGAAGAGGTTAACCAATCAGAGCTGAGGTCAGGTCCATTCAGTCCTAAAACCAGAGGAGCAGAGTCGGGTTATTTCTGGAGGGATTGCGGACACATCTGGCAGACGACACCGAGGATCATAACGTTCATATGCTGTTTTCTGTGAATGTATGTACGCTTTTTTCCCCCTTAGAAATGTAAATGAAAGATTATGCCAAACAGCTGAATGTGATTTCTGTTCAAGAATTTATATCAGTCAGGCTGACGGAGAAGATTTCAGAATTAGAGACACGCATCCAGACTTTATTTGAGAGTAGTGAGAACGAAACAGCTTTAGACACTGCTTTGGATGCGACTAGCTTAGTGAAATCTGTACATTGTTCGGTTCCGGCTGTAGAGCCCGTGCAGCAGGGCAACTGGGTGACGGTGAGACGGCATAGTCGCGGATCAAAAAACCACTCTTCCGTTCCGATTAGAACATAAATTCTCTAAGATTATTATTCATGTCGGCACAAATGATGTTCGACTTCGCCAGTCGGAGATCACCAAAATTAACATTAAAGAGGTGTGTGAACTCACAAGTACGATGGCTAATCGTATTTTTTGCTCTGGTCCCCTCCCCGTTAAAAGGAGTGATGAGATACTTAGCAGACTATCATCACTCAATGGCTGGCTGTCTAAGTGGTGTCCGCAAAATAACATAGGGTTCATAGACAATTGGAAAAGCTTTTGGGGCAGACCTGACCTGTTGAAAAGAGATGGTACCCATCCCTCCTGGGGTAATTTGGCACATAGTCTTAAAGCTAAACCTTGACTAACTAGGGCCCAGGTCAGGAAGCAGACGGACTGGCTTATCCGACCGTCAGCTAGCTGTCTCGCGTCACAGAAGTCAGATAAATCAAGTCAAGTCAAGTCAACTTTATTTATATAGCGCTTTTTACAATGCCGATTGTTTCAAAGCAGCTTCACAGTGTTAAACAGGAAAATAATGAACAGAATTTGATTCGGCTGTATAGCCGCTCTGGAGAAAACGGTGATGTCATCAGCTCATTTCAATTATCATATATATTCAAGTAATGTAGTTGTAATATAATTTAGTTTAGTAATTAAATTTATTTGGATATATATTTGAAAATTTAGTGTCCCCAGATAAATCCCAGCACATAGAGACTCTTTCACCTAGATATTATCACATAGAGACTGTGTCTGTTCCACGAATTAGTAAATACAAAAAAACACCAAAACTATTCAACAACAAAAATTTAATTGATGTCCAACAAATAAACAACAGATATAATACAGATGAACAAATGATAAAGCTCGGGCTGCTGAGTATTTGATCCCTTTCCTTAAAAACGCTTATTGTTAATGATATGATTACAGATAATAATCTAGATGTGCTGTGTTTGACAGAAACCTGGCTAAAACCTGACGACTACATTACTTTAAATGAGTCCACCCCACAAGATTATTGTTATAAACACGAGCCGCGTCTGAAAGGTAAAGGGGGAGGTGTTGCTGTAATTTATAATAATATCTTCAGTATTACTCAGAAGTCTAGTTTCAAATATAATTATTTTGAAGTTTTGGTGCTTTACGTAACGTTATGTAGTGAAATTGATAAATACTGTTTAACATTTGTGTTGGCTACTGTATACAGGCCACCAGGGCACAATACACACTTTATCAGAGAATTTGCTGATTTTTTATCAGAGTTAATACTGGCTACAGATAAAGTCCTAATTGTTGGTGATTTTAATATCCATGTAGACAATGAAAAAGACGCATTGGGATTGGCATTTAGAGACATTCTAAACTCTATTGGAGTTAGGCAACACGTGTCAGGACCCACTCATCGCCGTAATCATACTCTAGACCTAATATTGTCACATGGAATAAATGTTGATACCGTTGAAATTCTGCAGCAGAGCGATGACATCCAGCAGCCAGAAAAATGGAGCGCAGCTGGAAGAAAACAAAAGGGAAGTTTTTCGCATTTCGTGGAAAGAGAGCATGATTGCATACAGAAAGGCCGTAAAAACTGCTAGATCTGCTTATTTCTCGACTCTCTTAGAAGAAAACAAACACAACCCTAGGTATTTATTCGATACAGTGGCTAAATTAACCAAAAATAAAGCTTCAACTTCTGATGTCTGCCAACAGCACAGAAGTAATGACTTTATGAACTTCTTTACTTGTCAGATTGATAATATTAGGAAAAAAATTATAACCATGCAGCCGTCTACTACTGCATCACATCAGACAGAGCATTGTAGTGTCACTGAGGAAAAATTACATTCATTCACTGCTATAGGAGAAGAAGAATTGGCTAAACTCATTAAATCATCTAAATCAACAACATGTATGCTCGACCCTATACCGACTAAACTACTAAAAGAGATGCTTCCAGAGGTCATAGATCCTCTTCTTAATATCATTAATTCATCCTTGACTTTAGGATATGTACCGAAAACTTTTAAGTTGGCTATTATTAAACCACTTATTAAAAAAACGCAACTTGACCCTACAGAATTAGTCAATTACAGGCCAATCTCAAATCTACCCTTTCTGTCAAAAATACTAGAAAAGGCAGTGTCCTCACAATTATGCTCCTTTTTAGAAAGAAATGGTATCTGTGAGGTTTTCCAGTCAGGATTTAGACCACATCATAGTACTGAGACTGCTCTCATTAGAGTTACAAATGATTTACTCTTATCATCCGATCGTGGTTGTATCTCTCTGTTAGTGTTACTCGATCTTAGCGCTGCATTCGATACCATCGACCACAACATTCTTTTGAATAGACTCGAAAATGATGTTGGCATTAGTGGAATTGCATTGGCATGGTTTAAATCATACTTATCTGACCGTTATCAGTTTGTAGCAGTAAATGAAGAGATGTCACACCGATCACAAGTTAAATATGGAGTACCGCAGGGCTCAGTGCTAGGACCGTTGCTCTTCACCCTGTACATGCTACCACTGGGAGATATCATTAGGAAGCATGGCGTTAGTTTTCATTGTTATGCTGACGATACTCAGCTCTATATTTCTTCACGCCCTGACGAAACTTACCAATTCACAAGATTAAAGGAATGCATAGCTGATATAAAAAATTGGATGACTAGAAATTTCCTGCAACTTAATTCAGAAAAAACTGAATTTTTAATTATTGGACAAAAAACCTCCACATGTAGTAATCTAGAATACTGTCTAACACTTGATGGCTGCTCTGTCAAGTCCTCGTCGTCAGTTAGGAACCTGGGTGTGCTCTTTGATACCAATCTCTCATTTGAAAGCCACGTTTCTAGCATCTGTAAAACTGCATTCTACCATCTTAAAAATATATCTAAATTACGGCATATGCTTTCAATGCAAAATGCTGAACAGTTAGTTCATGCATTCATGACCTCAAGGCTAGATTATTGTAATGCTCTACTGGGTGGTTGCCCCGCTCGCTTAATAAATAAACTGCAGCTGGTCCAAAACGCAGCAGCTCGAGTTCTTACTAGAACCAGGAAGTATGACCATATTAGCCCGGTTCTGTCAACACTGCACTGGCTCCCTATTAAACATCGCATACATTTTAAAATCTTGCTAATTACTTACAAAGCACTAAATGGTTTAGCTCCCCAGTACTTGAGCGAGCTCTTAACGCATTATACTCCATCACGTCTGCCACCAAGGCCAAACCCTCTGCTGACCACCCGCCAATCACACTCTCCTCCACAGACGTCTGCAATGCACTGGGTCGAATCAGCCCGCACAAGGCTGCTGGACCAGACAACATCCCTGGACGAGTACTCAGGGCATGTGCAGAACAGCTCGCTGGGGTTTTTACAGACATTTTCAACTTGTCTCTTGCCCAAGAAACCATACCAACATGCTTTAAATGCACTTCCATTGTGCCAGTACCAAAACACTCTAGCCCGAGGTGCCTTAACGACTACCGCCCTGTAGCACTCACACCCATCGTTATGAAGTGCTTTGAGCGGTTGGTCTTGGCACATCTAAAAGAATCTCTACCATCCACATTGGACTCACACCAGTTTGCCTACCATAGCAATAGGAGCACAGAGGATGCAGTCTCCTTGGCACTGCACTCTGTGCTTACACATCTGGACAATAAGAACACGTATGCACGTATGCTGTTTGTTGACTTCAGCTCAGCCTTCAACACTGTCATCCCAACCAAGTTAATAGCCAAACTTGGAGACCTGGGCATCAACACCTCAATGTGCAACTGGATATTGGACTTCCTGACCAACAGACCCCAGAATGTTCGATCAGGCTCCACCTACTCCACCTCCACCACACTCAATACTGGCGTACCACAGGGCTGTGTGCTAAGCCCATTTCTCTACTCCCTCTTCACCTCCGATTGCAAGCCTGTGTATGGATCTAATTCCATCATCAAGTTTGCGGACGACACTACGGTGATTGGACTCATCAGCAACAACGATGAGACCGCCTATAGGGAGGAGATCCAGCACCTGGCCACATGGTGCACTGAAAATAATCTGCTCCTCAACACCACCAAAACAAAAGAACTCATCGTGGACTTCAGGAAAGAGGCAAGAGGCACACACGACACCATCCACATCAATGGAACGGCTGTTGAGCGTGTCTCCAGTTTCAAGTTCCTGGGGATCCACATCTCGGCGGACATGTCCTGGACAACCAACACCTCCAGCCTGGTCAAGAAGGCTCACCAGCGTCTTTTCTTCCTGAGGACACTGAGGAAGAATCAGCTATCCTCGGCTATACTGGTGAACTTCTATCGCTGCGCAATAGAAAGCATCCTGACCAACTGTGTTACAGTATGGTATGGGAGCTGCTCTGCTGCAGAGCGCAAGGCACTACAGCGGGTGGTGAAAACCGCCCAGCGCATCACAGGGACTCCACTACCTGCCATCGACCACATCCAGAGGAAACGCTGTCTGCATCGAGCTCGCAGCATCCTTAAGGACTCCTCTCACCCAGCCCACAAACTGTTTTCTCTCCTGCCCTCTGGTAGGCGTTTCAGGTGCCTCCGGACCAGGACCAGCAGACTTAAGAACAGTTTTTTTCCCAGAACTGTCTCCATATTGAACTCTAACCCTCGTTGATCCCACTCCCCCTATATACTGATAACCCTCCTCTCCCCCTCACATCTGCCTTCACTTGTTATTTGCACTACTGGATGCTCATTTGCACTATCGACTGTTTATTACAGTAACACCTGTTCATATATGCATCTTGCACTACTATACCTAACTAGAATATGCTCATTTGCACTATATCGTTCATTGCTATACTGCCCATCTTAGCCTAACATATCATTATATACATCTATCTGTAAATTCTGCTTATAGTAATAGCCATCTGTATATATATTCAGTACATATCTACCCTGTAAATTCTGTTTATAGTAATATCCATCCGTATATTACATTCAGTATATATCTATCTATCTGTAAATTCTGTTTACAATAATAGCCATCTGTATATATATATTCAGTACATATCTATCTGTAAATTCTGTTCAGTATATATCTATCTGCAAACTGTTTATAGCAACATCCATCTGTATATTATATTCTATACATATCTATCTGTAAATTCTATTTATAGTAATAGCCATCTTTATATTTATATTTATTCAGTACATATTCATGTCCTGCACTTGCTGCTATTGCACTTCTGGTTAGACCCAAACTGCATTTCGTTGCCTCGTACCTGTACTTGTGTAATGACAATAAAGTTGAATCTAAATCTAAATCTAAATCTATTGCGGTCTCAAAACTCTGGCCAGTTGATAATACCTAGAATATCAAAATCAACTGCAGGCGGTCGATCCTTTTCCTATTTAGCACCTAAACTCTGGAACAGCCTTCCTAGCATTGTTCGGGAAGCAGACACACTCTGTCAGTTTAAATCTAGACTAAAAACGCATCTCTTTACTATGGCATACACATAAAACATTTTAATTTATATTTTATTCAAATTGTTAGGCTGCATTAACTAGGTCAGCCGGAACCGGGAACACTTCCCATAACACCTGATGTACTCGTTACATCATAAGAGGAATGGCATCTACGCTAGAGTTAGTCTCTCTGTTTATCCCGAGGTTTACTGCAGTCAGCCGGATCTGGGCCGTATCCAGATCAGATGGTGGACCAGCGCCCAGACATTACCAACTCATCCCTGAAGTGTCTGCAGAGACCGTGTCAATTAGTCTACCCTCTGAAATTGCTCATCGACATGGCATCCTCAATGGATCCATCTCTGGTGTTATGCCTCTGATCTTTCGAATAATCCGATCTAATATTACTTCTGACCTATAAGGCTGCCAAAATAATAATCATACACTGTTTGTTAATTGGCCAGAGGAGAACTGGCACCCCGACTGAGCCTGGTTTCTCCCAAGGTTTATTTTTCTCCATTAGGACACCTGATGGAGTTTTGGTTCCTTGCCACTGTCGCCTCTGGCTTGCTCAGTTGGGGACACTAAATTTTCAACTAAATATCCAAATAAATTTAATTACTAAACTAAATGATATCAACTACATTACTTGAATATATATGATAATTGAAATGAGCTGATGACATCAGTGTTTTCTCCAGAGCGGCTGTACAGCCGAATCAAATTCTGTTCATTATTTTTCTGTTTAACACTGTGAAGCTGCTGTGAAACAATCTGCATTGTAAAAAGCGCTATATAAATAAAGTTGACTTGACTTGACTTGACATTTTAACTCAAAGACATACATTTTATCAATCCTACTGCCCGCGTTGACCCAGAGGAGGTACAAATAATATTCTTTTTAATCCATTTTTAGTATGAAAACTAAACGTTGGATATGTGTCAAGACCGTCAAAATACATCATTTATATTTTTCAGATGTAATGTAAGAGATACACTTTTAGCCTTGAGGTCCATTTTGACCCGAAAGTGATTATTATTATTTATTTATTTATTTTTGCACATTAAGAATTAAATTATGCTGGTTTTTACATCTATTAGTTAGATTTGTCTCAAATGACTTCCGTAAAATGCATTTAGTCCCTTTCACTCACACACACATTTTGTCTTTCCTACTGCGACTGCAATAGTGACTGTACTTTATGCAAGTAAAATGAATATTTAGGTTGAAAACATTGTAATTCTGATGTTGTTTTGATGATGTAAATGCAGACCGTTTTGAGCAGTCATGAGTTTTAAGTTCAGATGAACTGAAGTGAATCCATTGAATGTGTATTGTATTGAGTCTCTGTGTTCAGGTGCCGCGTTATCTCGATTATGTCGATATGGTGTCTACACAATATCTATTGTATTATGATGTTTCTAAGTAAAACACACACTTTAAAAGCGTGGTTTAATTCAGTGTTCGATTGTTTGAGTAAAAAGTTTGCAAAGGAAACTTCAACTAAGTAGAAACTACTCAACCTTTTACTGGCCAAGTTAAAATGACTGATTTTCTTTGTTAATGTTACTTAACTCAGTTAGGTAGAGTTTACTTAATTCCATATGTGACACTTATTGTTTTATATTTAAATATTCAGTAAAAACTCCAACTGCATGCTATAGTTGTGCTGAATTCAGGCTCTGAGCGGTCTCATTGACTCTCTCATGAGACTGAAGCGTCTCGTCGTTTTAAGGCTGTTGACTTTGCACTGATACTCACAGCTCTGCTCTTCAACTGTTACTGTAAGAGATTTACTCAGGATGCCTTACTACATGCTTTACTACACTGACAGATCGTCGATCACAAGCCAATGCATCTTCAGCTGCACATGACCTGTTTCCCGAGGCATCACTAATGATCACTGAGCAGCGTGGCATTGTTTCAGCCGCTCATATACAGGCGATTCCTCCGCCGGGGAGATCTCATCAATACTCCCGACCCATTTAACGGCACCGCACTGTGTGACTCACTCACGGAGGTCTGGAGTGGATCCATTCAGGGCCGTAACCGCCATAGACACTGAGGGGGACGAGTCCCCCCAAATAATCACAAATGGACAAATTGTCCCCCCCAATATTTGAAATTGTTGATGCTGCTCCATCACACACCGCTCAAATGTGACATTTTTAGGTTGGTCTGCCTCAATGCTCGACACTGTCAGAATGAGTGAGATGGCCAATCAGATCAAAGAAGGTGGGGCTTACTGAACTTACCGAATTCCAGCGCAACGCTTTAGTTATAGCAGTGAAAGAGTGCGTTTTGAGATGTAAGCTAAACATTTAATATTTGACAACTGTTTTAGGATAAAAACGTTCAGCGACTGAGAGTAATATCGAGTGATGCAAACTACTTGACATTTTTTATGAAATTTCACCGTTTTGAATCGTAAATATGACTTTATTTATGTAAATAATGCTTTGCATTTTTACATATTAGGCAGACGAAAGTAAGAGTGAATGTGTTTGTATTACTTGCAAATCATAACTACAATAGAACTGGAACTTTTACCATTTTTCTTTATTTCCTTTTAATCCTTTAATAATTTAATTCCTTTAAATAAACCAATAAGACCAATACCCTCCTCATTCAAAACTTTGGTCCCCCCAATGTCTAAGGTATGGTTACGGCCTTGGATCCATTTATATTTTCAAACAGAAGTGAATTCAAGCACTCATAGTTTCATACAGAGCATCATCATATCATCTTTCTCTGCAGAAGTCATGAGTAACAGACGGCTTGTGTTAGCGGGACATGTAATTCCCTCAGACAGGACTGAAGGCGGTGTGTTTTCGCAGGGAAAGTGTGTCTGGTCCCGCTGGCGTTTCCTGACCGGCTGTCGATGGGTGCGTTTGATTAGCGTTGAAACTTCCTGCTGTGCGCTCGAAGGTTACACATCACACACAGAGTCGGCCTGTGAGCGTCCTGACGGGTAAAAGGCCCTTTCAGTTCATTCGCTACTGGAGCTGAGCAGCAGGGGATTCTGGGATTGATGGAGTGAGTGGGTAGGGCATCACACAGTGGAGAAATGCTCTAACGCTCAGACACCCATCGCTGTCAGTTACTCTGAGGTCAAGGTTTCGCCGTTTTCACAGATGTTATCGTTTTATATTACTATAGGGTCATTCTGTGTCAACTCTGCTCAAATTTTTGATTTTGTCAATTTTTCCTGTAGAAAGACAAACATAAATATTGATGAAAGCCAAAATAATAAATGTCACAGATGTATATTTACTGAGTAATCACTGTTTTGTAGCGGAGGATCAAAATCACAATTTTCACCTGAGATTTGGAGCCAAATTACAGGGGTGTAAAAATGACTTTAGAAAGAAAATAAAACTAGAGAAATTTCTAGTTTTAACATTAGTTGTTTTTTAGATATAACCTCTTTAAAAGAAAAAAAGTATCAGGTGTGTGCAAAATGAGCCACATTTGTGTTTTTGGCCACTGAAAATGTGCACAATTGACCAATTTACTCATGGAGCCGCATTAAGATCATCATATCTCTGGGATTGAACCATCGAGGGCCTTTAAAATGGAGAAACCAAAAGAAAAGTGTGTTAAGAACCAGAATCTAAAAGGATATTCTTTAATACTTCTTGAGTTACAGGCACGCAAAATTGGGGCAAAAACACACAAGAAGTGCTTTTTCCCCATTTTTGAACGATCACCGTAGGCATATAATGCAACACAGATTGATAAAGTCAACAGATTTCACTAATAGATCTACCAATCTCTGTGTGAAAATAAAATAATGATGCTGCCATCTTTCTAAAGTCATTTTAACACCCCTGTAATTTAGCTCCAAATCTCAGGTGAAAACTGTCATTTTGACCCTCCTCTAAACAATGGATTACTCAGTCAGTATACATCTGTGACGTGTAACAGTTTGGCTTTCATCATTATTTATGTTTGTCTTTCTACAGAAAAAATATTAACAAAATCAAAAATTTGATCCTGTATTGAGTTCAGATTTCATATGCTGTCTTTGGTCATTCATCAAATGTGTACACAAATTAATTTTTGCGTAAATCGTTCATAAAGTCATCTTGACTTAAGTCATGAAAGTGTTTGCATTTTCAAAATGTGTGTTCTTTTAGGATAACATCATAATAATATATAATAACAAAATGAGTTATTTAACCAATTAGTTAAATGTGAAAATAAGTTTCACGGCTAAACAAAAATGAGTGAAAACAGCTGTATTTTTATTTCTACTGTTATTCTGAGCGCCAGTATTTGTTTGCAAGCCCAACACATTCATAGAATAATTGTTGCTTGGCATATGGCCAGTTATCCTGGAGCCAGACCTGAGATCCACAGCGTTCCCATACACCTGATCCACGTATTGATGTGAGTTATGAACACAAATCACCATCAATCGACAGTAAAGAGCAGAAGATACGAGACGAGTGTTTACACACGAGGAGAGCATTTCAACTGTGACCGACAAAACAGTGTGTGTGTGTGTGTGTGTGTGGCTACAATCAAATGATGAATGGAAATGTGAAACTCATGGGCCAGTTTACTCAAAGGGGTCATGTGTTATATCCTGGTGTAATTCAATACACAAACCCTGATGTGTAGCCCTCATCACCCACACGGCCCACAGAGAGTGTCTCATCACACACAGCGAGTTATGGACGTGTTCTTCCTCACACACTGAGCTCTCTGTGACGGAGGAACCGCAGGTGACCGGCTGCTCACTCGCTCCATTACAGCCCATATCCTGACGCTCATTCTTCAGCTGTTCAATTTTTACTGTACAGTAATTACATTCACATTTATTGTGAACAAATGACAAATGAGACGCAACGCTACTATTTACTAGGGGTGTAACGGTACACAAAACTGACGGTTTGGAACGGGTTTGGTACAGCAGGGGAGAGAAAACTAAATATGAAACTGCTTTATTTTTATTAAACACTGGTTTACTGAACAAATTGTGTCTGTCCGTAAAATAATTAAATTATAACTGAAAGTTTCTTAAAGATAATGCTGTAAACTATAGGGAGCCCTTACTAGCACATTACTATAATATTAAAGACAACAGAGCGCAAACTATTAGCCTAAACTCAGCTGCTATTCATGTTTAGATATGATAATCAACACATTGTGTGCAAACATGTAAACTTCACATGAGGCAGTTTTTGCATTAACTTCTAAATCTAACTATAAAATTATGTTTTTATTCCAATTCAGCTGTGGACACTGAGCGACTCCTGAGGGAAGTGTGATGCTGCGGGACATTGTTCTCCAGCTGTTTTACTGACGTCTGAAACACTGAGCGATTACACCACATGTGATGCGCTTCAGTAAGTGTGTATCCTCAACACACCTTCAGATGTTCGTTCATGTTTATTCTTTGACTATGACGATCGCGTTCACTCGCCTGTACAGTGATCAGTCACGCCACATTAAAGAGCAGCAAAATGGCATTTATCGTTTAAATTTCATGATAAAATGGACAGAATACTGAATATGTTCATGTGGGAACTCGGATTGAAGTGTGTTCCACGTGTAAAACAAGCCGACTGTTAAAGATCGCATTCATGTGCACCGTACCGGAAGCCCTGTACCGAAACGGTTCGGTACGAATACGTGTACCGTTACACCCCTACTATTTACTATTTTCTCAAAATAAATAAATAGATTATTAATTCTGGATTTATTTATGATACAAAAGACATATTGTCAAGAATCATTGGTATGTGATGAAATACCCAAAAATATTTGCCCTCTCAATGCTACAGTGGACCAATCAGAATGTGTGTGTGTGTGTGTGTGTGTGTGTTCACAGGGAATACTGATCATACCCAGCCGGCAGCAGTGGCAGGTTGTGTCTGTGTGTATCTGTACTCTCTGTTTAGGGTTCATACCAATGTATGAGAGCATCGATGAGAAGACCGAGCACATTGTGCTGCTTGTGTACACAGCCGTTCATCACGCGTGTTTGTCTTGAAAGCGCTGTCATTCTGTGAGTGTTTGTGTGAATGTGTCAGCTCAGTAAGAGCTCATGATGAGATCTGCTGCAGTGATTGTGTCTCTGAAGGTGTTCCTCTGGCGTGTGCAGATGTAGGTGGGCACGTCTCTGTTTTGAATGCTGTTCTGGGTATTAATATGCAATAGAGTCTGTGCCTTACAGAAACATCTTACATAAACATTACATAGGGCTCTATGAAATCTGTTTTACTTTTTCCAGAATTTCAGTTTTTTTCTTTTCTTGATAGCCTTGCTGCAGATTCTTCCTCAGTTTAATCCTCAGCAGATCATCTTGATCATGTCTTCCATTGAGCTGCTGCCATGTGATTGGATATTTGTGTTAACGGGCAGTTGAACATAAAGTGGCCAGTGAAGGCATGTCACATGCATTATTATTTTGTTATGTTGGGTCAAAAACATCTAGTCCATTGCGTCAAGTTTCCAGCATCACATTATATTTCTGTCCTCACTGGAAACTTGTGCAGCTTGTGAATGTGTGAATGTGTGAATGTGAAGCTTGATTTTGTACCTATAAGATTTATTTGTGAGCTGACCTACCCATTGATGTACATAAAAAAATACCACTAGTTGGTACAAACACATTAACTTCACTCTTGGAATAGTTTTAGTGTGTTAAAGGATAATGACAATGTTCATGTATTTGGTCTTGGTGGACTAAGGGCCCTATCTCACATGGTCTGAAGCTCACGGCGCAGGAGCTCTTACGGCGTGTCTGAATCCACTTTTGCTAGTTTAACGATGGGAAAAACGGTCGGCGCTCCAGGCGCATGATCCAAAAGGGTTGTCCCTCGTCTCTTAATGAATCATGGGTGTGTTTTGGGTGCAACGTGCAATAAACCAATCAGAGTCTCATCTCCCTTTCCCTTCAAAATCCAGTTGCGCTCACGCCATGAGCGGATTCACTATTCACATGAGGAGAGACTGAACGCTTCTCCAGAGAGGAATCCTTTTATTGTTCATATTTGGCATGTGTGTGTGTGCTGCTGCGCATCCCTGTGTGTGTAACAATCAGACTGTGTGTGCGTTGTGCTCCGCCTATAGGCTCATATTACTAACACACTTTAAATAACACATAAATACTGCACTATTGATTTTAGAGCATCTAAAATGTGTGTGTTGGTCAATGGCGCAGTCGTTTTCAGTTCGTCACAATAGCAACGCTCCAACAATGCTCCTGAACTCCTGGTGTTCAGTCCAGACGCCCATGGGTGAACAGATGCGCCAGTGCATTTGATATTTAAACAACGTGGAGCTGGACGTGAACATGAGAACTGCGTCCGGCTGAAACTAGCAGAACACACTTGTGTCGCGTCTGGCGTCACATTGCGCCAGGTGTGTGATAGGGCCCTAGATCTGCTACACAAGCTTCTGTAGACGTACATAATAAACCAGATCTAGACAAGTGAAGCTGGGGAGGTGGAGGGTCGAGAGGACCGATTTACAGCGAAGAGTGTTATTTCTCCAGATATCAGCATTACAGTTTTTGCCTATTGCTTGAAAACTTTTTGCAAATCTTCGGCTCATTGTGTCAAAACTGTACACACAAGCACACAAGACACAACACTGGGAAATAAACTATTCACATCTATGTCGAATTGAAACTCTGCTATCAAAACCTAACAATCTTTTGTCAAAATGTCACTCTGATGACAAAATGATACACACTTGCATCATATGAATACACTTTCAGATTAGCAGCAACACATTAGTGTACTTTATATAAAACACTGCAGTCTTTCATTTCAGTTCATCAGTTAGCATTCTGTGAAGCAATGCAACACTTACAGTTTTTGTTCTTTTTTTTTTCCAACAAAGGTTTTCACAACAACCAAAAATGAAAGTACTGAAAGGTTACAAATGACATGAACTCAATACTGTACATCACAGTACTATACTTCACAGTACAGTAAATGCAGTAACGCAAGTACAAATATAAAACAAAATACACTACTGTAAATACAGAAAAACAGGCCAATTGTGCGTGGGTGGGATTACAGATCCTGCCGTCTGTTTGGGTCTGGCCACAGGATCTCATCAACGTCACAAGCGATATTTTCTCCTGCTAAGCAACGGGGAAAATAACGCCTTGTGTGCCGAATCCATCCATGGATTGACGTTACCTCAATGTCTCCACATGCCTCTTCCATTGCCTGTAGAAGAGGCATGCGGCCATGTGGTCAGTGGTCATATACGCGCCATCTCCAAGTGGAAAAAAATTCTTCTATAGCAGTGGTCGGCAACTGGCGGCCCGCGGGCCAAAATTGGTCCGCCAGCAATAATATCTGGCCCGTGCCCGCAGCCAGATTATTTTGATAGCGGCTAGTTCTGAAATAGATCTGTCATGATAGTGTAATGGAAAGCCAGTTAGTGAGAGCTGTGCAGGTAAGACACAATCTAGTGACTGACGCTACAGGTCACAGCCTTTAGCCTCATTGTTAGAGTGTCCGACTCTCATGCGGAAAGACCGGAGTTTGAGCACCGCTTGGAGCTACAAACAACAGTAACTCACAATCAATGTGCATTTAGTGATTTTGCCTTCAAAAAAATAAGAGAACGTTTTTGCAGCAATGTTTTATTTTGGGATGAATTGAGAGCTTTTAACTTGAAAAGTTCTGAAAGACATTCAAAAGAGTGAGTGAGACATTCTAAAAGAGCCGTCCTGAAATGTGTGGTATGAAGAAACGAGCAGTGAACCATTGAAGCGTTTGCTTATAACGCAGGGCCTCAGCACCAACACGTGAACAATAATAAAACCAAATTCAGCTTCCATTTTATCACAAATATTGACAAGACAACCAGCAAAAAAAGGTGCCATGCTTCGTCTCGTGGAGCCGTCTGATATTATACTCGTTGCAGATAAGACACACCGGCTTTGCATTCACAACACCAGGTAGGAAGAACGCATAGTTGTCTTTCCATTCTTCTTTGTATGCCCTATTTTGCTCTTTAGACTCTTTGATAGTGCCATTTGCTCTCACCGGCTAGCTTAAATGTTGACATCTCTGCACGCTGCGTAATCGCGCACCTCCAGCACGCAAGCAATTAAAAAAATGCAGTTTAGTATGCGAGGATGCCAAGGAATAATTCTGAGTGTAAAAGTAGGCTACGACAAATAATTATTACAATAAGTTAAGCTCCATTGTGTAACAAGCTAATTAAAATGCACATTTATTATTCACAATATGGAAAGAGGAAATAAAACATAGTTCGTTAAGAGCATGACTCAAACATGCCATTAATGGGCTTATTCAAATGCTCTTTTATTTTTTTAGTTATTTTCATCCATTCCGCATCTCCCACATGTTTTAGCGAGGTGGTCTGTGTTGCGAGTTGGTGAATGAAGATACTTAGATTACGTGTCACTACTGCTTTATTCATTTATCCAATTTTTTAAACAGAGTAACAGCTCACTACCAGTTACAAAAGACACTGTAACAGTATGTCACCGGCAATTCTAGTTGCATTTTTTATCAATTAATTTCTTAAATTTTCCAAATTTTTTTTTGGCCCGATGCCAAACCTTCTTGCCGACCCGGTTTAGAAATGGCAAATAAGGGGGCAAGTTGATCAAATTGATCATGGTTGGTGAACCAGTCCCGGACCAGAGCAGCCCGGTGGAAACTAACATTATCCCAGAGGCTGCTCTGATCTGTCCTGTATAACTGCTCCATGAAGTGCATCGAGAAACGGGAGTATGTGTTGCGTATAGTAGGGACCTAGTTTGGCATGATGGTGTAGTACAAGGAGGCTTATGGCGGCACACATTGTGATGTTTCCCCCACGCTGCCCCGGGACGTGCACAATTGCCCTTTGGCCAATTATATTATGACCCCGTCATCTACTTTTGCTGAGGTTGAAACCAGCCTCATCAATGTAAATCAATTCATGAGGCTGTGCAGCTCCATCCATGTCCAAGATTTTCTGCAACAAAAAATGCATAGTATGGATGGCTTTACTCAAAACACACAACTTCACATACAGAACCCCCCCACCCCAACACACAAACACACTAACACACAGGTACCCGTGTCCCTCTCTGCATGCATCTATGTGGTACTGATACAATGGTACATATTCAGCTATTATTGTACTGGATTACATAAATACGGTATTGTAAATGTAAAGGACTGCAACACTTACCTGTACATATTCTTGTCGAAGTCCTTTGACCCTGATACACTTCCTCTAAAATGGGACCTTGTACCATTGCTTCAATGTGATTTTGTGCTTTACCAAGACACGTCTGATCGTGGTAATGCCTACTCGATTGATGTTGATGAATACTTGCCTATCTGCAAGTATTTGTTCCCGTAGCTGGTGGAGACGGATTGTGTTGTTTGCTCTGACCATTTCCACAATGGCAAGTTCCTGCTGTTGGGTGAACAGGCGTTGCCGACCACCCCCAGAAGGTCTTCTAGTCATTCTGTAGAAAAATGCAACCACAAATTGTCATTTGGTTTGGTTCTTTACAGTACTGTATACTGTACACAATACTGTAAAATCTCAATGGTACAGTGCTATGTACTGTTCTGTATGCTCCACAAAACTACCATTTTTGTTACAAAAGGAGCACTAGCCAACTTGCAATACTGTAAATACTGTAGATACAGTCTGGAGTGGAGAGGTTTCCAGTCTGAATGTCCTTATGATGATGCAACTGTGAACCGGCTTAGATGTGGGTGGACTCTCTGCCCAGCTTCCCTCATTGTCAGGCCATGATTTATCACATGATCCACCAACGTTGCTCTAATATCATCTGAAATATTGTTCCGTGCATAGCCTCTTCGACCATGTCCTACTCCTCTCTCTCTTCCTCTTCCTCTTCCTCTTCCTCTCCCTGCCTCCATGCTTGCAAAGTTCTCAAAATGGCTCAACTGAGGCCTATTTGTGGTTGGCTGATTGGTGATCAGTTTTGTAAGTAAGTGTTTTCAGGTGTGTGTCTAAGTGTTTTCAATCACCCAATGTGTTTTGTATTTTGAATAGATGTGTTTTCCCAATGGTACCCATGAGATTTCATTTATGAACGAAGTGTCTTGTGTATGAAATAGTGTGTAGTGTGCAGGAGCAAGTGTGTTGCAGAATTGCAACTGAAGTGCAAAGCAGCACTTTTGTTTAAGGTATAGTAACAAAAGCTTCAAGTTTTGTAACTTTGGTCTAAGCTTGTGTCTATCAAGCAATAGGCAAAAACTGTAAAACAAATGTGACATTGATTTTATACAAGTTAAATAAACATGAAAGTTAATATTAAGTTACTTACATTTTAGATACCATGTTGTCTGTTTTTTGCGCTGTTTCGCCAACGAAAATAGTTCAAAACAAAGACACAGGACTGTAAGCACTGAACTAGACCATTTAAATGTTGAGCAAGCAAGCAAGCTCATTGGCTGCAGATCCAGAATAGGCCAATCAGCTTGTGCCATGTAGCGTACCATGTGATCTCTACATGTCATCAGTCTGCGCCATCTAGAGTTTCATGACTGAACTGGTCATTTGTGTGTAGCTTTATGGCAGACATGGCATTATTTCCCACCAATTTGTGTGAAGTTTTGTCAAAGCTTAATCTGTAAATTCTTCGCAAAGGTTGGACTGGGAAACAATTCCCAAATCAGTGCAGAAGAGAGTATTACAACCCTAAACCACACCACATGAAGTCCCAGAGCAGTCAGCTGTGATTTTATTTGGTTAACCACTAATAACAGTGTCTGATTTACTGTGTGTCTGTGTAGAGATGATTGTAGATCACTCTGATTGAGGACAGACACATGATCGCGCTTGTGTTGAAATGTAATGCTTCCAGCCGAGTGTATCCCGCTATACTGTAATGCCACCCAAAACCAACCTCTATCAATGAGTTTGATTCAAGCAAATGACTCGACTCGATGGGGATGGAAAGTCATCTTCGACTCACTGATTGTTCCCCTCGAGAAACCGTTTTCTTAGTTAAGAACGTTTAGGTAAAACCTTGAGAGAAAAACCCATTGTTACCCACAGGAACTGCTTCCAGTGTTTGTATAGAGCAGTAATTCTGTGCTTTGAGGAAGGGGAGCGCAGATTCCTCTGGGTAATACGCCAGTAATAGCTCGTCATCATTATCTGTCATTACTTGTCAGGGTCACTAACAGACTTCTATTGTTCGGCCCTGCCGGAGTGTGTTTGTTTAAACTCCTGTCAATCATGAGACGCTAGGACATGCCCCTCAGCGACGCACACACACATACACACGTGTGTTTGTGTGAATCTCACGTAAGCCTTTCCGTCATCTTGAGGTCATTCTGCACTGGTTGTGGCTCTGCAGATCTGTGCGATTCTAAAAACAGAAAGTGGGGCAGAAATTCTCCTGCCGCCTCCAGTCCGCTCCCATCAGCCCCTGGGGCAGCGCCCGATCTTTTCTGGCCTCCTTTAATTCGTGTTCATGGTAAGAGCATCCATTATTCATCTGAGTGGTCCTTCATGAATCCACAGTGTTGGACACTATAGCGTTTACTCTATTCTTCCAGCCTCGTTCATGTCTTCAGGGAGAAGTGGACACGTTCATGTGTTGTGAATCTGACCCATCACCTCTATAAGTTACCAATCGTCTAACATGATCTTTATAATGGTATTTAAAACACAAAATACAGGAAGGCTCCAGAACGTGCGGCTCGTGATGAAGGTGTGTGAGTTATCATCATCTGTTTAGGAGTCAATGTAGTGTGTTCTGACCTGGGCCTTGTTCTGTCGATCAGCATCAATTTGGGAACGATAATTTGCTGGTTTATTCTGAATTTTAGTTTTACTGTGTGTGTGTGTGTTTTTTTATTGTACTGTGTGTTATTCCCCAGTAGTGGGTGGATGTGTTACTGTACATAAGTTACTGAACAAATTACTACAAATAAATAAAATAAATATATTAGGGCTGTCAATTTAATGTGTAAGGTATAATTGATGACAGGCCGCTGAATTATTATAAAAATAATGCACACCTGAGGTGGTAATGTGGCCAGACGCAACGCGGAGGGTGTGCATTGTTTTTCTAATAATTTAACAGCCCGGAGTCAATTATTCCGCTTATACTACAGTTATACTAAGACATTGCTCAGATGATCTATTTCAAGACATTTGTCAGGTTTTGTCTTTAAAACGCTCTTGTGTGCAGGAGTCATTTCTGACGCATCTAAACCCAAGCCTCCGCTGCTAATGCCAAAACATCATTTTAGAGCTCGTAACGGAGACTTGAGCCACTGATAGCGGAATAATGCAGTTATTAGTGCAGTTATTAGTGCAGTTATTAGTGCAGTTATTAATGCAGTTATTAGTGCAGTTATTAATGCAGTTATTAGTGCAGTTATTAATGCAGTTATTAATGCAGTTATGAGTGCAGTTATTGATGCAGTTATTAGTGCAGTTATTAGTGCAGTTATTAGTGCAGTTATTAATGCAGTTATGAGTGCAGTTATGAGTGCAGTTATTAATGCAGTTATTAGTGCAGTTATTAATGCAGTTATTAGTGCAGTTATTAGTGCAGTTATTAATGCAGTTATTAGTGCAGTTATTAGTGCAGTTATTAGTGCAGTTATTAATGCAGTTATGAGTGCAGTTATGAGTGCAGTTATGAGTGCAGTTATTAGTGCAGTTATTAGTGCAGTTATTAATGCAGTTATTAATGCAGTTATGAGTGCAGTTATTGATGCAGTTATTAGTGCAGTTATTAGTGCAGTTATTAGTGCAGTTATTAATGCAGTTATGAGTGCAGTTATGAGTGCAGTTATTAATGCAGTTATTAGTGCAGTTATTAATGCAGTTATTAGTGCAGTTATTAGTGCAGTTATTAATGCAGTTATTAGTGCAGTTATTAGTGCAGTTATTAATGCAGTTATGAGTGCAGTTATGAGTGCAGTTATTAATGCAGTTATTAGTGCAGTTATTAATGCAGTTATTAGTGCAGTTATTAGTGCAGTTATTGATGCAGTTATTAATGCAGATATTAATGCAGTTATTAGTGCAGTTATTAGTGCAGTTATTAATGCAGTTATGAGTGCAGTTATGAGTGCAGTTATTAATGCAGTTATTAGTGCAGTTATTAATGCAGTTATTAGTGCAGTTATTAGTGCAGTTATTGATGCAGTTATTAATGCAGATATTAATGCAGTTATTAGTGCAGTTATTGATGCAGTTATTGATGCAGTTATTAATGCAGATATTAATGCCATTATTGATGCAGTTATTAGTGCAGTTATTAATGCAATTATTAGTGCAGTTATTATTGCAGTTATTAGTGCATTTATGAGTGCAGTTATTAATGCAGTTATTAATGCCGTTATTAGTGCAGTTATTAGTGCAGTTATTAGTGCAGTTATTAATGCAGTTATGAGTGCAGTTATTGATGCAGTTATTAGTGCAGTTATTAGTGCAGTTATTAATGCAGTTATTAGTGCAGTTATTAATGCAGTTATGAGTGCAGTTATGAGTGCAGTTATTAATGCAGTTATTAGTGCAGTTATTAATGCAGTTATTAGTGCAGTTATTAGTGCAGTTATTAATGCAGTTATTAGTGCAGTTATTAGTGCAGTTATTAATGCAGTTATGAGTGCAGTTATGAGTGCAGTTATGAGTGCAGTTATTAATGCAGTTATTGATGCAGTTATTAGTGCAGTTATTAGTGCAGTTATTAGTGCAGTTATTAGTGCAGTTATTAATGCAGTTATTAGTGCAGTTATTAATGCAGTTATTAGTGCAGTTATTAGTGCAGTTATTGATGCAGTTATTAATGCAGATATTAATGCAGTTATTAGTGCAGTTATTAGTGCAGTTATTAATGCAGTTATTAGTGCAGTTATTAATGCAGTTATGAGTGCAGTTATGAGTGCAGTTATTAATGCAGTTATTAGTGCAGTTATTAATGCAGTTATTAGTGCAGTTATTAGTGCAGTTATTGATGCAGTTATTAATGCAGATATTAATGCAGTTATTAGTGCAGTTATTGATGCAGTTATTGATGCAGTTATTAATGCAGATATTAATGCCATTATTGATGCAGTTATTAGTGCAGTTATTAATGCAATTATTAGTGCAGTTATTATTGCAGTTATTAGTGCATTTATGAGTGCAGTTATTAATGCAGTTATTAATGCCGTTATTAGTGCAGTTATTAGTGCAGTTATTAGTGCAGTTATTAATGCAGTTATGAGTGCAGTTATTGATGCAGTTATTAGTGCAGTTATTAGTGCAGTTATTAATGCAGTTATGAGTGCAGTTATGAGTGCAGTTATTAATGCAGTTATTAGTGCAGTTATTAATGCAGTTATTAGTGCAGTTATTAATGCAGTTATTAATGCAGTTATTAGTGCAGTTATTAATGCAGTTATTAGTGCAGTTATTAATGCAGTTATGAGTGCAGTTATTAATGCAGTTATTAGTGCAGTTATTAATGCAGTTATGAGTGCAGTTATTAATGCAGTTATTAGTGCAGTTATTAATGCAGTTATTAGTGCAGTTATTAGTGCAGTTATTAATGCAGTTATGAGTGCAGTTATGAGTGCAGTTATTAATGCAGTTATTAGTGCAGTTATTAATGCAGTTATGAGTGCAGTTATGAGTGCAGTTATTAATGCAGTTATTAGTGCAGTTATTAATGCAGTTATTAGTGCAGTTATTAGTGCAGTTATTAATGCAGTTATTAGTGCAGTTATTAGTGCAGTTATTAATGCAGTTATGAGTGCAGTTATGAGTGCAGTTATGAGTGCAGTTATTAATGCAGTTATTGATGCAGTTATTAGTGCAGTTATTAGTGCAGTTATTAGTGCAGTTATTAGTGCAGTTATTAATGCAGTTATTAGTGCAGTTATTAATGCAGTTATTAGTGCAGTTATTAGTGCAGTTATTGATGCAGTTATTAATGCAGATATTAATGCAGTTATTAGTGCAGTTATTAGTGCAGTTATTAATGCAGTTATTAGTGCAGTTATTAATGCAGTTATGAGTGCAGTTATGAGTGCAGTTATTAATGCAGTTATTAGTGCAGTTATTAATGCAGTTATTAGTGCAGTTATTAGTGCAGTTATTGATGCAGTTATTAATGCAGATATTAATGCAGTTATTAGTGCAGTTATTGATGCAGTTATTGATGCAGTTATTAATGCAGATATTAATGCCATTATTGATGCAGTTATTAGTGCAGTTATTAATGCAATTATTAGTGCAGTTATTATTGCAGTTATTAGTGCATTTATGAGTGCAGTTATTAATGCAGTTATTAATGCCGTTATTAGTGCAGTTATTAGTGCAGTTATTAGTGCAGTTATTAATGCAGTTATGAGTGCAGTTATTGATGCAGTTATTAGTGCAGTTATTAGTGCAGTTATTAATGCAGTTATGAGTGCAGTTATGAGTGCAGTTATTAATGCAGTTATTAGTGCAGTTATTAATGCAGTTATTAGTGCAGTTATTAATGCAGTTATTAATGCAGTTATTAGTGCAGTTATTAATGCAGTTATTAGTGCAGTTATTAATGCAGTTATGAGTGCAGTTATTAATGCAGTTATTAGTGCAGTTATTAATGCAGTTATGAGTGCAGTTATTAATGCAGTTATTAGTGCAGTTATTAATGCAGTTATTAGTGCAGTTATTAGTGCAGTTATTAATGCAGTTATGAGTGCAGTTATGAGTGCAGTTATTAATGCAGTTATTAGTGCAGTTATTAATGTAGTTATTAGTGCAGTTATTAGTGCAGTTATTGATGCAGTTATTAATGCAGATATTAATGCAGTTATTAGTGCAGTTATTGATGCAGTTATTGATGCAGTTATTAATGCAGATATTAATGCCATTATTGATGCAGTTATTAGTGCAGTTATTAATGCAATTATTAGTGCAGTTATTATTGCAGTTATTAGTGCATTTATGAGTGCAGTTATTAATGCAGTTATTAATGCCGTTATTAGTGCAGTTATTAGTGCAGTTATTAGTGCAGTTATTAATGCAGTTATGAGTGCAGTTATGAGTGCAGTTATTAATGCAGTTATTAGTGCAGTTATTAATGCAGTTATTAGTGCAGTTATGAGTGCAGTTATTAATGCAGTTATTAATGCAGTTATTGATGCAGTTATTAATGCAGATATTAATGCCATTATTGATGCCGTTATTAGTGCAGTTATTAATGCAGTTATTAATGCAGTTATGAGTGCAGTTATGAGTGCAGTTATGAGTGCAGTTATGAGTGCAGTTATGAGTGCAGTTATTAGTGCAGTTATTAGTGCAGTTATTAGTGCAGTTATTAGTGCAGTTATTAATGCAGTTATGAGTGCAGTTATTAGTGCAGTTATTAATGCAGTTATTAGTGCAGTTATGAGTGCAGTTATTAATGCAGATATTAATGCCATCATTGATGCAGTTATTAGTGCAGTTATTAGTGCATTTATTAGTGCAGTTATTAGTGCAGTTATTAATGCAGTTATGAGTCCAGTTATTAATGCAGTTATTAGTGCAGTTATTAATGCCGTTATTAGTGCAGTTATTAATGCCATTATTGATGCAGATATTAATGCAGTTATTAATGCAGATATTAATGCCATTATTGATGCAGATATTAATGCAGTTATTAGTGCAGTTATTGATGCAGTTATTAATGCAGTTATGAGTCCAGTTATTAATGCAGTTATTAGTGCAGTTATTAATGCCGTTATTAGTGCAGTTATTAATGTAGTTATTAGTGCAGTTATTAATGTAGTTATTAATGCAGTTATTAGTGCAGTTATTAGTGCAGTTATTAGTGCATTTATGAGTGCAGTTATTAATGCCGTTATTAGTGCAGTTATTAATGTAGTTATTAGTGCAGTTATTAATGCAGTTATTAGTGCAGTTATGAGTGCAGTTATTAATGCAGTTATTAATGCAGTTATGAGTGCAGTTATTAATGCAGTTATTAATGCAGATATTAATGCCGTTATTGATGCAGATATTAATGCAGTTATTAGTGCAGTTATTAGTGCAGTTATTAATGCCGTTATTAGTGCAGTTATTAATGCCGTTATTAATGCAGTTATTAATGCAGATATTAATGCCGTTATTAGTGCAGTTATTAATGTAGTTATTAATGCAGGTATTAATGCAGATATTAATGCCGTTATTGATGCAGTTATTAATGCAGTTATTAGTGCAGTTATTAATGCAGTTATTAGTGCAGTTATTAATGCAGTTATTAGTGCAGTTATTAATGCAGTTATTAATGCAGTTATTAGTGCAGTTATTAATGTAGTTATTAGTGCAGTTATTAATGCAGTTATTAGTGCAGTTATTAATGCAGTTATTAATGCAGTTATTAGTGCAGTTATTAATGCAGTTATTAGTGCCGTTATTGATGCAGTTATTAGAGCAGTTATTAATGCAGTTATTAGTGCAGTTATTAATGCAGTTATTAGTGCAGTTATTAATGCAGTTATTAGTGCAGTTACTAATGCAGTTACTAATGCAGTTACTAATGCAGTTATTAATGCAGTTATTAATGCCGTTATTAGTGCAGTTATTAATGTAGTTATTAATGTAGTTATTAATGCCGTTATTAGTGCAGTTATTAATGTAGTTATTAATGCAGTTATTAATGCCGTTATTAGTGCAGTTATTAATGTAGTTATTAATGTAGTTATTAGTGCCGTTATTGATGCAGTTATTAATGCAGTTATTGATGCAGTTATTGATGCAGTCATTAATGCAGTTATTAATGCAGATATTAATGCCGTTATTGATGCAGATATTAATGCAGTTATTAATGCAGTTATTAGTGCAGTTATTAATGCAGTTATTAGTGCAGTTATTAATGCAGTCATTAATACAGTTATTAATGCAGTTATTGATGCCGTTATTAGTGCAGTTATTAGTGCAGTTATTAATGCAGATATTAATGCAGTTATTAATGCAGATATTAATGCCGTTATTGATGCAGATATTAATGCAGTTATTAATGCAGTTATTTATGCCGTTATTAGTGCAGTTATTAATGCAGTTATTAATGCAGTTATTAGTGCAGTTATTAATGTAGTTATTAATGTAGTTATTAATGCAGTTATTAATGCAGATATTAATGCCGTTATTAGTGCAGTTATTAATGTAGTTATTAATGCAGTTATTAATGCAGATATTAATGCCGTTATTGATGCAGATATTAATGCAGTTATTAGTGCAGTTATTAATGCAGTTATTAGTGCAGTTATTAATGCAGTTATTAGTGCAGTTATTAATGCAGTTATTAGTGCCGTTATTGATGCAGTTATTAGTGCAGTTATTAGTGCAGTTATTAGTGCAGTTATTAATGCAGTTATTAATGCAGTTATTAGTGCAGTTATTAATGCAGTTATTAGTGCAGTTATTGATGCAGGTTTTAATGCAGTCATTAATGCAGTTATTGATGCAGTTATTGATGCAGTTATTAATGCCGTTATTAGTGCAGTTATTAATGTAGTTATTAATGCAGTTATTAATGCCGTTATTGATGCAGATATTAATGCTGTTATTGATGCACATATTAATGCAGTTATTAATGCAGTTATTAATGCAGTTATTAGTGCAGTTATTAATGCAGTTATTAGTGCAGTTATTGATGCAGTTATTAATACAGTTATTAATGCAGTTATTAGTGCAGTTATTAATGCAGTTATTAGTGCAGTTATTAATGCAGTTATTAGTGCAGTTATTAGTGCAGTTATTAATGCAGTTATTAGTGCAGTTATTAATGCAGTTATTAGTGCAGTTATTAGTGCAGTTATTAATGCAGTTATTAGTGCAGTTATTAATGCAGTTATTAGTGCAGTTATTAATGCAGTTATTAGTGCAGTTATTGATGCAGTTATTGATGCAGTTATTAATGCCGTTATTGATGCAGATATTAATGCCGTTATTAATGCAGTTATTAGTGCAGTTATTAATGCAGTTATTAGTGCAGTTATTAATGCAGTCATTAATACAGTTATTAATGCAGTTATTGATGCCGTTATTAATGCCGTTATTAGTGCAGTTATTAATGCAGTTATTAATGCAGATATTAATGCCGTTATTGATGCAGATATTAATGCAGTTATTAATGCAGTTATTAGTGCAGTTATTAATGCAGTTATTAGTGCAGTTATTAATGCAGTCATTAATACAGTTATTAATGCAGTTATTAATGCAGTTATTAGTGCAGTTATTAATGCAGTTATTAATGCAGTTATTAATACAGTTATTAGTGCAGTTATTAATGTAGTTATTAGTGCAGTTATTAATGTAGTTATTAATGCAGTTATTAATGCAGATATTAATGCCGTTATTGATGCAGATATTAGTGCAGTTATTAATGCAGTTATTGATGCCGTTATTAATGCCGTTATTAGTGCAGTTATTAATGCAGATATTAATGCCGTTATTGATGCAGATATTAATGCAGTTATTAGTGCAGTTATTAATGCAGTCATTAATACAGTTATTAATGCAGTTATTGATGCCGTTATTAATGCCGTTATTAGTGCAGTTATTAATGCAGATATTAATGCCGTTATTGATGCAGATATTAATGCAGTTATTAATGCAGTTATTAGTGCAGTTATTAGTGCAGTTATTAATGCAGTTATTAATGCAGTTATTAATGCAGTTATTAGTGCAGTTATTAGTGCAGTTATTAATGCAGTTATTAATGCAGTTATTAATGCAGATATTAATGCAGATATTAATGCCGTTATTGATGCAGATATTAATGCAGTTATTAATGCCGTTATTAATGCAGTTATGAGTGCAGTTATGAGTGCAGTTATTAATGCCGTTATTAATGCAGTTATTAGTGCAGTTATTAGTGCAGTTATTAATGCAGTTATTAGTGCCGTTATTAGTGCAGTTATTAGTGCAGTTATTAATGCAGTTATTGATGCAGTTATTAGTGCAGTTATTAGTGCAGTTATTAATGCAGTTATTGATGCAGTTATTGATGCAGCTATTAATGCAGTCATTAATGCAGTTATTAATGCAGATATTAATGCCGTTATTGATGCAGATATTAATGCAGTTATTAGTGCAGTTATTAGTGCAGTTATTAATGCAGTTATTAGTGCAGTTATTAATGCAGTCATTAATACAGTTATTAATGCAGTTATTAGTGCAGTTATTAATGCAGTTATTGATGCAGTTATTAATGCAGTTATTAGTGCAGTTATTAATGCAGTTATTGATGCAGTTATTAATGCAGTTATTAATGCCATTATTAATGCAGTTATTAATGCAGTTATTAGTGCAGTTATTATGCAGTTATTAGAGAGAGAGTATGTGAGTCTGTGTGTCTCTCATCAGTGTTCGGCATCAGCGTCTCTACTGATATAAACTGTAAGAACAGTGCCTTTATCATTTCGCTAGTGAGACATGTCATGTAGCTTTTAAGTTGCTAAACTATTTTAGTGATCAAATCGCCAGAGTTGCGCTGACTACACGTTTCTGTGCGAGTGTGTGTCCGTAGTGCGTGTGTGTTTGAGTGGGAGAGCAGAGAGAGCGGTAGAAAGAGAGATTGTGCATTTTGTACATAATTAAATGTAATTTTGTTAATATTGTGATATTTTAGAACCAACATTGTCTGTTTTTGCTCAATTTTTCCAATAAAAATATTACCTATAAAGCCAGACTATTGCGTCTCTGAGCAACACACAGCGGTGTTTCGTTTCTGAATGTTTTGAGTGAATCAGTCGGGTGAGTGATTCAATGACTCATTCATAAAGAGAGCCATTTTTTCCGCTGTGCAGAGCGATCGGTGTATGACATCACAGTACCGTGAGAGTGATTAGAGCGACGGCTCCGTGTGAATCACTCGCGGTACTGTGATGTCATACACCGACCGCTTCACGTCAAACACACCTATTTACGTTTAAGTGAATCAAATTACCCAATCATTAATCTAATTAAACGCAAATTAATCACACATCAAATTTGACTGAGAAATTACCCCCAAAAGATCATTTAAAGTCATTATTGCGTTAAATGAGAAATTGTAGTTCATGTAATGAATTAGATTCTTTTTTAAGATTAATAAAGATTATTTTAATTGCTTGACAGCCCTAAAATAAATAAAAAGCATGCCCATAGCTATGATAGCATCCTTAACGACGGAACAAGAGATGGTCCAGATGAACGTTCATTCTTTGAGTTAAAGTTGAATATGAAGTAGATGTTGTACAAATAAAAATGTTAGGAATCATATTTGTGTCGAGGGCTTTTTATTTATTTAGAAAGGTGGAGGGGGAACACATATTTTACACACACACAGCCCCGTTTCCACCAAAATTACCCAGAACAGTTTGTCCTAGGAACTTTTCCCCCTTTTCCATCTAAAGCACTGTGAAGATTAGTCCGGTGACGTAGGACTGCGCACGACTTTCCAGTTCCCGCTGGATTTCGTCCTCCGCATGTAAGCTTAATAAAGCCTGAAGCTCGCCGTCGGTCCATCGGCCGTAACT
The DNA here is from genome assembly GCA_039654625.1 of Rhinogobio ventralis. Taxonomy (NCBI): domain Eukaryota; kingdom Metazoa; phylum Chordata; class Actinopteri; order Cypriniformes; family Gobionidae; genus Rhinogobio; species Rhinogobio ventralis. The sequence goes on from CM077198.1 coordinate 39,271,552, forward strand.
CCATTGTTGATTCGAATAGCAAACAAGTCTTACTGCACGCACCGCTAAAGACTTTTACAAATAGTGGTTGAAATAAAATGCGGGAGTCAACCAATGAAAATGCTGCGTGAACTCGACCAATCAGCATGTTCAGCGCTTAAGTCCCACCCCCGAAAGGTCCTGAACTTTGAACAAGTACTACTTCGCAAGCAGGGGAAATATTTACCCGGAAGCTCATTTAGGCCCTGTGGTCGAAACACCATCCCAAAGTCCCTAGTTCCTGCGGTGGGAACGCGGCTTAAATGTCTAGAACCGGCCCAAAGAATGAACAATAAACTAAGGAAATTTACAGGAAATAAACTAGTTAATGAGCTGCAGCACATATTTACATTAATGCTTGGTACATACTATAATCAGAGTAAATAAATATAAATAAGTAATCTCCAGTGAATGCTTTAGTGCTGTTTGTTCCCCAATAATCGTCAAACGCTATAAATGAGATTGGAGATGAAGTCGGGTACAGCCAGCGCTCAGTTTGCACCCCTGTGTCTGTAACTTAAAGCATTGTCAATGTCACACCACCCAACCCTACTGGATGGAGACTTGTGACGATATTAACCACTCATTTCACTCAAAAACATCTTACATAACGAGAGTCAGATGCATTGAAAATGCTGTTCCTGTTGGTCTTTCAGAGGAAGTGTTTGCCAGATCTGTCATTCTTAAGAAGCTGCCAAGTGTTGCTCACAAAAGATGCTGAATGTGTCTGGATGTGTGTGTGTGACAGGACAGAGCTGAAGCTGAGAGAAGTGACCTCTGACCTCTGGAGCTTCTCAGAAAGAGAGCGTTCTTACTAACCCAACCATCGGACAGAAGCTCAGCAACAGATCCCAGCGATGACACACATCACGTCCCTTTATCAGACTGAGAAATGTGTGAGAGGAGCTCCGTCTCTGCTCCTGATCCCGCTCTTCTTCCAGTGCGTTCTGTCAAAACATAATCATATCAATAACTCATAACACACTGAAGGTCTAAGCGAGCACTAGATTTTGAGCATGTGGAATTTCTGCAATGGACAAGATAACGTAGACCCACGCTAAAGCTGATAGTGTTAACAAAAGCACACACAAGATAAACGCGAGCACACTGTAGCGTCGTCATCCAGTCTTTGATCTCCGCTATCATGACTGGGGTTTCACAGGATTCACACGCAAGCAATGCGTATCAGCACGTTTACTATCAGGAAAAACACACATATGGAGCTGGTTATGTGATGCAAACGTCAAAATGCATTAGTTTACAAATCATGCACTATAGCAAAAGTGCTTGTGGTCATTTCATAGTATTTTGCAAGGAAGCACAAGAAAACAAGTCTGGTAATCAATAATCTGCTCCTGTAATCATCTGTGTGAAAATGAATAAAAGCTGTTGGTGTTTTACTGCCTCTAGTGTTCATCATGTGAAGTGTGTGTGTTTTGTGTTGCAGTGTTAGACTTCCAGCTGAGTTACAGTATCGCTCATAAATGAAAGATCATTGAAGCATCATGAGGTGTTTAGATGTAACAGACTCTTCTCCTGCTGTCATGTGATCGTGAAGTCAGTTTGCTGGATGATTGGCTGGTGGCCAGGAGTGGTGCTCGTTTTCTGATTTCACAATAGCTCTTCATGAAAACTACACAGTAATTAAATGTAGCAGAAGGCAGGGAATTGCTTGAAGTAGCATGTCCCGCTGCAGACTTGATGATGGTGTTTAGACTTGATGTGGTTTTCCTTTCAGATTGCTAGTTTATGCAAATGATCTTGAGATCTCCCTGGTAACAGGTTGGGTCTGTTTTTGAGGGTTTGCTTTGGTGCTGCTGGGTAATTTTCATCAGGAGCAGGAATCCGCTCGGATTGAAGCTTGTTCAGAAGATTTGGGGATGAGCTTTCCAACATCAGCCTCGAGGTAAATGAGCAAACTCTCTTCAAATGCTTGATTTGAAGTTGCTTGATAAAATCTGAATTGCCACATATACACCGATCAGGCATAACATTATGACCAGTGAATAACACTGATGATCTCTTCATCACGGCTTCTGTTAGTGGGTGGGATATATTAGGCAGCAAGTGAACATTTTGTCCTCAAAGTTGATGTGTTAGAAGCAGGAAAAATGGGCAAGCGTAAGGATTTGAGCGAGTTTGACAAGGGCCAAATTGTGATGGCTAGACGACTGGGTCAGAGCATCTCCAAAACTGCAGCTCTTGTGGGGTGTTCCCGGTCTGCAGTGGTCAGGATCTATCAAAAGTGCTCCAAGGAAGGAACAGTGGAGAACCGGAGACAGGGTCATGGGCGGCCAAGGCTCATTGATGCACGTGGGGAGCGAAGGCTGGCCCGTGTGGTCCGATCAAACAGACGAGCTACTGGAGCTCAAATTGCTCCAGAAGTTAATGCTGGTTCTGATAGAAAGGTGTCAGAATACACAGTGCATCTCAGTTTGAGGAGCACAACAACGAGTTTGAGGTGTTGACTTGGACCTCCAAATTCTCCAGATCTCAATCCAATCGAGCATCTGTGGGATGTGCTGAACAAACAAGTCCGATCCATGGAGGCCCCACCTCGCAACTTACAGGACTTAAAGGATCTGCTGCTAACATCTTGGTGCCAGATACCAAAAATTGTAAATATTAGTAACTAAATGGTACATATTAGAACCTTTTTAAAGCGTACTGTCCCAGTGACAGCTTTTGTACCATTTTTCTGAGAGTGTTGTTACAGTATATTAACATTTTATGACTTACATGAACTGTAAAATATACCTGCACTGAAATCAGCTTCAGGTTTGTTTAGACGCTTTATCTCCATCACGTAAACAGAGTGATCCCAGCATGCTGTTCTTCTCATGGGTTGTTTTTGCTTTAGTTTTCTCTGTTGTACTGACTGGATCCTCCCGCTGAGCACAACAAAGCCGGGGAAGTGGTAAACTTGGACACGGATGCATGAGAATGGGCTGTGTTATGTCATTAAAGCGTCCGCCGGGAGCAGAGGCGCTGAAAAAAGGAAACATCTTTTGATTGTTTAGGGAAACAATGCGGACACGCACCGGGACGCATTCCATGATCAGCAGCAAAGCGGACGCATTCCAGCGGGTAATGGAGCGGCCCGGGACGACCTGCACCGCTGTTCCCAGTGTCAAAGGTCAGGCGTCTGCCAGAAGCTACTGTGTGGATCTGATGATGGGTTGAGCGCGTTCATGCTGACGCCACACACAGCTGCTCTTATCATGGACTCTCATAAATATTCTTTATGTGTGTTTGTTCTGGTTGAGTGGTTTATCAGGCGCACTGAATGCTTGTGAAATCTTCCACAGACATATAAAATACTGCTGGACACTTCTGGAGTTTTTTAGGGGTTTTATTGTTTGTTCAAGGCTTTCAGAGTTTGGACTCGACAGGGTCAGAATGGGTTCCTTTGGTAGTACTGTGGTATCAAAGTAGTGAACGTACCACATTAAATGACCACACAAACTTATATATATAAGATGGTAAATATTTAACTGATGAGTTTTCAATACAATATATAACAGTACAATACATTTTTAACCCAAAACTCAGTGCCCCTCAGTGTTTCTGCCCCTCGGCGTTTCTGCGTTTCTGCCCCTCAGCATTTCTGCCCCTCAGTGTTTCTGCCCCTCAGCGTGTCTGCCCCTCAGCGTTTCTGCCCCTCAGTGTTTCTGCCCCTCAGTGTTTCTGCCCCTCAGTGTTTCTGCCGCTCAGTGTTTCTGCCTCTCAGTGTTTCTGCCCCTCAGCGTTTCTGCCCCTCAGCGTTTCTGCCCCTCAGTGTTTCTGCCCCTCAGCGTTTCTGCGTTTCTGCCCCTCAGCATTTCTGCCGCTCAGTGTTTCAGCCCCTCAGTGTTTCTGCCCCTCAGTGTTTCTGCCCCTCAGTGTTTCTGCCCCTCAGCGTTTCTGCCGCTCAGTGTTTCTGCCCCTCAGTGTTTCTGCCCCTCAGTGTTTCTGCCCCTCAGCGTTTCTGCCGCTCAGTGTTTCTGCCCCTCAGTGTTTCTGCCCCTCAGTGTTTCTGCCCCTCAGCGTTTCTGCCCCTCAGCGTTTCTGCCGCTCAGTGTTTCTGCCCCTCAGTGTTTCTGCCCCTCAGCGTTTCTGCCCCTCAGTGTTTCTGCCCCTCAGTGTTTCTGCCCCTCAGTATTTCTGCCTCTCAGTGTTTCTGCCACTCTGTGTTTCTGCTCCTCAGTGTTTCTGCCACTCTGTGTTTCTGCCACTCGATGTTTCTGCCACTCGATGTTTCTGCCACTCGATGTTTCTGCCACTCAGTGTTTCTGCCACTCTGTGTTTCTGCCGCTCAGTGTTTCTGCCACTCAGTGTTTCTGCCACTCTGTGTTTCTGCCCCTCAGTGTTTCTGCCACTCAGTGTTTCTGCCCCTCAGTGTTTCTGCCTCTCAGTGTTTCTGCCCCTCAGTGTTTCTGCCGCTCAGTGTTTCTGCCACTCTGTTTTTCTTCCTCTCTGTGTTTCTGCCACTCAGTGTTTCTGCCACTCTGTGTTTCTGCCACTCTGTGTTTCTGCCACTCAGTGTTTCTGCCACTCAGTGTTTCTGCCACTCAGTGTTTTCTGCCCCTCAGTGTTTTCTGCCCCTCAGTGTTTTCTGCCCCTCAGTGTTTTCTGCCCCTCAGTGTTTCTGCCGCTCAGTGTTTCTGCCGCTCAGTGTTTCTGCCGCTCAGTGTTTTCTGCCCCTCAGTGTTTCTGCCCCTCAGTGTTTTCTGCCCCTCAGTGTTTCTGCCCCTCAGTGTTTCTGCCGCTCAGTGTTTCTGCCGCTCAGTGTTTCTGCCGCTCAGTGTTTCTGCCGCTCAGTGTTTCTGCCCCTCTGTGTTTCTGCCGCTCAGTGTTTCTGCCCCTCTGTGTTTCTGCCACTCTGTGTTTCTGCCCCTCTGTGTTTCTGCCCCTCTGTGTTTCTGCCACTCAGTGTTTCTGCCTCTGTGTTTCTGCCCCTCAGTGTTTCTGCCACTCTGTGTTTCTGCCACTCTGTGTTTCTGCCCCTCTGTGTTTCTGCCCCTCTGTGTTTCTGCCACTCAGTGTTTCTGCCTCTGTGTTTCTGCCCCTCAGTGTTTCTGCCACTCTGTGTTTCTGCCGCTCTGTGTTTCTGCCCCTCTGTGTTTCTGCCGCTCAGTGTTTCTGCCGCTCAGTGTTTCTGCCGCTCAGTGTTTCTGCCGCTCAGTGTTTCTGCCCCTCTGTGTTTCTGCCACTCAGTGTTTCTGCCCCTCTGTTTCTGCCACTCTGTGTTTCTGCCCCTCTGTGTTTCTGCCCCTCTGTGTTTCTGCCGCTCTGTGTTTCTGCCGCTCAGTGTTTCTGCCCCTCTGTGTTTCTGCCACTCTGTGTTTCTGCCCCTCTGTGTTTCTGCCGCTCAGTGTTTCTGCCCCTCTGTGTTTCTGCCCCTCAGTGTTTCTGCCACTCTGTGTTTCTGCCGCTCTGTGTTTCTGCCACTCTGTGTTTCTGCCGCTCTGTGTTTCTGCCGCTCAGTGTTTCTGCCCCTCTGTGTTTCTGCCACTCAGTGTTTCTGCCCCTCTGTGTTTCTGCCTCTGTGTTTCTGCCCCTCTGTGTTTCTGCCGCTCAGTGTTTCTGCCCCTCTGTGTTTCTGCCGCTCAGTGTTTCTGCCCCCTCTGTGTTTCTGCCACTCAGTGTTTCTGCCTCTGTGTTTCTGCCACTCAACACTGACTGCCCCTCAGTCACGCAGGCACAGTTATCACCAGATTTTAAAATAGCAAATACAGTGTCCCCTTTTTAGCAGAGCCAGTATATAATGGTCTATCATCTGCTGTAGTGGCTAATTTTATTAAATGAAATGATTGGTCTAAATAAACATTTAATTCCATGAACCTCACAAAGTTTGTCAAATCACACATTTATATCTTTATATCTTTACATCTGAAGG